>JAMZAV010000276.1:0-555111 GCA_024449915.1 Sweltsa coloradensis
GTGCAAAAATATGGTATTAGTTGCACGTGAAATTCGTTATTTTGAAAATCATTAACTTGGCTCAGCCAAAATGAAGTTGTCGTAACTTTTTTTTGTTGCTTGTGTAAAAATCGAAATAGGTTGTGCAAAATTGTGCAAAAAGTGTGCAAAAATATGGCATAGGTTTTGACATGAAAATCCATTTTGGTTGTTCAAGCATTAACTTGGCTCAGCCAAAATGAAGTTGCCGTAACTTTTTTGTGTTCCTTGTGCGAAAATCGAAGTTGGTTGTGCAAAATTGTGCAAAAAGTGTGCAAAATTCACAGCATATCGTACGTCATAATTTCATTGGTGGTTGAGCCAAGTTAATGTTCCCTCACCATATTCAATTAGTGACTGTTGTCAAAGTTTTACATTTTCAAACAACGTCGAGTAACATAATATGTGTGCTTATAAATACAACGACGAACATATGAAGTGAAGCTCTATTGACTTTAGTTTGTTAATAACATTTTGTTAAAACTCTTTAGAAAAATCACCATCTACGTTCCGCTCAATCTAGCCGAGTTTAATTAACTTTGCAGAAAATCTTCTTACCCTGAGGAAAACCTGAGGCCTTTGATTATAATAATGCTCAGATACTAATCTTTTCGATATTAATGTTGTTACATTTAATAATAATTAAAACCATGGCCGCTATGCAGGGAAACTCTCGGACGACTAATGGCGCGGTCTTGCGAAATCCCCGTGAAAAGATATTGCTGTGTGTAGTATATGTTCTGCATTTTAATTTAGCTGCTCGCTCGCGTATCTGACTTCTCGACTGCACGTCGGTCTGATGGAGGTTTACGTGGTCGGAGAGCACATAAAGAGAACGAGACAAAACTCTAGCTCACTCACTCACCAACTAGTGAATAAATCGGGAGATGTAAAAATATCCGACGTCAAGTGATTTTATACGCAACATAACAGTCACATTAATGAATGGTGACGTTTATGGAAATATATTTCATAAATTGACATTGATGTTATAGAATGCCTGTATTTAAACGTTTACCGTGTGCAAATCACGAGAGAAACTGATGTATGCTTTAAATACAACGCTTACATTTAGCAGCATCCATATTTTCCACGTTTCTCGATTACAATTTAGATGATTATGAATATTATTATATTATTCCACATAAAATAAATAATTTAAAATTTTTGTAGGAAGCCTGCCCAGGGTGCAATTCATGCCCCTCTAGGACAATTGTGAAGGGATGTCCGAGGGCTGTTTAAGAGGACTCAATCCCTTGCATTCGCATTAACGACTGAGGAAAACCTCGGAAAAAACCTTCAGTCAGGATTGCCGGTCTCGACGGGATTTTAACCCGGGACCTCCCGAATCAGAGTCGAGCGCTTAGCGCTAGAGCCAACACTGTCGGTTTATTTCACATGATTATACTACAGCGACCTGATTTTTTTCAAGTTAGTTAGTTAGTGTAGTTTTAGGGCCCTCAACAGTACAGTTATTAGTGCCCATGTCAAGTGTATAGGAATCTTTCCAATTTTTTTCTATAAGTGTGGATTACCACCATACATACTTCTTTTGAAAGGGAGGAACGTAAGGGGAGACGAAGGACAATAACTTCGACGGGATGTTTGTGGAGTCGTGACGGTCAAAATTCTAATTGCTAAAGGTAAATCTGAAATAAAGTATCTCCTGAGGGCGACAATTACTGCATTGAGGTCTTGTGTCCTTTAAATTCCATTCTTTGTTCAAACTACATACTTCGTACACACTTACTGTGTAAGGAAACAAATGTTTAGCTGCGGAGTTAAGTAACAAGTATTGCCAACATTACGTAGCACGACTGTGAAGCACATTACCAGTGTAACCAACTTCGCACCTGTCACCCAATCCAATCCACTCCATTCCAATATAACTCAAGTTACGCTGTAGAGTTCTGTTCAAGACATTCAATACAATTAACAGGGCTTTTCCCTCTCTAGGGTCTGTACGGAACAGTGCTAGGCGGCTTCAAGACTGATTCAACAAACAATCGTAGCGAAACTGCTTAAATATTAAGTTAATTTTACAAGGTTGAAGTGACATAGTATTTAGATATAATTTATCCATTACATTATACTAGGGGTTCATAAGCCACACATTTCCTTTCCATTAAGATATTTATATTGGAATGCAACCTTTTAATTTTTATATATTAACTTTGATAATGACATTTGGAAAATGAATAACAATCTTTAACTTTAGCCTTAACACCACAGAAAGTCCATTTTAATTCTTAACAAATTCATGTTTTTGTTAATGCATTCTTAGTTGAATTATGTATAAACAGTTGATAATATATTAGTTAATTTTGCCAATCGATATTTTGAATGGGTGTAACACAGAAATGCAGTTAATAGTAATTATTGAATAATACTCCCTAAAAACAACTTTTTTGAACTGTTGTAGTGATTTATAGATTTTAATCAATATCATCACATACACCTACGGTGAAGTTTATCGAAAAAACTTGGTCAAGAAATTAGTTTATGATAGTTAACAATAGTTTTTAAAGAAAATTATTATTCATTTTAAAAGCAGACATAAATAACGTTTTTATTTGTATTTGTTTTTGTATGTTCTCAGTTTTATTTACAACATTGAAAATGTAAATCAATATACAAGTTAATTTAATTTCCCATTACTGTATTTTATTTTCGATGTTTTAATTCGAGCATGACTATTAAATTCTATTGTTACGGCTCAGGCAAACACCAATTGTCAATACAAAACATATTTTGCCAGCAATGTTTACTAAGTGCATTTCTCAAAAAAATCACGTACACACACACACACGCACAAAATGAATGGTATTGTTGCGAGTAATGTAGTACGTGTGTACGGAATATTCAATGGGTTTCAACAAATGTGAAGAAAAAAATTAAATGCAAATTTATTGAAAAACGGTTTAATGGCAGGCGTGTAAATATTCCCGTGGATATATATACAGCCGTGGGTAAAATGTTAAACAAGATTGTTCGTGAACAGGCTCAGTAAACGCATTAAATAGGCGGTGAATGTAATTCCAAAATATAAGCTGGGGAAATGTGATATATCGGTCTACGTGGTTTGAATGTTAGTGAGAATTCATACATTGCAATCAATAAATGAATTTATGTGCACGGAGTTATCACCAACGTTTGAGTTTAGAATTCACCTAGCTTCTCCCTACATGGTAACGATGGTAATGGTGGGAGGGGGGGGGGGGGGGGGTTGGTAGGAGACTTGATAAAGAGCTTTTGAGTTTTAACGTAACGCAACGATGTTGAAAATCGAAATTCGTATAAAAGTTTGTTTCGAACTTGTAACTCCATTAAAGTATTATAAACTACTAGGCCGCATCAAGAACGCTTTTATAGTCGCATTGATGGATGAGCGTTTTTCTTTAGGCATCTCTCTGCAAAAATGTTTTCGAAAAAGTCTTAACAGAGAAATTATCAAGAGAAAGATTAATTTTTTTTCAAGTGTAACAAAAAAGTGACATGTAAGTTCAGAGATTTCGAAGTTAATTTGACATTTTATCATGTTAGGAATAACAGATTTTGGTAAAAAGATAACAAACAGACAAACACACATAGAAACAAAAATCCAGCAATTCTTCTTCAAATTTAAGTTTTTGCTACTTTTGATGCGCTCGCTATACCATTATCATAAAAACCTGATTATCGTTCTAAACAGAATGAACAAAAGAGACTAAATATGCACATGTATCTATGTAGGAATATAACGCATAAAACGCTCAAAATATTTTCTTTGTTGCTTCAAAACGAGGAAAAAAATCATTTTCAGACCTAAATAAAACTATCTGTTTCGTAAAAGTACTGTTTTATTTTAATTGATGGGTTTAAATAAAACTAACTTTGCTAATTATTAAACAGCAATATTTTAAAAGATTTGCCAGCTGGAAATATCTGGGGATCATTGCCTTGACTCTAGTCTGTGAGTGTGCTAGTGTCACAAGAAACAATTATCATTCTATCTTGAGTTGTTTTTCAATTTAAATTCGCAATACCACATATTCACTGATGAATGTGGGCGAATATCTTTGTGAGTTTGTTAATACCAATTCATTCAAATGCATATGTATATTATATGTTTACAAAAAACAGTGAATTTTTAAATACATTAAAACGAAATGTAGTAATAGTATGCTGTAGTTTTTTTGGATTAGCATTTAGATATTATGATGTTCATTAAGCCTTGAATTTGAGAGAGAATTTATTTGATAAAGATAGGATTAATATGCTGACCATCGTTGTACGGAGTAGCCCAGCCATTTTGATTGATGTTAGATTTCAACTTTGTCTTCCATTTTAAATAACCCCAGTGTCCCTCAAAGCTTGCCTTCCATTTATCATCGTCAAAGCCCCCGCTCAATGCAGGGTGTATTGACGAAGCAAAGTGGATATAAAGGGCATCTCTTTTTAAAGGCTTTGATCCTTTCAGGCCCCGAATACTGTCCTACGTGGCCCAGTGGGTGGCGACCAACTGGACTGAGCTTTAGGCAGTGAACAAAATATGTAATATATTGTGAATTAACATTACTAGGAAAACGCTTAAGTCCCGCCGCGTTGTTGGATGAGCGTAATTGGTGCATTGAGCTGCCATGTGTTATGCGGATTTTCTGTTGTTCTGTGAAAAAATCAATACTAAGTTGAAGATTTTTTTTAAAATTAAATTAAATTAAATGAAAAATTAACTTAATTTTTTTTTTTAAATTAATTGTAATTTAAAAAAAAAAAAAAATATTAAATTTTATAAAAATAATTATTTGATTGCGCACAAATTTTACACAAATATATAAATTTATAAAATTAAGGTTCTGTGAAAAAATTATTACAAAAGGATAAAGCATGTAGGTGTTATAAGTCAAAGAATTGTTTTAAAAAAGAAAAAAAACGTAAAATTTCGATTTTCATGAGAAATAGTTTTTTGATTGCGCTCAATTTTCACACGAATACCTAAATTCATGAAATTAAGGTTCTGTCAAAAAATCATTAAAATCGGACAAAGCATGTAGGTGTTATAAGCTGAAGAAATTTTTTAAAAATCGAAAAAAATCGTAAAATTGCGATTTTCATGAGAAATAATTTTTCGATTGCGCTCAAAAACGTGGCAGTTCTTTGTTCAGAGATTTCGAAGGCCTCCATAAAATTTCATCGCAATTGGAGTATCGGTTTAGCCGGAATCGTGTTAACAGACACACAAAAATACAGAAAAAAAAAAAGAAAAAAAAAAAAAACATTCCGGATTTTTTTCTCCAGTGTAGTGAAATGGAATCTTCGCTTCGCTCGCTACGCTCGCTACGCTCATCCAAATATGAAGCTGGTCATAGGGAACCTAAGTTTTGAAGGCGGGAAGGAAATTGGTTCTCTCTGGTCTCAGCGCCCATAAGAATTAGCATGGTACGAAAATGTAACTCGCCGTATCTTTTGACTCGCGCAAAAGAAATCTAAACCAATAACATCACAAGATGCATAATTTTGTAAAGAAGATGATGGCATTCTACTTTGCTCGATGACGCTTCCTAAATTTAAAACTATTATGAGTTAAATGGACCCATGTTTGCGCGCTGTCGCAAATGTACTCTGACTGAGCGGCAACCTAAGCGAGGCGCAGCCACGTTGTGAGCTGCTGTGGCATCCTCGCATACCACGCGCCTGTCCATGGTTGCTAAATGTACTTCGCATTCAAGATTTTGTTGGCACATTGAAGGATATTTTATTAGTAATGTATAATCTAGTACAACCCAGTGACCTCACAGTAGCCACAAAGCAAGTCGAATACCAAATGTTATGCTGATGCCACGGACAAAATGTTTTTACGTGCTTTTTCATGAGCAGATTGGAAGGTTTGGCAACAGTGTAAATGTAGAGTTCACTTCAACTCAAACAAATGTCATTAATATTTGTGATAGAGCAGAGTTATGTATATCCACGCAAAGAGGAAAGATTATAGTTTCTTACAGTATGAATATAATTCCGGTCCGTGGTCGGGTTCTCGCGCTATTGCTTACGAAACATTTAGCACGGGTTAATCGCCTATACCACGCTGACCGGAGAGAACCGGGCAACGCCCACTTAGGTTCCCTATTGAAGAGGATTACCAGGTTTTTCAAACGAGTAAGACACATACGAAAAAATAAACCATTTACAAATAAAATGATATATAATTGTCAATAAATTATTATTAGGTTAAATTTATTTTCAAACTTTGATCAAATTATTTAGTATTAATAACTTCGCAGTGTAAAAAGCGAAAGTTTTGTTAATAATGTTCATGGCGGATTTTACGTACCTTCTTTTCGTGGATTGCTTAACGAGCTTCAAATTAACAGCACTATCGTGAATAAATGCAAAAAGAAACCATTCGTTGGCTTTTACACAATTGGAAATCGAAAAAACAAGTTTCCACATACGTTAGTAATTATATGGAATTATTTTTATTTGAATACAAATCGTAGAATATTTCACAGTCATAACATTATGTAAGACATAAGAAAGTAATTTGTAAACTACCTACAGCAGTCGACATCAAAGAATGACAGTAAGAAAACTTCGAACGACAGGATTTGACTTTTAATAATTACCTGCTATAATTATATTTTATTCCTCGTTATAGATTTGTTCATGTATTTATTTATTTTATGTATTCATTTATTTAAGATATAACCTTACTTTGTAAAGAATGTCTGAAAAGTATCGTTCCAATGATTATTGCAAACTTCATAAACGGTTGAAATGTTCGTTGATTGATTTTTAGTTGATTAATGACAACACAATACCTATTGGAAATTCACAGTTAAAATACGTGGTCAAATGTTGTTCAGTGTTTTCGTTACATTTAAGGCAAATACTTAACAAATTGGATTATTACAATTATTATTACAAACTTACTATGTACATTACTGTAAAATCGGTAATGACTTATTTGCTATTAATTGAGATATTGAATATTTATGATTATTTATGACTTTTTTTATCCGTAGACAGAATATCAAAGAATCACAGATTAGGCAAATAAATGTTATATATCTTTAAACACCAACCATCAAGGACAATTATCTTTAATTTGTATACACTTACTCGGTCTACCCGAAAAATATTGATGTATATAAATAACCAGGAATACTTCAATCAAATAATGTATGATTATTGTTCATTAATATAACATTAACAAATGATAACACCATAAAATAAAATAAATAAGAACTTATTATAAAAATATAAGAACTCCAATTTGATGTTATCGGTAATCGGTGCGTGGACATTGATGGAATTTTTAAAACATTTCTATTGAAATAATTATAGTTCTCACTACAGTTACTCTTATTTATTTCTTGACCTCTTACAACAGGTTATAACTACCCATAAGTGTCAGGTGACTAAATCTAAGCAATTAAAAATACACATTCATCACATTGAAAACAATACAAAAACGTTTTACAAAATCATACATGAACAAGCTTAATTCAATTTAAAATAAAGACAAAAAATGCAATAAGTAAAACTTGAATAACAATAGTGTAAATATAAAAAAAATAATGGAAATCGAAAATGTCTCGTTGGTCTTGTGGTAAGCGTATCTGCTTCCAATGCAGAAGGTCCAGGGTTCGATTCCCGCTAAAGTCAGAAGTTTTTTAACTTCTGATTTGGACTTCAGTCCATCAGTTCTTGTCTTAGGAGTTTGTAAACGGTGACTTTGGAGCCGTCCTAGCAACGAAGCACATAATAAATTTCAGAGTTGTTCTGAATCGGCCTTGTTGATTCTGGTGTTGATTCGCGGGTGTTCGCACTGTCCATACCATAGAGATACCGTACCTAGAGTCACCACCATGTTCAGGATTCAAGGCAATTTGAACGAGCCAAGATGTCTTCTGAGTGTGGCATCAAGCAGCGCGGAATTCAAACTGTTGTAGTTTTTACGTACTAAACAGTATATTTATCGGCTTGGATACTGATCTTTTTAATGTTGAATCATATAATTTATGAATGAATGAAACATTGTAATGGGTTGTTTATAGTCATTACTCATTATAGGCACTGTAGCAAAGATTACACTATGCGACAATAACTTCCCTCCCCCCACCCATAGGGCTAGGCCTGTCTGCAATTTTTACGCGATAAATGTATGGACAGTGCGAACACCCGCGGATCAACGCCAGAATCAACAAGGCCGATTCAGAACAACTTTGAATTTATTATGTGCCTCGTTACTAGGACGGCTCCAAAATCACCGTTCACAAATTCCGAAGCCAAGAAGTGATGTACTTAAGTCCTAATCAGAAGTTTAAAAACTTCTGCCTATAACGGGAATCGAACCCTGGACCACCAGTATTTGAAGTAGAGACGCGAACCACACGACCAAAGAGCCACACTATACCATTGTGGAGATTTGTATTATGTTCATATATCTCGAAAATCATTTGCAAAATTAATTTGGTTTTTTATTTCTCAATTTCATTAATCGGGAAACACAAGGTGGAATAGATTTTATGTAAATCATCTACAATGCACCAACAATTCAGATGTTAAGAAGTTAACCGTCCCGGTATCTTAGGTATAAAGCACACGACGGCAATCGGGAAACCGGGGTTCGATACCCCGCTGGGATGGATTTTGTTATTTTTGGATTGATTTACAAAAAATGTTTTTTTTATTTTTAATTAATTAATTATTTAAATTTAAAAAAATAATGGTTTCTACAGGGTTGGCTTGGTCGCTTTGATTTACTGTATTTATATCTGACATAGTTATTAATATGTAAAGTTTTTATTTTAAATTCTTAAGCGAGTTTTTTATTCTTATAGTATTTCGAATTTACTATCTTTCTTTATGATCTTGGGGGGAGGGAAGTTTTTGTCACATAGTGTAATCTTTGCTACAGTGCCCGTAATGACAATAAACAAAACATTACAATATTTATTTAAAAACATATATGATTCAACATTAATAAGATCAGTATCCAAGCGATAAATATACTGTTCAGAAAACTATAACCGCCAGTTTGAATTCCGCGCTGCCATGCCACACTCAGAAGACATCTTTGCTCGTTCAAATTGCCGATGGCGGCCCATGCTCGGCGGATGGGAGTAGGGACTCTAGGTACTAACAGTATGGTATCTCCATGGTCCATACCACTGATTGCTATATTTCCTATTAAAAATATCGATCTTTGGTTGGTTATCGCTCACTCGTCGATTGCGTCGGGGCCTGCAGGGTTGGCTTGGTCGCTTTGATTTAAAGTCCCCCACTGAAAATCAGTTGTATAACTGAGTGGGCAGACTCTAAATAGTTGATGAGAGTTATTTTTGTTGCGCGCAATGTAGAAGTGATTATTTCTGAAAGCAATCTTCGTCCCCACATTGCAGGAGTTGCGATGGTGGAGCTAAAACGACGACGATGACGCGAGAGACCGACATATTGTTTAAACAATGCTATTGTCTGCTTTTCAGCGTGGTTTTCTAGACGTATCTCCATTGAAATAAGTTCCATGCATTCGCCCGTCAACCACATTGTGTTCTTGTTGACACAGATTCGCACACATATTGTGGCTGCCTATTCGGTCTTACACTAACCGAACTAGGACTTCTTGATTTGTCCTGATATGAAAATACGTCACAAACTTTCCTTTCACCGTGATTAAAAGACAGCGAGGCGACAAGGTAAATACCCCCCTCACCCAACTCATTTTATAGCCCACTCGGCAAGGTTTGAAGACGACATCTGCGATAAAAGATTACGACTTTCTCGAACCAATTAGCTTAATGACTCGTATTCATTCATTCATTCATTAGAGATTTTAAAAATCTTTTTCATTAAGGTTGAACAACCAAGTGCTTTTCTTAGTTGAAAGGTGAAAAGATAAGTTTTCATAAGAAGAGATAAATTTGACGTTTATTATAGAAATTAAGTTTTAAGAAGAAAATAAATTCAAAAATTCCGAACCCGGCACTTCCACCAAACTCATTTGTTTTGTGTTTTATTTTTTGCAATTACTTTAAAAAACATTTAATTCTATTACCTTATGTTGTTAGATTAATTAATTTCTTAAACTATAAAAACAAGCCAGTAACACTCGCAGAGTTAATAAAATAATTTAGATACATTTATAAATCAAAATAGTCATTACATTCGAGACTAAAAGGAAAGAAACTCATGTGTTTCAATCGTGGCTGACAATCCATTTTAACTTACATTTAGAAAAGAGTTATCTGAAAAAATTAAAACAAATAACAAACATTATACTTAATATGAAGTCAATTAAATAAAAAAAATGTATAATCCAAAACACTAAAATTATTATTATTTAATTTATAATCTATATTATCCAGGTTAACAAATACTTTAACCAAAAACAAACAATTTTATAATTTAGAATATTATGCTATGAACGAATTCCTATGTTCTTTCTTCCATGTAGTACACTAACGGATCTGAAATATTTCACAGATATTAGATAGAAGGATATGCGATATGACGTTGAGTGAAACTATAATCACAATAATTTGTTATGATTAAGCCTCGAGCCTAAATCATTAATCGACTGGATCCAATATTTACTTTACTTTATCTAAAAGAGAACGCTAAAAGTCAAACTCTAACTCTTTTCTAGCTAAAATGCAGGCCTGGGCTCGAGTACGATTTTAACGTTCATAAAATTCGCGTTAAATGGCCGACCCGGCGCCTCCACCATAAAGCACGCCAACCGAGATTAACTTAGGTATATACAGAATAAAGTACAAGTTGACACATTTACATTCCCAAAAAATCTTACCTCGTTTTAATTTGGCACGTTTTATTTAAAAACAATGATTTTATTTTAAATTTCGATATTTTGATATTGAGTCTAAATATCGATTTCTAAAATTTTCCTCCAACATATCGATATCGTATCGAACTATTGTTTCCTTTGCCTGGACCTACTAAAAACTAAGACTTTGTTTAAGATAAAAACAAAAACGAAAATCTAAAGTAATCAATGGTAAAACTCGCAAAGGGAATCTTGGAACAAACTCGTTATGTGATGTTAGCACCCAAATATTTTCACATTCAATTTAGCTATCAGCTACCGGCTTACACATTTACGAGTGGTGATGCCCCCCCCCCCCCCCCCCCCCCCTCATCTGGCTGCGTTGAAGATAATAACGGCCGAGAGTGGCGGACCCGCATCGCCCATATGGGAGTTATCTCCCCCCCCCCCCCAACCCAGCCGACTAAACCACTGGTTGTTGAATTTGGCTGAGTAACGACATTTTTTATGAATACATCGTCAGATAAAAGTAATACTGGAAATGTGTTATCACTGATTAAACGAGAAGGGTATATCAACCTTTAAAAAATATTGGGACTGACATTGAAAACATTCGTTAACGGCTGTGAAGGCAAAGGTTGTCCAAAAAAAACGTCAACAATCACTGGATAAAAATAAATTAATGAAAAAATGTTTTTTTAAATCTTCTTCCCGAAAATCCGATCTCTATAATGACTAAATATACGAACTTTTAAAAACTCAGTATTTTATTGTGTCTATGATTTGGTTTCGTCTAACGCTTAGGTATTTTTAAACGTATCTTACTAGAGAACGAAGAAATAATTAACCAAATTACTCAACAGAAGCCACTTTATGCAATGTTTGAACAAAACATCATTAATAACAGACCACATTAAGAGAACAATGCGAAGTGCGCGGCATTCTTAATCCCATGTATAATTTACATAAACATAATAAACACCCGTTCAGAAGAACAAACTTCTGCAAAGCGACTCTAGAAATAACGCTATATAATTCGAATGATGATAGTTGAAGTTAGAGCTGAAATAAAAATAGTCATTTGTCGACGTTTCGTACGATTTGGATGAGTTTATAAGAAATTTAATTTTCGCGAATTAAAGCAAAAATTAGTGTCTTGTCGAAAATTAATATATAGAAGCGATTTTTATGACGAATTTTAATATTGTTACTAACATTTCAAAAGTTGAAGTAAAAATGACAAATAACTTGTTTTTGCTCTGATAATTTTGATGGTTAAATTATTTACTTTTCTCTTGCCGAACCCCGTTATCGTAATTTGCTATTAACTCTTTAAAAACGAAAATTAAAGCTAAACATGTTATTTTTTCGTTAATTAATAATTCATTTCGTACAAAATAAAAGCTATAAATCCTTGTTTCCTGGTATAAGCCACTGGAAAAGTCAAACGCATGTAAGTAATCTGCTTTATGATGATCAAACCGCATGTAAAAACTTTGCCCTTATCTTGTATCTCTACTCATCCTGTGACTTCCCCTTTAATGCCTCCCATAATTCTTCATACTTTCCGGTCTTCCGTGAAATCTGAATACTCACCGCTCTAAACTTTCTACCCCCCTTATCTCTCACGTTTAATCTAACCAGCTTCATATTCCCCTTCAGCATAATCATCTTCGTTCATTAATCACGTACTCATCGATTACCAACCCTCTTAACGTCGAGAGACATTAACATGAAACAAGGACGATATTTTTCAAACAGATACTCTAGTTAAAAGTTTTTATTTATTTAATAGATAGAGGTAGCTAGTACAACCCTTAAGCTGTCGAATTTTAATGGTTTAAAGGCAAGAGAGGAATAATGTTTCAAATATCGATTTGTAAGTTTACGAGTTTAATGGTTTCACGTCGTGAAAATAACATGCGGTCCTGTCGAAACGAGAGGTTCCCCCCCCCCTTCCACCCCCCCGGCGGGTATAGTGGGATACTCTCTAAAGCTGTCTTGTTAAAACTCGCATCGAACATAGCTTATTCTAACCTTCAATCGATAGCGGAATATAACATAGCCTACAACAATGGAAAACGAAATTTTGCACTAAAGTATAATAGCTTCCAACGAATCGGAAGATGTGGCTCAAGTCTAACGCATCAGACTTTGATTCTGGAGGTCATGGATTCGAATCCAGCCATCGACAATCCTGACTAAAAAATATTTGTCTAAGGTTGTTGTTAGTGCGAACGCAAGGGATTGAGTCCTTTTGGACATTTTCTCCAAAATTGTAAAACATACAAAAAAAAGTTAAGACATCTAGACACATGGACCGGTTTACCAAGAGAAAAAAATAACTACGATCAAAATTAATTGGATCCACAACATTATATTTATAATGTTTTTTGTTAAATAAGTGGTTATTTCGTTCTTGCTTCTTGTCACTTTTATTCACATTGCATTGAATGACGGTACTAAGGGAAGATAATTCATAATTTGACTAGCATGTAAGGGTCTGCTTGTGTGTACGGACGCTACCGGTCAAGCAGCTACTCCAATGTTAACGAAAATTTCAGAGATCCTTCGAAATCTCTAAACGTACACAAATCACGTAATTACAAAACGATCGATATAATATTTAGTTGTCCTCCTTTGCAAATTAGTTTTTGTAACAAAGGATAATATAGACGTTAAATAATAAATAAACAAATAAAATAAATAAATACTAAATTAAAAACATTCTGGGACGACGGCTTGTTTGTTAATGTAGCTATGGGTAAAGCGTTAGCTAAAATGACAGGTTGATCGTACAATCTGTCATTATTCTTTCTAAATAGCAGTGCTGAATAAAGATGATATATAACTATAACAAATTAAAATGTTTGGTGATATTTCACTGCTCTTTTGTTTGCATATATCAGTAGTCCTAAGCACACCCACTACATATTATTATGTAAGCTGCTCGTGGATATTTGACTAAACAGCCAAGTCTTCACGCACTCAAATGCATTGAGATATAAAACATGGCCGGGCCATGCTTATATACCCTTCTACATTTGCTTAAATAGATTCACTACGCACCGTGACTGCACCCTTGCAGAACTTGGCAAAATTTGATTTGCAATTACAATAATATAAAACAAACAAAATTATTTCGTCACGCTTTGCATGGAAGCAGTCACGGGGCTTATTGAATTTATGTTGTAAGAGTAAGCAAATGATAAAATGTATAAAGAAGCTTGTCTCCCTTTTGTAATTTTATAGCTTTTGAGTGTGTAAGTCTTGACTGATCATATGAGTGTGATCTCATTACTTTTTATTTATTTTATTTTATGTTTTTGTAATTATTGATTTTAAAGCCATTAAGAAAACATTCGGATATCTTACAGGTCATTGTTAGTTTAGTACCCAACATTGGGTGCGGCGGCCTAACGGGCACCTAGATAAAACGCTAGTCTGATAGGTAGGCGATGTTTGTCCATGCACCACTGCGTAGAACAGTAACCCAACACCCTGCAAAACCTCAACAGGAAATTATGTCCGAGGACGAATGTAAATACCTAGTCGGGCGTCCGATCTACAGAGCAATGGCGTCGTTTAATTATTTACCGGCGTGAACGTGTACTTAACACACGTGTCGCGTAGGATTACACGTGGACTGACTCGACTGTGAAATCCAATTTGTAAACAATGTACGTGGGAGAATGACCGTTAACAAGGGGGGGGGGGGGGTAATCAGGTGCAGAGGTGGCTGTTTCAGAGCAGTCGTGCCGATATTTTGAAAGTAGAAAAACCATTAGTTGGATGAGCGAAGCGAAGACTTCAATTTCACTGACCCCTCAAAAAATTAGTTCGGGTGTTTTTTTTGTTTGTTTGTTTTTTGTCTGTTCGTTCGCTCTCTACCGGACAAACGGCTTATCCGATCTTGATGAAAATTGGAGGGGACCTTCGAAATCTCTAAACTTAGACCTGTACTGTTTTTGGGTACAATTGAAGAAATATTTCTTATGAATATCGTACTTTTACGATTTTTTTCGATTTTTAGTGCGAAATTTTCGTGATATTTGATCCGCGTCCAGGCAAACGGTTACCCCCATCTTGATGAAACTTTATGGTAACGTTTGAAAACATTAAAATTAGATATTGTTTTGATTTAAGGGACATTTGAAGAAATATTTCTTATAGAAATCGTACTTTTAACGATTTTTCCCGATTTTCCCCTCAATATTTTCGTGATGTTTGGGTTGGTTATGACCAAACGCGTGGGTAAACAACGTTCATATTTTACATGGACATTAAGGTTATGGTGATGTAGTACCTTTTGAAAGAAAAAGTCGGAAAAGTAAATCAGAATCCATAGAAATAAATGTTTTAATATAAGTTTTTTTAGGTAAATAATATTAATTAACAAGTAACTATAGAAACAAGTCAACAATGACCTACAATGCGTACAAAAAGCAAGTCTTTGGGCCTCCAGTATCAAAATTTATTACCATAGCAATTATGGACTTACTTTAAATTATTTTTGCAAAGAACTTGAAAGTAAAGAGATCCACACATACTAAAACGTCATCCTCAAGCGACGTTTTTTACGTTTTCCTAGTATAAGCATATGTGTGAAAACTCTAATGCAATCGATCATGTCAACTAAGCACCTTTATCTATTCCATATATTAGTTACCAGTACTCATATGCATCACGTACGCAATTTTAACTCACAAAAGAAAATAATGGATTTTAGGATTTTGGATTTTTGTAAAATTATCAAAATTGATAAATTTCGAAATTTATCTGTGCGTTATACTCAATAATGTTATGTATTCTTTGACTCCTAGAAGAATGACCATATCCTTCCTTGACAACGCAAAATTGCAAATCGATCGGATGACAACTGGAAGCAGGAAAAGTACCCCAAAAAGTTTCAAATAGGTAATGTTACTACGATATAGGCGCATCAGCTTTAAAATGTAATAACATGATCACGCACTAATGTTCAACCATCTCAGTTCATTCTAAGCCCAAAAGAAGTTACTTTTTCTGCGATAAAAGCTTATTTCCACATCCCACCTTACATTTATCTTCTCCCCTAACTCTTTTACTCCCCAGCGCAGTTTTGACACAGTGCGGTGTCTTTATTTCCGAATAAAGAGGTGCTAATAGCCAACCCGTGCGCTAAGACGGATAACCATGGCGGTATAAGCTGCACAGGGCTCGCTTTTATTAAGGTGATATATCTTTACCCCCTCCACAAAGACCTCGTGAAGGTGAATAGCTCCCTTTGATTTTACTTTTCTTAGTAACGGCGTCTTTGGACTGGAAGGGAAGGGCCTTTTCTTAATTTTTTTCGTCGAGTTAGCAAGATATAACGTAATCTGTCATTCAATACGTGTCAATCTTGTACC
This sequence comes from Sweltsa coloradensis, assembly GCA_024449915.1. Classification (NCBI taxonomy): domain Eukaryota; kingdom Metazoa; phylum Arthropoda; class Insecta; order Plecoptera; family Chloroperlidae; genus Sweltsa; species Sweltsa coloradensis. Next base: position 16,174 of record JAMZAV010000276.1, read on the forward strand.
AGTATAAGAATATACGCGACGATGTTGGCAACTATGCAAGGAAGCTCAGGTCAAACGAGAACGTCTAGCGGGTTCAGCACTTTAGTACTTTCCTAATTACATACATGAAAATCAGGTTATTTTGATTCTGTCTTCACTCTCCGATAGATAACAAAATCCCTCTCTTACACAGCCTTTTGCATTTAACGGTGGTACATTAGTTACTACAAGACCGCTTCGCTAACGCTTTTTCCAGTCGCGTTGATGGATGAGCTTTTTTTTTAAAAAAAACGTAAAAGTACGATTTCTATGAGAAATATTTCTTTAAATGTCTCTAAAATAATAACATAATTTCAGTGATTTTCAACGTTCACATAAAGTTTCATCAAGATCGGAGTAGCCGTTTACCAAATATCACGAAAATATCTCATTAAAAATCGAAAAAAATCGTAAAAGTACGATTATCATAAGAAATATTTGATCGATTGTACCCATAAACGTGCCCAGTCTAAGTTCAGAGATTTCGAAGCTCCCCTCAAATTTTCTCGATCGCATAAGCCGTTTTCCCGGTAGAGTGCAAACAAACAAACAAACCAAAATCAAAAAAAAAATAAAAAAAAATAAACGAGCGAAATTTTTTGAGGGGTGAGTGAAACTGAAGTCTTTCACCACTCATTAAAATCATCAAATCATCATATCCCTTATTTCAGTTACGTCTCATTATGTTTTCTCCCAAAAGTCTTCAAAGTCTTTACAAAACTTCCCTTTTTCTTCAATGTTTAGATATTACGTGAGATCAAACGGGTCAAAAATGTAAAAAAGAATATTATATTACAAAGATAGGCACTTTAATATTTAATCTTGAACGAAATAAAAATGTAGACATAGTTCTAAAAGCAAGAATAAATATTTTTGTCGAGATTGACTTAATAACACAAACCTAATTGAAATTAGATGGGTTAGGCCAGAAGACAAAAAATTACGTAGAACGACGTAAAATGGTTTCATTTACGTAAAGCGGGAATAGGACACCGGCAGTTGGCACATAGCTATTCGCTCGGCCAGGTTGAATCCGACGTTTATGAAACTATACATTGTTGTTGGATGAGCGTAGCGAGCGAAGCGAAGATTCCATTTCACTACACTGGAGAAAAAAATCCGGAATGTTTTTTTTTTCTTTTTCTTTCTTTTTTCTTTTGTATTTTTGTGTGTTTGTTAACACGATTCCGGCTAAACCGATACTCCGATTGCGATGAAATTTTATGGAGGCCTTTGAAATCTCTGAACTTAGAACTGCCACGTTTTTGAGCGCAATCGGGAAATTTTTCTCATAAAAAACGCAATTTTACGATTTTTTTCGATTTAAAAAAAAAATTCTTCGACTTATAACACCTACATGCTTTATTCAATTGTAATGATTTTTTCACAGAACCTCAATTTTATAAATTAAGATATTCGTGTGAAATTTGAGCGTAATCGAAAAATTATTTCTCATGAAAATCGTAATTTTACGTTTTTTTTTCTTTTTTTAAACAATTCTTTGACTTATAACACCTACATGCTTTATCGATTGTAATGATTTTTTTACAGAACCTTAATTTATGAACTTATATATTCGTGTTAAATTTGAGCGCAATCGAATAATTATTTCTTATGAAAATTGCAATTTTACGATTTTTTTCTTTTTATTAAAATTACGATTAATTAAAAAATTAAGTTAATTTTTTTTTTATTTAATTTAATTAAAAAATTAAGTTAATTTTTTTTTTAAATTAAATTTAATTAAAATAAATCTTCGACTAAGAAATGTTTTTTTCACAGAACAACAGAAAATCCGCGTAACACATGGCAGCTCAATGCACCATAAACGCTCATCCAACAACGCGGCGGGACTTAAGCGTTTTCCTAGTTGATAAATCATACATGGACAGCTCTTCAGTCGTTGATCGTCAATATTTATTGTAAATTAGCCAGAAAAATCACGAATATGGATATTTTACGACTTTTTATAAAAAAATTCAAAATCGTGAGAACCATTTTTTCCAAAAAAATAATTTTAACATTTCTTAAAAAGAAAAGTGAGTGAAGAGCTCTGAATTTCCACTTCCGTGACAAATGTCCAAAATTTCAAACATCTGTGGTGATATTCAGCCGAACGACGAAGGATTCGCCGAAAAGCTTCGCAAACAAACAATGTGACGTATTTGCGCGTCTCGTCCTAGCCTGTGTCGCCGGCAGATGGCTCTAGCAGTTCACTCGACTCTAGTAATTGTACTGTACGTTCCCCCGCGGCAGGAGGGACGTACGTTAGCTCAATTCAGAAGCAATCAGATACAGACGCTTTTTAAACGTGACGGGTGGGTTGGAGCTACTAGCCTCTCGGTCATGACGCAAGCACGATACTTTATTTAATTGAATTTAATAATAATTGACTTAAGAGAGTAAAGGAACATGCGTTTAAAGCAAATTGCAGTTCACTCAGTTGATTGACACCACAGGTGTCTGAAATTTTAAACATGTCACGAAAGTGGAAATATAAGGCTCTAAAGTAACACATTTCTAAAAAAATTGTTTTAAAATAATTTATAAAAAATCAATTAGTTTTCACGAATTTCAATTTTATTAAAAAGTCCAAAATTGACTATATTCGTGAATTTTTTGTGGCTGATTGAGACAAAATTTGTAAAATCGACGACTGCAGGGCTGTCCATGAGCAAAAGGTAATGTTTATGATATAATTATAAGTTTACCATATGTTTACATAATACCAAGAACAATTTTTACTTTGTGGTACGTATTTTCGTTATATTCAAGTCGTTTCTTTATACAATAATGCATAGCGATGTCATAAAATGTAATCTTCTAAAGTAATAAATAATTACACTAGATATATCGACTTTTTAAATAACTGATTTGTTAACAAAACGAGTAATTGTACAATTAACTACTTGACATTAAGAGTGGCTATACACATCGATTAGGTCATGTTAGATTTTTCATCAAAATCAGTTTTTATTATAAAATGATTAGTTTAACTCAATATTATAAAACCTGTCATTATATTGAAGGAATTCTTATGAACTGCCATATTGAAAATAATTTGTGTTATTTTGTGTATAAACGTGTATGGCTTATTTTAATGTAAAGCCAAATGATTTATTTATACACTCTAACATTAATATTTTCATATACATTCTTTGATGTGTTCTAAATGTAGGCTTATACTTGATATGAATAGAATCAAGAGTTTAATCTCGTATTAGTTATTTCATATTATCTCAACTTATTTAATAATTAACACAGAAATGCGGTCACGGATTCACATGTTTTATGTGTACATTTTTGTGTGTGCGGCTCAGCTAAGAGTTTCGAAATACAAGTAAATGCCTTTCTCCAAAAAACCTCCAAAGCTGACTTTGAAGTAAAGCTCTTACTTAATCGCTAATACGATGTGATGAAAATATCCCGTATAGTCTAACTCCAAGTAGCCTACGCAACAACGAAGAGATTCATTATTTATTAAAAAAACATCAAAGAGATAATCCTCTGTTTTTTTCTTGATGTATAACAACGCACAGCACATCAAAGTGGTACCCTACTATGACGCTGAAATCCGAAGGTAATTATTTTAATAGCGTGGAACAATGTTTAATCCACGAGATTTGACCTGAATCCTTTACGTGCTCTTTTCACCCTTGTGTCACGTTTCCAAAGTCTTTGTTTTGAAGACGAGAATAAGAGTCGTCTCCCAGGGAGATAGACCAAGTCTTACAGACAAAAGAAAGTCAACTTTACCTCCCCCTCCACATTCACAGAACGCGAGCATCCAAAAGAGTAACACAAGACTCAAAATTAAGAAGTTATAATATCTAACTGCATGAATTTTCTTTATTATTCTATCTTCCTCAGATATCCTTTGATATTCGCTGGCCAGGAAGAATCCGACATAATTATATGAAACTTTACCTAGTTGTCAATAAAGCATGCATGTACAGCCCTACAGAAAAGATTTCTAATATTTTATTTAAATCAGCTAGAATCAATTCACGAATATGGTCAATTTAAAGCTTTTTAACAAAATTTAAAATCCTGAAAATCAATTTAATTTATTTAAATTATAAAAATATAAAATTTGTTGAAAAGTGTTAGTTTAGAGCCCTGTACATCCACTTCGGTGACAATTACCCAGAATTCGTACATATGTGGTGTCAGTCGGCCGAGCAGAACAGGAATGTGGCTTAAAACGCATGTCCTATCTAACTAGTGTTAAGTCTAGACCGGCACCTCCACCAATACAAGAAAGAATGTGAATTCTGGACCAGCTCCTTTACCATACATTTTTTGTTTTTACATGAAAACGAGAACCTCTTTTGATTATCGAGTCGGCCCCCAAATACTCTTGAACCAGAAATTCTGGGCACCAGATCACAATTACAAATAAATTAGTTTTTTTCCGAATTCGAACCTGGTTCAAACTTCTTTTAAATTCGAGGTTAAGTTAGAATTTCGAACGAATTTTCACATTCGTAACTACGAGTATTCACCAGACATTCAAAGGGACTCTAGCGCATCGCGAGTGTTTTAGCACTCAGTTGATGTAGAAATTATGAAAAATATGGTAATATTATGTCATTGGTCTATCAGAATTTTATATTAGTGCTGTTTTTAACTGACTTATATGAAATCTATAACAAAACATCATCTGACAAAAAAAGCAAAGTAGAGTGCGTTACATAAGAACTGGAACAACAAAACGTCAGCCAGAAAAAAAAATTAAACAAGTTTCTATTTTTAATTTGTTCAAAAATGATTTATTTTTTTGTTTTGTTAAAAAATAAACAATTTTTATTTATTCATTTACAATTTCATGATTATTACATGAACTGTGGAAATCTTAAAGTAACACGAGCCACGCGCTTGAGTTTTAATATATAATTCTTAATTAAAACATAACACAAAAATAAAAAACATTGCTCCCTCTGTGATATTATATTAATAAAAATTAGCTTTCTGCGTCTACATTATTATTTCTCGGAGGAGCTGTTCATAATTGTGATTTAGTTTCGGAACAATGAGCTCACGAAAGAATGGTGTGTTAAATGCATCGGGGAGGTTTAAGAAACGCGTAATTAATAAGACTTACCCCCGCCCCCTTCCCTCGAGTCTCGTGGTCCCCTTTGAACGTGAGGGGAAAATACGTTGTGTTAATAAGTTTAAGCAACTTCAGCCAAGATGATATCAACATAGATATTTCACCATCTATAAAAAACGAAAGTTCGTAATTTAAAATTTTAACGTTAGTTATGACGGAAAAAACGCAAAACTTGTACATGTTTGTCCTTAACTTCTTTTAAAACACATAAAAACCATTCAAGTAATATTTGTTTAAAACATCGTTAAAATACCTTCTGCATTCAAATCTAACTCTTGGCAGCCGCCGTCCAAAATATATTCCTGCATACGTCACTGGTTTACGTTAAGTCTAAAACAATTATTTGAGCCAAGAATAATAATCTTACATGATATTAGTTCGTAAACTATTTGACCCGGAAAAATTATTTATTATTATTTTATAATTTAGTCTCAATTTGCAACGGATAATGTAATCCACTCGTGCAAATTTAATAGAGAAGGAAGGAGGGGAAAGCCGGTACCGGCACGTAGCCTACTCCCTTCGAGAAGTACCAAGGGGACGAACGGCTTAACGTCCCATCCGAAAGGACGGTGTAACCGTGACAATCATAAAGGTTCCTTCCCTAACCAGGACTTCCGAGCAGACGTCGAGGAGAACGAAGCCGTTACACTAGCTCTCGAACCCTCCATCTACTCTAACCAGCGGTATACGTGTTTCAGAGCAGTGCGGTCACCCACTCTACCCCTGACCACGCCCGAAGGTTGCTTAACTTCGGTGTTCGAGTGGAAACCGGCTAAGAGACCGTGGCTAAACGCCCTCGTCGAAAATTCGCTGAGTACGGAGAAAAACAGTGACTTATAATCTTGCAAACAAATGTAATGTCTGTGTGTTGTCCTACCTGAACTGATCCCTGCCGTTGATGGTCTCCTGCTTGATGCTGAGTATCACTGGTCCCAAGTCCTCGTCGTTCGTGAAGTAGTTCCAGTGTTCGGAGCCGTAGAAGTACTTCTCGTACGTCTCCTGCTCGACGGAGGTGAGTTCGAACCCTTGGTTCCTCTCCCACTGTTCCTCTATCACCGTCTTCTTCCTGGGCAGGTCGTCGTCTAGCTCGTCGTCCTCCAGGAGGCAGAGGTCCACGTACCGGGACGTGCCGGACGTCTCGCCGTTGTCGTCGGGGATGTCCTCGGCGTCGCTCCGGTCTCGACCGCGGTTCCTGGAACAAAGTTCAATAGGATGTGGTAAAAAAAGAAAGAAAAAAATCAACTGATTTTCAATTAAGAGTTTTAACTAATAAAGGCGGTGCCAAACCAATCTTGAAGGAGTCGTCGTCATCGACGAGTGAACAATGGCCAACCTCAATAGTTGCTCCGAAGCAAGTAAGCAGATGCGCGCGGATTTAGTGGGCCGATGAGCCAACCAGCCCATGAAAAAAACAATGGGTGGAATTTTCGATTAACTCTCTGGAAGATATTTTTATACCCTTCTCAATCGAGTATTTTTTACCGATTAGATCAACACCATTACAACGAGAGAAAAATTGAATAATTTGAATTCCATGAATGTTTGAATGCTTTATTTGTATTAAAATGTAGGCCTAGTTTGTAGGTTATGTTTGCATATTTTAGAATATATTTACAGTTTAGATTACATTATCTATAAGACTAAAAGTATTTCAAAAAAATTAATTTTAGGTCTACTAATACAATATTAAACAAAGGCTAATCATTTTTGTGTTGTTATGTTTAAGCTATTATAAGCCTATAAAGTATTGCTGTATTTAGCTTCAACATCAGCCGCCAATGTTCGATTGGAGTCAATTTTCTTCGTTGCCAAGGGCATGCAACCAGTTGCTGGGCGGCGTTACCATGCTAATACCGTCGATTAGTTTTCCTAAGCTTACTCGGTTTACCCGATAAAAGTAATGGATTTTTTTATTATTATTATTATTAATATTTTGCATTAATTTTTTCCATATCATTTAACATAACATGTCATTTTTTAAAAGAAAATAGTTGAATGCAAGAGCAACAGAAAGAGCATTTGCCCCGCAGTACTTTCGTACCTGTTACCCTTGGTACACAAAATCCCCACATTATGAAATACGTCGTATCATGTTTAAATTGTACATATCAAATAAACACAACATAATATTAATAAAACACATTAAAAAACACTTCCACATCAACAGAAAATCTAAAAACAAATTACTAATTAAAAAACCTCTTAATACCCATATTGAAACATCTATCACTTTTTAAATCACTTGGTAGGAGATTCCACAACGAAACAGATCGATTAAAAAAACATTCTGGTACGCCGATGTTCTGGCCCTAGGTGGTATTAAGGGAACACCCTTGTTGTTTCTAGGGATATATATTCTGTGGTAAGGATCGACATCAACTTGTCTTGTTAAACATTCCTCTCAATAATCTCACATCAGCTTGATTACAAAAATTTCCAATAGAAGGAACTTCACAGATACTACGCCGCGAACTAGCACTAGGATTGAAATAACCTTTCCCTAAAATCAATTTGGTGGCCCAATTCTGAATTCGTTCTAGCTTGATCATATTTTGCTGAGTTGTGGGATGCCACGCAGGAATACCGTAAGTTAAAATGGAACGTATCAAGTTAAGGTAACCAGTTTCTTATTGTGCGTTGCCTACTCTTCCCAACACACTCTTTTTTAAAAACCCAAGCAGAGAAGCTGCTCTATTGCGAACAAAATCAGTTTGCACATTCCATTTTAAGTTGTCAGTTACATAAATACCTAACAATTTCATAGTATTAAAAATGGGAACCTGGGATCCTTGTAGGATATACGTGCACACCAAAGGGTTTCTAGATCTTGAGAAGTGTATGTATTGCGATTTATCAGAGTTATTTTATCATGTTTAATAAACAACGATCTATTGACAACAAATCCTTTTGGAACTCTTATCATATCTTCCTCAGAGGCAATTGGTCTATAAATGGTGGTATCGTCAGCGAACTGAATCATCTTTGAAGAAACACACTGCGGTAAGTTTAGAAAGTATATTATGAACAAGAGAGGACCTATCACTGAACCCTGCGGCACACCGGAAGTAATGTTAATACGGTGGGAGGTGGCTCCATGAAAAATAAAACACTGGGTTCTGTTGGAAAGGAATGACCTGATCCATTTAAGAACAATACCTTGAACACCATACACCGGTAGTTAAGAAAGTAGTCTACAATTAGGCTGGTCAAATGCTTTAGACCAGTCAATAGCAATGCATTTGTCCTGTTTAGTTGGGGAATCTTCTAACATGTGTAGCCAATCATCAATCATAACCGTCAGGGCAGTAACACAAGATCTCCTAGGTAGGAAACCATGTTGGTTAGAGTTCAAAAGATCGTTTACTTCAAAGTGGTGACGCACTTGATTTGACACAAGTCTCTCCATCAATTTGCACACTATTGAAGTAAGAGAAATCGGTCTATAATTTTCCATATTAAGTTTGTCTCCTTTTTTAAAGACTGGCACCACATAAGCTTCTTTCCATTGATCTCGCAAAGACCCTAATGACATTGATAGATTGAAAATTACACTCATTGAAAGAGCTAGCGCATTGGCACACTGACTGAGTATTCTAGCTGGGATTCCTGGTCCCGTAGCAGCGTTGGTTTGCATTTCCTTGAGCTCCCTGCAGATGTCCCTTACTGGAAAGAAGGTGTCATCCAAAGTAATTGCTGGAGTACTTACTGTTGGCAAAACATTTTCTGTTGTATTTTTGCTGTTGTCTTCTGCTGTGTAGTTATCCTTAAACTGGGTAATGAAGGCGTTAGCTATGTCCAAAGGATCATGAACCGAATTACCGTTTATAACGAAATGGTCAGGGGCAGCACTTGCTCGTCTACTACGGATATATTTCCAGAATTTTTTTGAATCGTATCCTATAGACCAAACATACTCCTGGTGAGCAGAACGAGTCGCTTTCTTGATAGAATTTCTAACTTTTTTTTTATAATGATCCCATATTTCAGTTGAAGGATATTTCTTGTACTTCTTAAAAAGAATATCTCTTTCACGAATGGATTTGATAAGATCTTTGTTTATCCATGTTGATCGCCTTCTAGTATTAATCCTAATCTTTGCTATAGATTCACTAACACATTGCCAGATCAGTCCAGCTATTCCATGCATAATTAATGTCATCCGTATCATAATGCATGGGTAGTCAGTCCACCAGAAGTTCAAATTTTTTATTGTTTTTTTTTTTTTTTTAAATTCGCTCAGAGTGTAAACCTACCTGGTATGTGAGCCCGAAGTGTCGCCGCTGTTGTCCTCGTTCTCCTCGTGTAGCTCGTGGTCAGACTCTGACTCGTCCCAGATAGTGTCCGAGGCGATCTTCTGCCGGGAACACTCGATCCAGTACCCGGGAGTCGGGAGGAGATTGTGCGGGAACTCTTCGCAAAACTCATCTGTAACCACAGATACAGTTATCATTAGAAACAGTTTCAAATACATAATACTAATACGTTTTTGAACAATTAAAACATAAACAATATTAATTTGCAACTTTGTTTTATTTTAATTTTAATTTATATTTTTGTTTTAGTTTTAATTTAAATTTTAATTAAATTTTTTTTTACTTAGTCTATTCTTAATCCACATCAATTAAATACACAGTTGTGTTGTTGAGATTTTGTTACCCGTTACCTGTTATGTAAACTTTTATTAAATTCTCACGTACATTAGAAGGTTAACGATGCTAACTTATTTTCATTTTAGTTTTAAGTTAGTAAAGAGTTAATTTTACAGTATTTCAGAAGTACATTTTAGTGGATTACAACTCTCTAATATACAAGTACAACGTTTCGGAAATGTAAAAATCTATTCACGTCATCAGGTTATTTAAAAAGAATCTATGGTCAAAAATACATCAAAACAAATAAAGATAATAGCCAAGCAAGAATGTATGGACGCGGATGAAAAGACGATTGTAGATGATAGAATGTGACGATGAAAACTCTTCAGAGAACCAGCTATCTAGCAATGAGTTGACTGTAGAAATACGCCTGGACAGAGGGATCCACGAAAACATAAGATTCAAGCACTAAAAGACACGGAAAACATTTTAAACACTATTGAGTATCGACTGTTACGAAAGTAGATGAATTCACATGTGCACACCATGCGAAGACCTCACTTCTTTTTATCTAGGAAAACGCCAAGTCGTTGATTGACGAGTGAGTGAGCCATGTATGTGTTGAGTAACCGGTAACATTCCATTTCATCCCCCTACCTAAGGCTGGGAGATGGGTCTTTCCTCCCTAGCCTATCATAGGCTATACAGTGGCGCATTATGGCCTTACAGTTGACAGCTTAATTCTAAACCCTAACATTTTTACCTTATTAAAAGCGAGCGAAGCGAGCGTTTCCATTTGACTCTGCCGGAAAAATTAGTCACTGTTTTTTTTTGTTTTTTGTTTGTTTGTATGTCTCGCCATAACGTTCGAACGGAGGCTCGGATCGAGTTGAAATTTTGACCATCCTCAAGCTTCGTTTTCGATTGAATGCCATTAGTTTTGTGGCAAAATCGTTCAAAAAGATAAAAAGTTACATTAAAGTTAATCGAAAGTTTTTTTCAAACTAGACGGCGACAAAATCTGAGGTAGCCCAATCATTTAGAATGTCCGTCCGGTCACGAATATGTTAATTTTTTTTTGATCCGATAAGTAGTGTAGATGGAAATTACATTATAACAAAAGTAACGTTACCATGGCAACGAAAACTCGCACGAGGTTCACACTATGCAATGCCACCTAGAAGTAATCAAATACTATCGGGGAAGATTATTATTTGTAACGTTTTCCCAAAAAATGTTCAAGGTCCTCTAGAAGGCGGTGGTTTTTTATCCAAAAATTAAAAGGGTTTCCCCAAATACCCCCTTTGGGAAAATAATAAAAAATATTGGGAAACAGGGCCCCCGGGGACGCGAAGTCGCAAATTTTTACATTTTTAATAAATTGTAATGTGGGTTACTATAGCCTGCTCGCTTATAAACGCTCCCTGGGGCTTTTCCTATATATCATCAATTTAAATGCAAATGTTCCCGGGTTTAAACACTGACTCGCTCACCCCGTCTAAAAACGACTTTGTCGTTTTCTTCGTCTAAAAGTCCCGGGTATGTGGGAGCCCCGGTTATACGGTCGGGTGATTAGTTTTTCAAATTATTTATTTGGGGTTTGAAAATTTGCAGCCATTTTTTTGAAATGCAAACAATACTGGAAAAACATAGCCATCGAAAAAGTGTAAGATTGGCAAGGTTTACTCAATCCCCCAAACGGAATTTCGGGTAACAAAAGGGGAAAGATTCGGTACCCTTGTGTCACCCCTCGTACTCCGGTCCCGACTTTTTTGCTTGTAAACGCTAGCGCTCAGTCTCCTATCCTTCCCCCGAGCGATAGCGGGCCGTTAGAAGCATCTGGGGGGAAAATCTTTTTCACTAAAACATAGATGCTTCAGCAAATTTGGCAAATCTGACGATTTAAGGGGCTGGGGAAATTGTGTTTGTTAATTTTTTTTTTTTTTTTTTTATTTTGAAAATCATTTTCCCATCCATTTTTAATTCTACTTATTTCACAGTGTATTTTTTACTAAATATAAAAAAATTTTTACCTCGTCTTTAATTCATTACAGAAAAGGAAAAGCCAAGCACATGCCCCCGCTTGATAGTGACCAACAATTACAGTGAAATTTATACTCGGGCACCCTTTTGGGGGCTTAATTTTTAAAATTTTTCCCGTTTCTATTCTCTCTTACTCTCTTCGAATTTATTCTGAAAACAATATAATTACTTTTTAAAATTTTTAGAAAACTATAACAATTTTCCATTTTTTTTTTTAGCTGAAGTTGTAACTTTTTGACCCAAGAATACACTCTACAAAGCTCCACAACGCCCTTGTAAATTTAAGTATAATCAAAAAATTGAATAATGACATTTGTGATGATAATTTTTTTTTTGGCAAAACCCTTATGAAACAAAGTTGTGTCTAAGTCCTCGTATCTTACGCCTCTTTTTTACAGGAATGTCTTAACCCGTCGAAAACTCCACTTATCACCAGATCTTTGAAAGTAGCTGCCCTTTAAACTTGAAGCTCCCACTTAAAAAAGTTGGCACAAATAGCAAATTGGATCTTCACTATCACCTTCTTATTTTTCTTCTATGACCTAGTAAACCCTACTGTAGAAAGGTCGTCAAAGTGCTCGTAAAGGTACTATCCTATTTTAGGCTAGTTTTAGGGAAAAGTTTGTAATTTTGACCAGATCGTTTCAGTTCAGTGATATAACTCTATTGGTCCTTCCCTCTTAAAAGGGGTTTTCGAGTCTAAGGGCATGGTGGGGGCGCTGTGGCTCTCTTTGCATGATACTACTTTAAACAACGTATCTCACCCCCTGATGAAAAAGTTCCGACGTTAAGACTTAGTACAGGGGGCTTAGAAATGGTACCGTATTAGTTTTGTCAGTCTGTTGGGGTTATGGCAGGTCTAGGAGGTATATCGCTGTGTAATTGACAACGGGTATAGGTGGTTTAGTATAAATGAAGGTACCAATAAGTTAAAATTGTAAAAGTGCTTGTAGCAGACTTAGTAGCACTAACTAAGGTCCAAGGTCTTTTGTAAATTCACTGAGATCCGCGTTGAGGTGCGTTTAGTATCGTCGTTCTTGAATTCGCAGTTTGCGCCCTGCGACTTTGTTCTGATGGTGCCATACGTCCAAGGGGCCCTCGTCAGCTGATGATTTGTCCTAATGCTTAGTAGGGGACATGGTACCGGTAGCAGTTTCATCACTGTTGAGACGCCCTCACCTCATTGATGTATCTCTGTTAAAATTTACAACGTACTATAGGTGTTATAGTATCGAATTACTAAGGGTACCAATTAGTTATTAGTTAGTTACTAGGGGTTAAGGGCACACACCAAGTGTCTGATAACCAATAAGATGTAGTGGAGACAATAACACTTTATTCACCGTAACTAAATAATAACATAAATAAATAATTCCATTATTTTTCAGATGAGTGCTACACAGAAGATGTTTGGGTGTCGCAGCTATTCGAACATCGGTTGCTGTGAATCCTGGATAAGCTAAAGTATAATCATCCCAATGACACGTGATCATACTGTTGTGTCTCCCCATCTTGCACGAGCACGTGGCTGGTTCTGACCAGCATGGGATTTTCATCCCCATATCCCCTAGGCTAGAGTGGAGTGTTGCATTATGACCTAACTTCGCGACCTCCACTCGTTTTCCTAAATCACCGTTGAGCAGTGGCGTATCCAGGAAGATACAACAGTGCAACAACAACAATGCACGTATGTCCTCCCAATAGTAATATGGACGTCGTCATAGAACTAAATTATTTGCTAGGTTAACCATTAATAATAACAATGACATTCTGAAATATCAATGAAAATACTGAGGTCTTCATTATATATAACTAGGGAAACGCCAAAGTCGTTGTTAGACGAGTGAGTGAGCCATGTGTTGAGTACCCGGTAACATTCCTTTTCTTCCCCCTACCTTAGGCCTCCCTAGCGTATCATAGGCTACAGTGGAGCATTATGGCCTAAACTATTGCCTAAACTTAAATACCCTATTATTTAAAAAATAAATTATCAAACTTAAATGCAAATGTTCCCGGGTACTTAGCACATGACTCGCTCACTCGTCTAACAACGACTTTGGCGTTTCCCTAGTCTAGTTAGCTAAAGCGCCCTTATAGCCGAAAAGTGGGAGACATAGGTTCAATCCCCTGGTCGGGAAAGATTTTGTAATTTCTGTACTGTATTTAAAAAATTATGAAACATGTTTCGAAATGCATATAACGTAGTATAGTCCATCATCTGTGGCAATAGGGCCAACTATGGTAAACATAGCCAGTACGAAATATACGTGAAAATATTGCAAGGTTTACTCAATCTACGAGCGGAATTTGGGGGTACCTTGACGTGCAACATTCGATAGACCTTGCATGGGCACGGCATTTCAAGGCCAGGCGAATAACAAACAAAAAATATATTTTCGAAATCTAAACCATTGTCGTTAAAATAATTTCTTAAGCACTGGAAGCCAATTTTTCAATTTATTTTCTTCTTGTAGGTTTAAATTGCAATGGAACTTGCTGATTTTGTTAGCAGTTCTCAGTAAACTCGTACCGGATGTCTATTTAAAATTTCAGCGCAATCTGTTCAGCGATTCGGCTGATTTTCAACGTACACACACACACACACACACACACACACACACACACACACACACACACACACACACACATGCACGCAGACTAACGAATGGGCGCCATTTAAGTTGAATGGAGATCACTCCGTTCGCTGCGCTCACTCGTTTAATAATTCAAATGCAAGTGATGGTCTTAATAATTAATCAGGAAACGCAAAAATGTCAGATTAATTGATCCCGTAATGCTAACCGTCAATCAATTAGTAATCCCACACTTTGTTCAGGCAATGTGACTTTAAGCAATCCTGACTGAAGTTTTCCGATGTTTTTCTCAGTCGTTAATGCGAATTATTATAATAATCATTAATTATATTATAATAATATATTTTTTCTATTCTTTTTTACCCACCCATTTTTATATTTGGTTCATTAATTAATTGCATTTAATATCCTTTTTGAATTTGTTACCAAAATTGTTGTGATTTATTGCATTGTTGTTGCAATATTACTATGTCAAATATTTACCTAACTGTAGTTCTTTGTTGTGTCTGTATCTTGATCATAGATTATTTGGTTGCCCTCCTTTGCAAATCAGATTTTTAACAGAATTGGGTAGCCATTTTTTTATGCTAGGGATTGAGTTCTCTTCATATCCAAACTACCATCAATTCCTTATAACCTTGAAGAGGGTCGCACACCCTACAGCGGTCATATGGGGTATATGTACAATCTAATATTGATAGGTAGGTACTTTGTAAATATATACGCTCTTTCGTTCAGACAAAGTATTTTTCAACTTCTCTAGTGCAGGTGTTGTAGCTAGAAAGTTTCTGTTAGAGCTTATATAGAAACTTTCTAGAAGTGAAAGCTCCCTTGCGTGACCAGGTGAAAGCGGCCATATTGAGAAAGGGTTTACAACTCGGAGAATTAAGGAATAGCCCTAAAGTTTCCTACACTGGATCAATTCGTAATAACGTAGACATATACTTGGTTTGAGATAAGAATGCTAGGGACAAGAGATCGCAGCAATGTCGTCCATGAAGCCACAGGTTGTAAAACAGTGGAATAAATAAAGGCAAACATACTCATTTACGCGCATTCAAATTTCATTATGGATGCATCTGTCACAGCATTTTTTCATTAATTGTTTATTAAAAAATCTACAATTTAGAATCGGTCAAAATGCTTAAAAACACCCCAAAAACTGATATGATAGGGGCGTACAGATGTCCTTCATTATCAACCATGCCAAGTTGTATTCAGATGCAATGATTTGTGACTGCAGGACAAGGGACGCGCCGAACATCAAATCACGCCCTCTTAAGCCACGAGAACGAACACTTCTTTGACATAGTAAATATTTGGTAAAAGTAGAATATTTCGAAAGAATCATGCGAGAAGGGCATGATCTCCTAGCTAGACAGGCATGGACGTTGGCAGATAAATGTGGAAAATTTGACGACAGCACCAACACGATAACAAAAAAAAACTTTTTGAACGAATTTAAAAACCGATTTTTTTATACTTTTATCACCTGGCAGTAAAAAACTATTTTCAGCACTTTAGTACAACAGAAATTAATAATGAAGTTGGCCACATCTGTTGTTTTTGGAGTTGTGTAAATTATTGTTGATTTTAAAATTTCGCTTTTATTTTTCTGCTTCCGACACCGCGTATAGAAAATAACATTAATTGTGACCACGACTGCTAAAGTGACCTTCAAGTTTATAGAGCAAAGTGAATTTTGAGTTAAAATTCATGTTCTTATTCGGGACGATGTCTTATAGATATTTGCTGTTATAGACTCGTATGTGTAACGCTCAACTGTTGCACACAAACGGTTGATAGGAAATGAGATAACATAACTTTTATCTCTCGTGTGTTATTGTGCAGGAGCTGTGAATGATGGCGACGCTCAACTGAAAATCGATATCGTTAAATTTATTTTTTCCCTTTCCAATAGGATATTCGTTCTAAAACGTTTTCCAATTCACTTGTGCAACAAATGACCTAGATGTTGTGAGCCACCTATTAGTTTAAAATACACTAGGAAAACGCTAAAGTCCCGCCGCGTTGATGGATGAGCTTTTTAAAGTTTTTAGTTTGCGTGGGATATCTTTACTTTTGCAAGTGCTTTGTTTTGCTGCCTACGCATTGTAGGTGATTGTTGTCAAGTCTCTATTGTAACCTGTCAATTGGTATTATTTACCGTAAACAAATTATATTAAAAGCTTTATTTTTATGGATTCTGGCTAACTTTTCCAACTTTTACTTACAAAAGGTACTACATCACCATAACCTTAATGTCCATGTATAATATGAACGTTGTAGCCCCACCCGTTTGGTCAGAATTGGCCCAAATGTCACGAAAATATCGCACTAAAAATCAAAAAACTTATATTAAAAGCTTTATTTCTAAAGATTCTGGGTAACTTTTTCAACTTTTTCTTTCAGAAAGCAATACATCACCATAACCTTAATGTCCATGTATAATATGAACATTGTAGCCCCACCCGTTTGGTCAGAATCGCCCAATGCACAAAATATCGCACTAAAAATAAAAAAAAATCGTAAAAGTACGATATTCATGAGAAATATTTCTTCGATTGTGCCCAAAAACGTAGCAAGTCTAAGTTTAGAGATTTCGAAGGTCCTGTCAAATTTTCATCAAGATCGCATATGCCGTTTGCCCGGTAGAGAGCGAACAAACAGACAGAAAAACAAACAAAAAACAAAAAAACACCCGAGCTAAATTTTTTTGGGGGGTCGGTAAAATTGAAGTCTTCGCTTCGCTCATCCAAAAACAATCATGTTCAAAATATAAATCTTAAAATAATTAAGATTATTTAATTACTTTATACCTGGACAACAAATAATATATAATATGCTATCTTTGCTTCACTTTTAACAGAATGAAACCTAATAAATTTTGTTTGTCTCGCTGGTAAATTTTGCAATCACGACTTTCAAATCACAAGGTCGCGGGTTCAAATCCCGTTTCAGTCTGGGTTTTAACACCTTAAATTAACTTTTACATAACATTATAAGGGTGTTATTAATGTCAACAGTAAGTATGGAGTTCTTGTGGTAATTAATCTTTAATAAATTAAATACTTTTATGTCCCTGACTTTAATTTAGTACTAGAAATTTAATTAGTAGAATTTAAATTTAAATTAATTTTTATTTATTTAGATTCTTCATCGATGCTATTATTTTTTGCCCTGAATTTTTATTTTAATCAGTTTATCTTGTTTTGATTTTTTACTTGTTAACTAAAACGTTTCCTCTTCCAATTAATTAATACGTTTCAGTTTAATTAAATATTTTTTTCTTTGAGAACTGGCCGAGGAGTCGCTGAGGCTGGCTCGGAGACGAGTTTAGGCGCTCAGCTTTCTGGACTTTCCGGGTAAATGGTTTATAACACCGTTATCAAATTTCACACTAACGTTAATAAAGAATAAATCTATGCTATCCAGGGCGCGTATTTCTAAATAAATTCATTGATTTTGATTTAAAAATGAGAGAAATCACCGTAATTTACTCCATTTTGGTAAACTTCGGGATATACAAGAATACAGATTTTTTAGCGCAAATATGAATAATGGATATCAACGTATAAATCAATGTTAACAAGTAAGTTAATTTGGATTTATCGTAAGATTAACGGTTTGGTGTTTAAAATTTCCATTTTTTCACGTTTTGGCTTATTATTTGTAACCAAGTGTGGTTATCAATATAAAAGTAGTTTATTAACATTCATGCAAAATTCGGTAATGATATTACCAACCGTTCAGCAGAAACCATCAACACCTGAGTGCGCGCATTTGAGTTGGGCCAAGCTCAGCGTCCCCTCTTAATCAGTTCAATATTATGGCGATATTTTTCTTACTCCTGGCACAGAATATCCAGTTTCGAGGAAACGCGATTGAATCTCGCTACAGACGATAATTTTAAATTGAAATAGTTTTCCAGTTAGTTCCTTTTCATCCAGGGATTTCTAGGAATGCAGACTGGGTTCAATCTTTGGACAGGTTCCAACTAGTTAAAATACGATGTGTTCCTCGACTGTACAAAAAGAGGCGGTTCATCATTGTACCACTGCACATGAATACGCAAAATAGGGAGCGAAGCCACGTTTAGAAGAAACAAATAATTGGGACATTTACAACCGTTTTAAGGCTGTTCCACCCTGTTTTTCCATTTACTAAAACATGCAACTATATGTAAAAATGTAGTGAATGAAATTGAAACTTGGCACTATTAGAACACTATAATCATATTTTCCAAAATTTCTGATCGAACACCCGACAAAACTAATATTTCATCTTCAATATAACTTTTAAACTTCAATTACATCTAGCACATCGTTCAACGTAGATAGTTGTGTTTCTACGACATTAATGTTCGACTGTTTTTCTTCAGTTTATCAAAGAGAAAACATGGGATTTTACACTTTCGTATGTTCCTCTTTTTTTGTATATATTTTTTAGATAACCGGTATTATTTGCCAAAGTGTACCGGAAAAGGAAAAATTCGCTGGGGACACGGTTTCGAAAAATCTAATTTTTCATTTTTTTTTTTAAACTTAAGAAAAACAGTTAAACATTTATCTCACAGAAACACAACTGATTTACAAAGGACAACTAATTAAATCTAATTACAATAACAACAATGTATACAATTAGACAATAATTTTGGTAACAAATTAATAATGTAAGCCGACTTTAAATTAAATTAAATAATGAACCAAATATAGAAAGGAAAAAAGAAAAGAAAAGAAAAACATCAAAAACGAAAAACGAAAAGAAAAATAACTGATTTATAAGGCGATCCCCCTCAAACGAATATGAGGTTTTCCAAAACAAAGGAACATCAAATCAGGGAGTAATCAAACTTACGCGGAATGATTAAGTTCCTTTGCATGTCGGTTTAACTCTAGTGATAAAGTTTACCTTTTAGACTTCGTCAGACACGAACGCTGTTTTCGTTCCTCCATCAATACCAGAACAACTTTGCTAAACATTATCCTGGAACGCGTCCTGATTCCTTCCTTGACTGTACCAGACTCCGAACTTCTTTGTTGCCAAAGCGCGGTTGCCAATGACAACAGCCAGCAGAGGAATTGTTTTGTTTCACAATAGAATACGATGACAAACGAATGTTGAGTGAAGGGCCAATTTACTCAGATGTAACTGAAACGTAGGTTTTACTTTGGTCTTTTTGATCACGATTCAATTATTGGCAGATACAATGTATCAAAGCATTGTATTATTATACGTTTATTTATACTTTAGAAAAGTTAGTTTTGTCGCACGGCATGCAATTTATGAACTCCACTTATGATTTGTGATTACTTCGAAGGTGCATGTTATATGTGCGAATTAATAATGTTTTTAAAAGTAACTTTTAATTGATGACATTAACCTTATTCTTACCGACCGAGCGAATAAATATTTGCCAACTGTCAACATAATTATGTCAAAGTCTCTATTAAAAGAGATATCTGAAAGTCATTTTACGATTTATAATTACAGTAACGTGTAAATAGTTTGAAAAGACTCAAGTGAGTGATTGCAAATTGCAGATAATATGATTATTCATGAATATAAGCGATGATATTTTCATCTATAGTAGGCTAGATTCCCAGTCATTGGTCCACTGGCGTGACAATTAGAAGCCATCTTGAAAAGGTCAGTTTGCATTGTAAAGTAGGTTGTAACGATTTGTAGACCAAATATTTTTCAAGATGGCTGTCAGAGTGACAGGTGATTAGCCATTAACACCAAATGATTACTAAATTCCCTTATATAATAACTTGTTATTGTTTCTGTTTGTGCATTCCCATGCTGCAAACCATATCAAAACAATCCAGAAAAATACTAAATCCCATTTAAAACATAATGTAAAGCTGAAATTGAAATGCCAAATCGCCATCTTGAATAGGTCAGATTGACGCTTCAATTTGCTACACTCGCGCCTTTGCGGACGTATTTGAGACTGGAGATCTAGCCTACTATAGATGTCAAATATAATTAAATATAAGGCAAGATATTACAGCGATTCAACTAGTGAGGAGCAAAGTTTAAAAACGCAACACGTCCATACATCGAGGCAAACTTTTCCACTAGGTTTGTCACTTTGTGCCTTAAGCGAGCTCGGTTCGAATCCGATTTATCCCTTTGGCTCAAACCGCAACATTTGCATGCTGGCTAGAAATATAGGTTTGAATAAAAATGTATGAATGGATCAAAGAACCAATCAGAATATCGTTGTAAAGAGTTTTTTATAACTTTTCTTGTACACTTTTATGTTGTTCATTTAAAACAAGGAACAATTGAAAAATGTTGTTTAAATGAAAAGCATCCATGTTAATCGCATGGGGAAAATATAAATAGTGTTTTTGAATCAAAACGACACATTTTGATTCAAATCGCAAAAACATGTCTAATTGTCCATATCAAAAACCCAACTAACAACTATAACTTAAATAAAAATAAAGATGAAGTAAGCACAGTTTAATGTTTGTTATTTTTCCTGAAATCATCACAATTATAAAGTATTCTAATGCTACATACTCTTGTGTACCTGTTTCTGTTGATTATCTCAGAACTAATGTGATTGGTAATGTTGCGTTCGTAAAGTCTGCTCCTCAACTGTGAACCTACAGAAAGTTTTACCTCCTAAAACATGGAACTGATAACTACAATTCCCGGCGAGCGAGCGTGGGTGAACTGACAAGTGAGTGTTAGATCTTGGCTCGCTCAAGTGTGCATTGTTCCTCCCCAACTCTTTGTTCGAGCTCGCCCGCTCCAAAGTACCTTGATATCGAACTCGAACACCCTCAGTCCTGCCCGACAACCGGAAATGGATTCCAGCCAAGAAGGACGTTCACGAATTCAATATTATTAATAGTGTAATTGAATCAGATTGAACTATTTTCATGGGTTAACACGAAAGTTCAGTTGGGGCTACGTATAAGCTATAGAAACTATTCAACTCTAGGAATTACGAAAGTACTATTCATTCTCACTAACGTGAATAGGAAAACGACGCTTATTTTCCTCACCTTTAGTTTATTTATAAATTTAACAACTAAAAGCCTACAAAATATAATAAGGGAGAGAAGCTCCCCTAAAAACTGAGCGAAGAAATATATATATTATTCGATCAGTATTGAGGAGTTCTATAGATACGATAGTGATGTTTGAATATTTTTGATATCGATGTTAAGACTCCATATTGAAATATCTTGATTTATTAAAAAAACACATTTTCAAATCGTGAAAAACTGAAAAGGGATAAAATTGTTTTAAACTTTTTGCGTAAGCCCGTTATGTTGTATATATGCCTAACCATAAAACCTAGGTCCGACTGGCAATACGGAGAACCAGGGTTCGATACCCGGATGTTTTTTTGGTTGGATTTAATTTACATAAAAAAATAGATCTATAGTCCCTCAAAACTCATTTTACCGCCTGCATATTGTGGTTGAGGTTCACGGGTAGATCATAAGTCAAACTAATTCGGTTTTGACCAATGGGTGGAGGTGCAGGTTATCAATTGCGAGTGTGAGAAAGTAAAAAAGGTTATTATTTTTGGGAGACATTATCCCTTTTCCAACCAAAAATTTTTAAATTTAATTTTATTATTGTAAAAGAAGTTTTGCTCCAGCACATCCAAATTTCTGCCGCGCATCATCATCTTTGTATACTCCCTTGTTAGTAACTTCGCTCTATCTTAGTTACCTTCTAGGTGAAACAGAACCCACCTTAGACCCCCTGTCACCTCCGACAACCTCGCCAGTATCGTCTGCAGGTTGTTTCGAGCGTTCTTGCTGACTGATTGACAATTAGGCAAGAGGTTTCATATTATACAACGGAGACAATGAGCAATGAGGGGTGAGGGTTGAGGGTGAAACTGATAAACTTTAGGGATGCTGCAAGAAGCCAAGCACACACAAGCAAGAGGCCGGTGCTTGGCTGAAGTTTGTATGATTAAATGTATACTAGCTAACTATAGACACATATTTAAAAAATATGTTCAATAAGCACAAAGTGAAGAGAAATCTACTTAATCAACATACATGTAGAAGAAGAATCAGAATTTGTGGTCGGTTGTGCCGGATGGCTTACAATTAAAAAAGGTTCGTTGCTTCCTCGCGCATTCAAAATAAGGGAGGTGCTGAGTAATAAATGCTTAAACTTTCTCTTTGTCATTCAACTTAAAAACACAGGTTAAATCACTTACTATTATAAAAAATTACAAATTGCAAGTTGCAAGAATGGGTTGTTGCAAATAGAACTCAATATTAATGAGTTCTTATTGTGAATGGTGATCTGAAAAACTTGTGGGGAGTTTCTCTAGTCCTTGTCGCTTCTGTGAGTCTGTAGTAGTAGAAGAAGTAATCCACAAAGTACGAAAGAACTGCAATCAAAACACTCAGCGTCGTATTAAAGCCATGCCAAGCAGTGCCAAGTTATAATTTTCATGGAATAACTATTTATTTGACATGGTAATACCATGCTTGTTGCTAGTTGGGAAGATGTTTATTATGGAGAAGGTAATAGAAGTATTAAAATCAAGTGGAATAAATAGCTTTTACAAAATCAAATAAACGACGTAACTATCGATAAATCGTTCCTACATTTATAACTCAAGTATGATTATTTTTCTTAACATGCCCTAGTTAAGATTAAAGGTAAACAATGAAAATATAAAAGTTCCCCACATTTCACTCAAGTTCAATGATGGTTGGACGATTATTTTGCGTTCACAGACACAACAACCAACGTTTCGGCTTCTTGATCTGCATGATTTGATTACTCCCGTCTCGGACGCAAGAGTGCGCTAGTGTCGTTGAAGCGAGCGAGCGACGTTGTCAAATTACTATCACAGCCCACGTAGACTTGGTCACGTCCGCACTGAAACCGGTTTTATCACCAATAAAGCGCAACGCTGTATACATAATTGAACAGTTATAACGACTGATGACATCGAAACGTTCCTTGTGAGGATATTCTGTGTCCTGTCTCGCTTCTTGTGTTGGGGATGTTGGCCTCATACCATGTGAATCAAGAGGTCTTTCTTACTTACACTTTTATTTCAACATTCCCAGAATCAAAACTTTCATTTAAGATAGAAAATGGTTATTAAGTGTCTACGGAAGTGGATTCTGCCCATGCTTATAATATATAAACTTGTAAATGATTTTGAATTATTCGAATCATGTAAAGAAAATATATTTTAAAATTCCCTTATTTGAATTTATGTAAATCAATCCAGAAATTACAAAATCCATCTCAGCAGGGTATCGAACCCCGCTCTACCGATTGCCGATCGAGTGCTTACCCCTAAGCTACCGAGACGGTTACTTCATAACATCTGGATTTTGAGGCATTGTAGATTTGAATAAGTAGATTGGAACAGTACTGCAACGATTCTGCTGCCTTTGAACTACCGTCTAATCACGATTTATAATGTCATTACCTAACCAGCCTGAGCGCTCAAAATCCCTTATTTGAACTGTAAAATATATTACTTCTAATATTGTTTTGTTATTATAATTGTGTTCGCCGATTATTTTT
Organism: Sweltsa coloradensis; assembly: GCA_024449915.1. NCBI lineage: Eukaryota > Metazoa > Arthropoda > Insecta > Plecoptera > Chloroperlidae > Sweltsa > Sweltsa coloradensis. The sequence continues at coordinate 40,080 of JAMZAV010000276.1, forward strand.
TGTATTTTCGTCGCTTTGTTTAGTGCTTATTTCATTGTATTTGTATTTGTCTTTTAATCTTTTCATTTTGTTTGACTCCATCGTTTTGTCATGTGATTTGGTCAGCCAATCACGTTCGTTTTCTGCTTATCTTCCTTTTGTATTCGCATATCGCTCATCCCTAGTTTAGTTCGCGACGGTCTGTCGTATCCGAAAGGTCGCTTTCTTGTTATCTTGTTCTCGCCATACATGGGCATAACCAGTTCTCTAGTACTCCCTGCACTGTTTTCTGAGTGCAGTTTTCGCCATTGCTGCGATATTAAGTTCTCTGAACAATTCTTCCGTTTCTCTTCTCTACTCTTCCAACTGGCCAGCTCTATTTACCCTTTCCTATTTTCCCACGACGTCTGTTTCACTGACGTCGCGACGCCACGTCACAAGAAAGTTCGCCAACATCTGAAACGCAGGACGTCGCGGGCAGCCAGTTCACCGTCTCCGTAAGTATCTGCGCTCTCACGTAAGTTCTCTTGTGCATTTATTTCCTATATTTCTTCCTTGTTCTCTTTGCTCTATAAAAAAAACTAATTATACAGTCCACTTAAAATCTCGGTATAGGCATCTCGGCCTAAATACATTGAGAATAGGTAATATTATCTTTCGAAGTTTAGAGCCAATGGCTCGGTATTTCTTTCTTTAATTTTTACGTCTCAAACTACTTTCCCAATTTGTAACAAAATACTGTGCAAAAGTTTTTTTTTATATTGATGTGTTCCTCACGGCTGCCGACGAGAACTGAGCCGTACGGCACCCGTATCTACGGAACACCCCTCAAAAGGAAATAGACTTGGCCTCGAGGCGCGCACACAAAATGGCACGGGTCCCAGTGGTGTTGGGTCATCTATACTTCCAATGATATTTAACATCTATAGTAGGCTAGATCCCCAGTCTTGGTCCACTGGCGTGACATTAGAAGCCATCTTGAATAGGTCAGTTTGTAAGTTAAATTAAGTCGTAGCGATTTGTAGCACAAATATTTTCAACATTGCTGTCAGGTTGACAGGTAAGCATATTAGCTATATTAACACCTAATGATTACTAAATTCCCTTAAGCAATAACTTCTTATTGTTTCTGTTTGTGCATTTCCATGCGCAAAACTAAAACCATTTCAAACAATCCAGGAAAATACTTAATCGCATCTACAACAAAATGTACAGCATAAATTGAAACGCCAAATCGCCATCTTGAATAGATCAGATGCAATCAAGTCGGTTCAATTTGGTACGCTAGCGCATATGCGGACGTATTGGAGACTGGGGATCTAGCCTACTATAGATGTTTAATAATATCATTGTATACTTTCCCCTCCTTCCCCCCCTCCCACAATAAAAACACATCCACTCATCTATAGCTACTCACTTAACCTTCGTCAACGCAAAACTTTAAATTTTAATGTCGACCCATGTAGCGTTGTCATCGGACGAACATTTCAACTCGCTGCATAAATCAGGCAGTCCTGGCTGCGGTGGGGAATGTGGAGACAGCAGTCAAGTAACCCGTGTTTAGAGCTGCGTTCAGCTGTAATGTAGCCTCGCGTACATCTATTATTTACTCCCACGACAAGACACGCGGATTTGATTCTGTTTTACCTCTTGCTATTTGAATTTTGGTCTGCGTGATTGTTAATTGCATTGTATCCGATTTTGACATGTTTAAATAAATAAATTAAGTGTCACGACTCGAATGCAAGGTATTATTAGCAGTATTGTTTTTCCATATATATATATAAGAAAATATAATGTTATATATTTATTATCAAAGTTTTATTTTATAGCGTCCCATAAGAGATTTTAGCGTTGAAAAAAAAATCGCGGGAAAATGTGTGAGGTAAAACAATATCGGAACACTGTTTAACAATAGTGCAATAAATATGTTTAAAAAAAGTATCGAGTTTTAAGGGTCGGTTTCCGTTTTAATTTTATTTGAGATAATCCCTTTTATTTGGATTAAATATTTTGTCTAATAAAAGAATCTCATAAGGAGCCATATTTGAATATTGAAACAGACAAAAATATTATAACTATTTCCATGATTATGTTCAAGGATGTTTGGCATAAAATACAAATTAAAAGTTCGATGCTTGTACAAAAATCCACATTTTCGTCTCAAATTGAAGATATATTTTATACGGGAAAAATTCCAATATATGTTTTTTTAAATTTATTTTAATAGCAGGGAATGTAATTACGAGGGAATGGGACACATTTGGCCGTTGGCAAATAGCTGTTCGCTCGGCCAAGAAGAATCCGCAGTATATGAAACTTTGAAAAGTTTTCAACAAAGCATACATGGACAGCCCTTACAGTCGTAGATTATCAATATTGTTTGTTTGTCAGTCAGAAAAAATTCACGAAAATGGTCCATTTCAAATCCAAAATGGTGAAAATCAGTTTATTTTTGTAGCCTTCACCTAAACCAATTTTTCAAAAAGTGCAAACTGTAGAGTCCTACATTCCACTTCCTGACATTTGTGCAAAATTCAACAACTCTGATGCCAATCAGCTTTACGAACAGAAATTTGCTAAAACGCATGTCCTCAACCGTGCTGTGTTTCTTACGTTGTTTTATAACGGCTTCAAAACTGTACCAGCACAGAAATATTAGTTACGTGTTTCGCAAACAATCTAAACAATCAATTAACACAATGTTAGTTTGGTGCGTGCATTTTATTGAAGATTTCTCAAAGAAGTATAGATATAGGCAGTGCAAATTAATCGAATCTTGTTTCTTATCTTTTGGCAAGGAAACAATGGAAAATGAAGCTACGTTTCTTTTAACCAATTAAAAGCTGGGCATTAAAAGATAGTCTTACTCTAAGGGCCATACAAGGTGGTCCCTTTTAGTGCTGTAGTGTTAGACCTACCATTCCGTGGCTGACACAAAGTATTTCAATATTATTGGATGAACCTTTAGCTATCCGATATATAGACAGTTTGTATCGCACACTTTTTTAAATCAGTTTAAACTTGACTACCAAGTTAAAATGGCATTTGTTGCCCATTAGTCCATCAAAGTATAAACACTGCTCCGCCAAAGCCTTCCTGAAACTCTCGTATTATTAAAGCAATTATTAAGTAATGCGCTTAGGATGGGTGACTGGGACACACGTAGGCCTACTTCATGCTCTTTCTGCCATTCTTGCATTCATATTTATAGTGAAAAATGTTGAAATGTTCTTTGTAAGAATACAAATATTACTAAAATTTAAAAACATATTTATCACGAATACGTAAACTTTAAAATGTATTTAATTAGGTGTAAAACGTGACGTAATACACGTTTATTATATAAATAACCAATACACACTTGGTGTTGAATACGTAAATGTCACGATTTTGTCTGAAACTAGAATAATAATAATACCTGCATTAGATACAATTGTGTCAACAACAACATATTACACTAGATCGGTACAAATACAATTCGCATATTGTCAGTTTTACAAATAATATTTTATATTGAAAAATGTGTCATACATTTTTGCTTCAATATTTAACAAATCAACGTTATATCATATTAAAAAAGGTGTTATTTACAAGTTTGCAACTATTATTTCATAAACTTATTGTTGTTAATTTCACTCAGTCTTACAGTGGCTTTGTAATTGACAGTGGGCCAAGTTGATTTTTGATTGTATAATAGTAATTCTTTATATTCAGTGAAAATTAATAAATTATACATTGATTTCAGACGATATTTAAAGCGTTATTTTACCCTTTTTATCAGTTTATGCATTGAGCCTTGATTTTTAGTACTTTTAATACCATAATAATTGCAAGATTTTCAGAATTGAAACTTTTGATAATTTATTTATTAAAACTTTAATTTGAATTTCCTATTAATTTTAACAAATCGAGATATAAATTCTATACATGCTCATCTCTTAACCAGAGAAAAGGTTATTCCCATATGTGACACATGTGATGTACCTTTAACCGTACATCATATGCTAGCAGAATGTACCAAATATGATGCCTTGCGCACGCAATTTGATCTCTCCCAATCATATGAAGAACTTCTATCATATGATAACGGCGACAAACTTTCCAAATTTCTCATCCAAAGTAATCTATTTAACAAACTTTAATTAACTTCATACACATTTCTTTCTTTTCTTTCTTTTCATTTACATACATAACTTTTATTTTGCTATTACTTTCTTCATCTTCAATTTATTTTGTTATTTATACACTTAGAAAACAATCTAATCATCAAACATACCTGCATTAACTCTTCTAATTTACTTTCATTCACAGGCGGCGCAATATGACCTAACCGGTTGAAGCGCCCTAGTTTCTCACGTCGTCGTCGTCGTAATTATCCCTCAGTTGTATTTTCTTTTCTTTTATAAACAAATAATCATCAAACACTCCATAAACTCATTTCATTGTCTAACAATATCAAAGTCGGCGCAATATGAACTTAGCGGTTGAAGCGCCTTAGTTTCTCACGTCGTCGTATACATGCTCATATTCAGATATTTCAGATAGGGCTTGGCCCTATAGCATGTTATATAATATATGATGTATATAATGTCATATAATATATGATTAATATAATCATAGGATAAAATTAGTGCGATGTATAAAATAAAGATAATATTATTGACTATCAAAATAAAGTGGCATTACATAAATTTTAACTAGCATATAAACAAATTTTGAAAACAAAAAGTGTGTAGAAAAATACAGCTAAAGGGAAATAAAACAGTAAATCTTCTCAAAATAAATATTTTGTTCAATAACATCCATCATAATATGCTATGTATGACATTTGTTTGTTTGTTATTTGACCCGTCAACATAATGTTTATTAGAGCGAGGGTCCCTTTATCCCCTTTATCTTCGTCCGACCACATCACCCACACACCCACACACACCCACACACCCACACACCCACACACCGAGACTCAAAATCACTGCCTCCTAGATGTTGCTCGTGGCTCCTCGTTCCCTGCCTGCCCACGCAACAAGTTTTGATTGTTGACCATTCTAGCGCTAGTTACCGTCCCCAAAAGCTCTGTTTTGTTTATGTTATCAAGTAGAGACGATTAAAATGTCATCTTAGTGTTTTGTAAATTCAGACTTTCTATGTTCAATTTAAATTCAATTTAAATTTAATTTAAAAGTTCAATCCAAACAACAAAAATAAAACTGAGCTTTTGGGGGCGGTAATTAGCGCTGCCAGGACAACAATTAACATTGTGAACGTGAACAGGCAGGGAACGAGGAGCCACGAGCAACATCTAGGAGGCAGTGCTCAAAACACTTTGGACCTCAGTGTACCTGACGAAGATGGGGGACGGAGAAAAACAGTGACTTGGGTAAGTGTCAGCAGGGGCGAGGGGGCACAATTTTTATTTCATAATGAGGTATTTATAGAGATATTGAGATAATTTTCTTATTTTTTCATACATCTTTTATACAAGGTTTTTGTCAAAAAAATTTTTTTGTCAAATTACTCCAATCACATTCTTACCATAAAAAAAGTTCCCCCAGAAAACAATACTCAACACTATTTTCTATATTCTTACAACCCACTTTGAATAAGATATACATATTTGTCGTCTATGTTTGTTGTTGTTTTTAGTTGCGTGTTTGTTTGTCACCATGCTTTCTCACCGCATCTTTGTTGTTTCGTGACGTTTTTATTGCACAAAGCTAAAATTTCAGATTATGACATCATAGATATTATGTTGTTATTTATGGAATTGTTAGACTTTTCTCTAAACTAGAAACGGCACGTCACACGTGTATTTTCTGATTACAGTTGTAAAAAGTGTCATTACTGTTCAAGGTTGTTTTGTAACGAAATGTCTATATATTTGGCAAATAAGTAGAACAATGTTAGTTTTTAAGAGTGGAGCAGTGTTTTGCCTCAACTATGAAGAATCCACAATGAAGAACCAAAACTCCATGCTATGGATTTCTGTGACACTTGTGATATTTTGCTACGTATTTGAGGTAAGCGAGATTAAGAAACATTTGTTAATATTATAAATACAAATTATTATCTTATATAAAAAAATTTATTAAAAATTATTAAAAAAATTAAAATAATATAACAAATATTTATTATTAAGCTAATTTTATTTTTGTGCTTATGTCATAGAATTTTGAAAATGTTATTAAGTTCTTATACTTGCCTTGCATTCCGCATTCCGAATCTGGCATGTAACTTTTCGACTGTAATAAATTTGCAATATGTATATAACCCACAGACAAGCTTTTATGAACGTTTTTTGATACGTCATTTATGATATTGTTGAGACAACTATATTTGGTAATACAAAGTAGAATTGGCCGAGAGCATGGCTCAATAATATAATTATATTGTTTCATTTAATCCATATACCTACATTTGATATTTAGTTGATTCGAGTACGACTGGTCGCTGACGTAAGAAAGGTATTAGCAAAAAAATACATAGACCAACACATCAATGAAATTATCAAAACTCTCTACGAGAAGGATGTCTATTATCTCATTTGCACCAAAAGATATCATCCAAATTATAAAATATTATATTCGAAAACATCAACAAATTTAAACAATTGGTGGTATTGAAAAACGTAAATCACTGGCTTCAGAATAGGCGAATCAAATATCTTTTAATATTATGTATGTCCCTCTTCTAGCCCGGACCACAATACCAGGCAGTAACCGCGTCTTGGGCTGGCGATAACGACGTCGACTTCTATGACTACTTCTACTATGATTATTCGGACGATGCCGAGGAAGAAGCAACTGGTACTAGAGCGTGGAAAGACAACTTTCGAGGTTCGACAGGCGATGATAATACTCTAGTACGCGAAGCAAAGGTACTTTACGACAGAAGGCCATATTCAAATCAAAACCGAGACAAACGAGACGGAACTCTCACACCAGGAAATTACACTACAACTCCAAAGCCAACAACGACGACATCGGCACCACTCGACTATGAATATGATGCACCAGCGCCGGGCTTTAGGGACGAACCACAACCCACTCCTGCTCCTAGTACGTCCACCCCACCCCCAACAACAGAGCCCCCTCCCCCACTTCTACGACGCAAGATGCCTCGTATCAGAGTAGCAGGGCTCCGTCCCTTAAACCCCATCAACCCAGATTACATCTATGACGACGACGCTCTAGGTCTTGGTGAACGTGAGCCTGCGCCAATCATGCCAACATACTATGCTGACCCCAGAAACAATCCCATGGCCTATCGACTACCGCCGCCGCCACCACCAACACGACCACCGCCACGACCGGCACGACCAGAACCAGAACCTGAAGATCAACCGAGGAAGAAGAACGGGCAACAGACAACCCCCTCGCCCGTCTACAACTACATGCCCATCGCTCTGAACGTCGCTTGCGGCGGGGAGAAGCCTGAGATATTGTACGACGATGATTTCGAGGACAATGGCGTGGACGACGTCTTAGAGACGACGACTAGGCGACCACCACGAAGACGATGGAAGGCAACGACTCCTGCGTCGCGACGTCGCATGAAACGTCCTTTGAGGAGATGGCGATTTAGGACTTCTACACCGAGGCCTTGATTAATTAATTGATTGATTTCCATAAAATCAATTTCACCTACAGGGAGTGTTTGCAGATAAATGAAATTGTAGAATATTTTTGTTAATGTTTTATATATAAATAGTTAAATGAAGGCTTTCACGGTTGTTAATTATGTTCATTATGTAGTTTTTGGTTATCCGTGTACTGTAGTGTAGCTATTTATTTAGACAACGTTTCGTGCTTCAAAGTCAAGGTTGAGTAACCAGTATTTGGATGAGCGTAGCGAGCGAAGCGAAGATTCCAATTTCACTACACTGGAGAAAAAAATCCGGAATGTTTTTTTTTCTTTTTCTTTCTTTTTTTTGTGTATCTGTGAACACGATTCCAGCTAAACCAATACTCCAATTGCGATGAAATTTTATGGAGGTCTATGAAATCTTTGAACGAAGAACTGCACGGGGGGAAAAATCGATCGAAAAATTATTTCTCATGAAAATCGCAATTTTACGATTTTTTCGATTTAAAAAAAAAAAATTCGACTTATAACATCTACATGCTTTAACCAATTGTAATGATTTTTTCACAGAACCTTAATTTAATGAAATTATATATTCGTGTGAAATTTGAGCGCAATCGAATCATTGTTTGTTGCTGACCTACAGTTCAAATTTAACCTAAGCCAATCAGACGCCTTTCGTACTGTCGTTCATAACTGCATGACAAAACGCCTTGAAATTAGACCTGAATTCTTTACTATGGACCTGTTCAAAAATGATGATTGGAAAAAACCTCTTGCCAAAAACAGGCATGTGCTAACCCGTGTAGCAGCTCACGGTTTTCATCATTTGTTTTGCCTAGATAGAAAGTTCCATTCATCATATACAGACTGCAAATGCTCCCACTGTTCTAGGGATTGCGACCTGTATCATGTTTTTATATGTCCAGCTAGGACTCATTCCATTACTGATCTTGCCACAAAGGGTCTTGTCTAGAATCAGGTATATAAAGTAAAATATAGTCTGAAATGTTTAATTTTTTAAATTTTGTTGTTGTTAAATTCTGTTGTAAACTTGCTATTTTATTAATAATTTATCCTGTCATTGTCATAGCTGAAATGTTTCACTGTAACTATTTGTGTAATTTGTAATGGTGTTATGTTGCCTATGTTACGCCATAGTTGGTGTTGTACTCTCTGGAGTTTAATAAAAAGATTTTAAAAAAAATACTTCTCGTGATAATCGCAATTTTACGATTTTTTTCAATTTTTAACATTTGTTCGACGAATAAAACCTACATGCTTTATCCAATTGTAATGATTTTTCACAGAACTTTAATTTTATGAATTAATATATTCGTGTGGAATTATAGCGTAATCGAAAAATTATCTATTAAAACAATCGCAATTTTACGCTTTTTTCGTTTAAAAAAAATTACGCTCATCCATCAACGCGGCGGGACTTAAGCGTTTTCTAGTAGTAGTCTAAATTTTTTCATTGTTTTAACTGTTTAACCCATGCTTTAGTTATACATTGGAAAGTAGATTGTTTGGGTTTTCTTTTGTTAATAGTTTTGTTTTAAAATTTATTTGACTTGAAAAAGTGCTATGCAATTGACGACTAGTGATTTACCCGCCCCCTGACGTCACGAAGCAACGTGGCGGAATGATGTGAGATTCGCCATCTCAAGGTCGTCTGCGCGTGACGCAGTTTCAAAGATGGCGGCCGCCTTGGGTTCACCCCTAGAGGAGGTACAGGCTCACCTACTTCAAGCAGGCCTAGATTCTGTACTGTACCACCGCGAAATATGACGATTTTGTTAGTTATTTCAATTTAGTGGTAAAGAAGAAAGCCTTACCTTGCATAGTGGGCAACGCATTGTCAACACTGGTCAGTGAAATAAATTTTTAAACGTGCGTTATTTAATCCTTATTTAGAGTCAGCTCGCTCACTCTCAGCTACAAGAATTGATTTTGAAGGGGGGTTTAAAGCGAGTTACTATTGTTGTTCATTGATAGGACGACTCAGTATATTTTTTAAAGATTTCATTCCAGTATCAGTAGTCGGTACATAAAAAATTTTGTTCAAATAAAATATTACTTAATACCAAATTCCTTTACCAACCAATAAAAACTAATGCAATATTATAGCTTCAATGTTTTCTATTCCCTTATAACTTTAATGTTAGTTAGTTAATTCCAGAAGCTATGCCCCTTTGCCTAAAACGGCACAGCAGAGACCACAAAATAATTATAATCACGTATTTTGGAATCAGTAATCACGGAACAGTCTTCCAAAAATAACTAGATTGTTGAACCATGCCTACAAAACAGTGCTGTTTCTGCAGCCATTTGTCATCAAGGGCTCGTTATATCTATCTATTTAAATAAACCAAAACAGTTCAATCAGCAGCATCGAATTGCGTACACGCAGTTTGCCTTGTGATATAAAAATAATTCTCTACAGCATCTCTTACGTAGGCCTTTCTCATTTTGAAAAACATAAACTTATATTGCGAGTTGAGGTACACGATTGAAATAAACAAATAAGAAAATAGTAAAGCAGATCCTTAGGTAATCCTTCCCTAACGTATTATACTCTTACTCACATGTAAATAAATATGTTGCAATAATAATTTACAAAATAATTTACAAAAATAATAATTAATCGCTTACTCGTCTATTGCGTCGGGGCCTACAGGGTTGGCTTGGTCGCTTTGATTTACTGTCCCTCACTGAAAATCAGTTATACTGAGTGGGTAGACTCTTAATACTATTTATTTATTTATGTTTTTATTTATTTATTCAGTAGATGACTATAAAGGCTATAACATCATTGAGAATAGAACGTTCTATACTCAATGGCAACATCCTAACTGCAGAGTTACTTGCTTGCTGTACTATATTTCAATAACGCTAGTAAAAGTCCATGGTCCAGGGCTGATCTTGTTCAAGACATTTTATTTGTGTATTGGTCCATTTAACATTTTTGCTAAGACTGAAACCATATTATCCCAGTTTCACTTTCGTGTTGCTCGCACATGTTTTATTGTTTGCTTTTGTTTTAAGATTGATAATATTTATTATATTATTGTGTTTGTGTATTAAGACCAAGATCACAATGTCAAAACATAACATGAGCATAAGCCCATTTCGTAAAAAAGATTCTCTAGCGTCATGCGTGTGAATAAATTACTAGACTAGGACTGGGACTAGACCTTCACACTAGAAGGCCACCGTAAATTTTTATATCAATTATGCATATGCTTATTATTTGTTACCATAGTTACAATGGCATGGTATAAATACATAAACATGAACAAAAACAAAATCCTAAAACAGGCATACGAGTTGAAGAATCGCCAAATTTCCCTATTATAGTTCGGGTTGTAAAGTATTAAGTTTGAAATTATTATGTCTATACTTATAGAGTAGTTGATTACCGTTACACATAATGACAGTAAATAGCAATAACACACTTGCTTGGATTACTAGCTTGGATTTGTTTTTACACGACTGATGTAATGTTTGAACTATGGTTTCCCAATATTTAGCATATATTTTATCCTTTGTTTTCTGCAATATTTTACGGTATTACAAAACATTTATATGATTTATATTGTGTGTTCCTGATTAAGAAATGTATACACGAATAAGGTTCTACCAGGTTCCGTTTAACAAGTATTTCAAGACGTTTTATTTGACGCGTTTATACTTTTTCGTCTCCATTGAATCTCCATTGAAACACGCGCTAACCGCTGACCGGCCGTAGCAGCTAAACCCAAGGGCTCTAGGGACACGGGCGGCCGCTAGGGGCGTATCGCTTGTCTGCGATGGCGAATAGATCCTCATTCAGCAAGATGACGCCTGCTGAACGGCGCAACACTTATCACGCTCTAACTTTTATTCTATTCATAATTTGGAAAAAAACCTTTGGAATAATACGTAGTAAACATATAATTCCTTCTAAAAGTGATGATCTCGAATTTTTAGACACAGCCGTAAACTTGTTATATCGATGTACGTATAATACATGGAAAAAATATTCAATATTATAAGTTTTGTCAACTTCTATTTAACAAATAACTTTCAATCGGATTTCAACAAGACCTCATTCAAAGTATGCATCTGACTCTTAAGACAAGAAATAAATTAACTTTCTAGATAGAAAGTGCACTGAACGAAAATTCACAGCATAGACTTATATGCAAGGTGTGTGTTTTCATAACGAATACACGCACTTTTGACGTGCGGGTGAGCCGTGAAAAACTACACTCTGCATATTACTCTGTGCTGTAAATTTTCGTTCAGTGCACTTTCTATCTAGAAAGTTGATTTATTTCTTTGTTAAATAGTCTGATGCATATTTAAAAAGATACCATGTCGAAATCCGAACAGTAGTTTTTTGTTAATTGAGGATGAGAAAAGTTATAATCTTTGATATTTTTTAATGTATAATACGTACATCGATATACCAAATTTACGGATGTGTCTAAAAATTCGAGATAATCACAAGAAATGATATGTTTGCTACATACTATTCTAAAGGTTTTGTCCAAATGTCAAATGGAAACAAAGTTAGAGCGTGATAAGTGTTGCGCCGTTCAGCAGGCGTCAACTTGCGAAATGAGGATTTATCCCACCTTCTCGTCACGTGACTTAGCGCTCCGCCCATCACCAGTCGTCAATTAGCATATAGGGCCTATATGCAGATATTAGCATGTATATGTTGACGAATACTTGTAACGTATAACATGTAACGTGTAAACGGTGAGTAGTAATTAAACTCAAGGAGTGGCGTCAACCGTAAAAACTATTATTTCTAAAATACGTTATCATACATACATGACATATTGAATTCTTCGAGTTTCCGAGTTAAAATAAGTTTAATTACCAACGTTTCGGGCAGATCTCCCTGCCCATTATCAAGGTAACGACATACAAATTAAAAACATAAAGTAAACGAAAAAACAATAACAAATAATATAAAAGACAAAAACATAAAAGACAAAACAAGTCACTGCAACTGGTCAGCATAACGTTACAGATCTTTGCGATGACCTTAACAGGCGTTTTGCAGTGGAGCTTCAGGTGGCTTCTTACGTCTTCTATCGACTCTAGCCGGAGGAAGAACTGTATTTTCCGTGGCAACTGGGGGTACTATCGGAACCACATGGCTATCACGTAGCGCCAGTTTCCAGGTGGGTGCCAGTCTTTTCGCATCATCTCGTATGTTAAAGTTATGCGGTCGTTTCTCCATTTCGACGGCTTCTCTAACAATACGAGATACTTCATGGTCCACTCTGGCAACAGTCTTTGCGTTCTCGAAATCTACCCAGTGCTCATTCTCAAAAGAGTGCTGGAAAAAGCTGATGTAGTTTGCCTGTTTCTTATTGCAGTTTTATGCTCGTCCAGGTCAAAAACCATATAACAGAAGAAATGAAGGGACTTCGGGAAGCTCTTCTTTCGAATGGTTACTCCAACAAATCTATTTCAAAAGCATTCTACAGAATTCCTACGAAGAAGGACTTAATCCTCCAGAAGTAGAGAAATACCGAAGCATGGCATATTTACCGTATGTACAAGGCACCACAGATAAAATAAGCAGACTTCTAAAGAAAAACAATATAGGAACCATCTTTAAAGCTGAACTTTAGATCTCGTCAATGCTAAGAAAGGTGAAAGATGTGATTCCTCATGAAGCTCATGGAATATATGAAATTCCTTGCGGGTGTTGTGAGAAAACATACATCGGAGATCGAACCATAAGATCTCAGCACGTCTGGACGAGCATAGAACTGCAATAAGAAACAGGCAAACTACATCTGCCCTTTTCGAGCACTCTTTTAAAAAATGAACACGATAGATTTCGAGAACGCAAAGACTGTTGCCAGAGTGGACCATGAAGTATCTCGTATTTCTAGAGAAGCCGTTTAAATGGAGAAATGACCGCATAACTTTAACATGAACTACGAGATGATGCGAAGAGACTGGCACCCACCTGGAAACTGGCGCTACGTGATAGCCATGTGGTTCCGATAGTACCCCCGCAGTTGCCACGGAAAATACAGTTCTTCCTCTGGCTAGAGTCGATAGAAGACGTAAGAAGCCACCTCGCCAAACGCCTGTTAAGGTCATCCCAAAGATCTGTAACGTAATGCTGACCAGTTGCAATGACTTGTTTTGTCTTTTATGTGTGTGTCTTTTATATTATTTGTTATTGTCTTGTTTGTTTGCTTTATGTTTTGTAATTTGTATGTCGTTACCTTGATAATGAGCAAGGAGGTATGTCCGAAACGTTGGTAATTAAACTTATTGTAGCTCGGAAACCCGAAAGAATTCATTATGTTTAACTTTGGTTTTATAGTAGGCGACTATGACGTTGATTGTTAGTACTTAAGACAGAAATTAAAAAAGTGACGACACCGGGGATCACACATGGTATTTGTTTGGTTTGGCGTGATTTGATATTCGGCGCGTTCCTTAATTGTCCTGCAGCCATAAATTATTATATCTTTATACAACTTGGCATACTTGATATTGAAGGACATCTGTAGCTGTACGCGCCTATCACATCATATTTTCAATATTTATCACATATCAATAAGAAAATGCGTAAATATATGTGTGTTTTTGACCATTTTGACAGATTCTTAATTTTAGAAAATTGAATTTTTCTTTGTTTGTTTATAATCAATTAATGGAAAAGTGCTACGATAGATGAATCAATAATTAATTGTTACTCAATTTTTTAAAATCACAAATAGATGCGAATATAATTGTCTGAGAAAATTGAAAGCGCGTAAAATGATAGAAGCCCCATAGCAACACAAAGGAGTCAACGTTTTTGACTCGATCAACAAAGAAGGAACAGATGAATTCTTTATGGTTGTCAATATTCTTTGATACTGTCTCAAAATATGAATGGAGAAGTCTCCTTGCACCTTGCAATACTAGATTATTGCAGGCTGATGCTCCACCACCAACTGAGAATGAAAATCGTCCATTAGACCAACTCCGGGAAGGTCCCGTGACAAGAAGTAGGAGATAACTCACACCGCTGACATTTGGAGGCTCTCTCTCAACTCTCTGTCTAGTCATCTAGATCTGTTTTCCTAGATGGCTGTGTTTTAATTATTGTCATATTGTACTTTGTTATTCCATTTTGTTTTTGTTTATGAATCTTGATAAAGCTAGGTGAAAAACCCTAGTGAAACGTCGGAAATAAAATATTATTTTATTATTAATCACACGCAGTTTTACCTCAAAACATATATTTTCATATACATATATTAGTACTTTAGACAGAAATTGAAAAAGTGACTACATCGGGGTGATATATATATATATGTGGTCGAATATTTACTTCAAATTGTTACTATTCCTGGACTCTGACCAAAGAAATAGGTTTTTCCTGTCTGTGAGAAACATTGTTCGATTCAGTAACATATTATGTATTCCTTCTTAAGTTGTTTTTTATTTTGTACTTTAACCATCAATAAAACGTTATAAAACTAACCACTCTTTATGCGTCGTTTTATTTATGTTGTCTTCTCAAAGTTCGTCACGTCTACTTCATCGCAATGTGCTTCTCTGACCAAGCAATTAGACAATAAAAATGACCGCAGACACTGACTTCATCATGTAACGTTCAACAATTATTAAAACACGTGAGATGGTGGCATTGTTTTGTAAACATAATTATCCGTGTACAGTTGTAATAGTGCTAGAAAGTTTAAAAGGTAAAAACATTTGCAAACCCGTGCCTATATAATGCTTACAACGAATCAAGCCAGTCGACCTTTGTTAACGGGAAGCCAAGGAACGAGGTGTGGGTTTCGAGCAATATAATGGCCAAGTCATGAAGTGTAGAAACATATTCATTTTCGTTCTAATTAGTTTCCTATTTTGTCAACACATTGAGGTAAGTTTACTTTTAATCTATTTAAAGATGGTCTTTTTTTAACTTTGTTACAGTATAAACCTTTCTTGCCCGAACCTACAAAATTTTTAAAAATGATTGTTTTTTTTTACTTATTCGTGAAACAAACAAACCCAAAGAGACATTTTGTTTGACACTTTTTTTTTTTGTATTTTAGATTTTTTTGGAAAATTTTTGATTCTGAATATGTACCGCAATTTCCAACTTCTTTTAATTTTTTTTTAAGATTTAAAGATTTCAAAAGATTTTAGTTCAAGAACAAGCATCTTTATTATTATTTTAGTTCAAAAACAAGAATCTTTATTATTATAAAAAATTGAAAATCGGATTAAAATTAGGAAATTTATTATTTTGTCTGTTTTTTGTATATTATTTTCAAAATTACAATATTTTCAATTTTTTACACCAAAAGAGTTCAAAAATTATGTACAAGGCGTGTCCAATGTGAACGTGCGATAGCTCTATGTGCTCAGAAGACGTGGGACTCAAACGTCCCATCAGGCATACAGAGCTAGTATCGTATCCATGTTAATGCTATACCACAACAAAACTGAGGAACTTGTAAGTCCAGTCAGACGAGAAAGGGATAAACAGTTTGTGCTAGCAAATACAATTGGATCAAGAGTATACAAATGTCCCATACTCTCTCTACATATATAGTTACAAGTAGAAAACTAATTTGAACAGTGTTCTAAGATGACTAAACGATAAAAATCTGGAATTAATTATGTTATATAAAATTAAAATTAACTATGACATTTAACTTTCCATTTTGAAATGTCACTGTCAAGGACAAACATTTCATTTTTATCTCATTTGATATATGTAGGCTACTTTTTTAAACTTTGCAAACCACAATTTAAAATAATTTAAATTAAAAATATTAAACGAGATCATATCTTTCGTTTTAGTTTCTTCCCCAGTTTCTAATTATGAATAGCTTGGATGATTAATACAATTTTGATTTTTTAATTGGATGAGCGAAGCGAAGACTTCAATTTCACCGACCCCCCAAAAAATTTAGCTCGATGTGTTTTTTTTTTTTTTTTTTTTCCGTCTGTTTGTTTGCTCTCTACCGGGCAAACGGCATATGCGATCTTGATGAAAATTTGACAGGACCTTCGAAATCTCTGAACTTAGACTTGCTACGTTTTTGGGTACAATCGAAGAAATATTTCTCATGAATATCGTACTTTTACGATTTTTTTTATTTTTAGTGCGATATTTTCGTGACATTTGGGCCGATTCTGACCAAACGGGTGGGGCTACAACGTTCATATTTCACATACACATTAAGGTTATGGTGATGTATTGACGTTTGACAGAAAAAGTTGAAAAAGTTAGCCAGAATCTATAGAAATAAAGGTTTTAATTTGAGTTTTTTGAGGTGTTAAATATTAAAACCTTTATTTCTATAGATTCTGGCCAACTTTTTCAACTTTTTCTTTCAAAAGTCAATACATTACTTTTACCTTAATGTCCATGTGAAATATGAACGTTGTAGCCCTACATGTTTGGTCAGAATCCGCCCAAATACAGAAATATAGATTTTAGATCTTTCTCACAGCCTTGTATGAAAACTTCACAGGAGATTGTATACCTTACTCACAGCCTTGTTACAAACAATCAAAGATCCAACAGACCTAATGATTGCTTTGTATGGGCCGTGTTAATATGTTTTTATTATTTTAAATTAATATTAACATTTTATAATTAAAAAGCTCATCTATCAACGCGACTAAAAAAAGCGTTTGCGAAGCTTCCTAGTTATGAAAACACATTCTTGGGGGATTTTTTTGAATGAAAAGAAGTGAAGTATTATAATATGATATTTCAAATACAAATGTTGTTAACAGGTTTCAATTTTGTCTTTATAATGATGATAGTAGGGTAAATATTAATTTAGGCAAAAAACCATTACGTTCCTTGAGAAAGATCAGACGCCATTGGGTATTTGATGAGCGTAGTGAGCATAGCGAGCGAATCGAAGATTCCATTCCACTACACTGGAGAAAAATATCCGGAATGTTTTTCTTTTTTCTGTTTGTATTTTTGCGTGTCTTTTAACACGATTCCAACTAAACCGAAACTCCAATTCTGGAGGCCTTCGAAATCTCTGAATTTAGAACTGCCACGTTTTTGAGCGCAATCGAAAAGTTATTGCTCATTAAAATCGCAATTTTACGTTAAAAAAATGTCTTTGACTTATAACACCTTCATGCTTTATCTCATTGTAACTGTTTTTTCACATAACCCTTATTTTATGAATTAATTTATCCCTGTGAAATTTGAGCGCAATCGAAAAATTATTTCTCATAAAAATCGCAATTTAACGTTTTTTTTCGTTTTTTAACAAATTTCTTTGACTAATAACACCTATATGCTATATTCGATTGTTATGTAGTGTGTAATGAAATGTGCACCCCTGATTCTCATGTCGTTGTCGTAAAAATTAAAACAATATTACCAAGCGTGTCTTGCAGGCCATAGCAATGTGAAAACGAAATCGCAGGTTCGATTCCCGCTCATTGGACTAAGTCCATCAGTTTGTGTCTTAGGAATTTGTTAACGGTGACTTTGGAGCCATCTTTGCAACGAGGCACTTAATAAATTTAAAGTTGTCTGAATCGGCCTTGTTGATTCTGGCGTTGATCCGCGGGTGTTCGCACTGTCCATACCACTGATTGCTATATTTCCTATTAAAAATTTCGATCTTTGGTTGGTTATCGTCACTCGTCGATTGCGTCGTGGCCTGCAGGGTTGGCTTGGTCTCTTTGTTTACTGTCCCCCACTGAAAATCAGTTATGTAGCTGAGTGGGTAGGCTCTAAATACATATTTATTTTATTTATTTATTTATTTAATACCATCTTCATAACACATTGCAGCTCAATGCACTGCGCCTGAAAAAGGGGTTTGCAAAGCTTCCTAGTATTATAATATTTATGTATTATCTCTTTTAGTCCAGACTACAATACCAGGCAGTAAGCGCATCGTCCGCTGGCAACAACGTCGACTACTATGATTACTTCTACTATGATTATTCGGACGACGACGAAGAAGACGGATCTGGTACTAGAGCGTTGGAAGACATCATTGAAGGTTCGATAGGTGATGGTTATACTCTAGTACAAGATCACCAGGTGCCTGATGATCGAGGGCCGTATTCAAGTCAAAACCGAGACAAACGAGCCAAAGACGCCAAGGACACTGGTAAAGATGACACTACAGCGAAAACAAATAACAAAGAAGCAACCACAACAAAGAGCAAAGAAAAAGCTGATAAAGAAGGAAAGGAAAAAGATGATAAACCATCCAAGGAGAAAGAAAATGTTGACATGTTAGAGAAGCCAAATAACACGGAAGTGCAAACTCCCAAATCAGGTGATAAGGAAACCACTGAGCTACCACTATACAATGATGATTACAACTATGAAGATCTAGAACTGGGAAAAGGAAACGAAGAACCGCCTCCTCCCCCACCCCCCCCCCACCCCCCACTCCCACCCCTCCACCCTCCCCCCACCTCCACCCTCCACCCCTCCTCCCCTCCACCTCACTCACCCCCACCCCCACCTCCACCTCCACCTCCACCTCCACCTCCACCTCCACCTCCACCTCCACCCCCACCCCACACCCCACCTCCACCTCCACCACCACTACGAAAACCTCGTATCAGAGTAGGAGGGCTCCGACTCTCAAACAACCCAGATTACATCTATGACGACGACGCTCTAGGTCTTGGTCAACGAGACCCCATTACTGGGATAGCTCCAGTCACACCAACATATTATGCGGACCCTATAAACACTCCCAGACTCTATAGACCACCACCATTACCAAAACCATTACCAGAACTCGAACCTGAACCAGAACCGGAACCGGAACCAGAACCAGAACCGGAACCGGAAGATCAACCGAGGAAGAAGAACGGGCAACAGACAACCCCCTCGCCCGTCTACAACTACATGCCCATCGCTCTGAACGTCGCTTGCGGGGGGGAGAAGCCTGAGATATTGTACGACGATGATTTCGAGGACAATGGCGTGGACGACGTCTTAGAGACGACGACTAGGCGACCACCACGAAGACGATGGAAGGCGACTAATCCTGCTTTGCGACGTCGGATGAAGCGTCCTTTGAGGAGACGACGACTTAGGACTACTACACCGAGGCCTTTTGTAATCTGGAATATTATTTTTAGTGTAGGTTTTACGTAAACGATTAATTAGAGTAGTTACTAAGAATAGGAGTCATTACAACGGGCGCTTGTGTTTGTTCGTAATCCGACAAATGGAAATATTGTAAAAATGTGTTATTCAATCAATAAAGTCAATCAATACTACTTAATTACAATAAGTGTGCATGGTGCTAATGATTGGTGCAAGGGGGACAATACCGAAATTCCTTTAAACTTTTAAAAAAATATACAAGAAGTTTAACGGATGGGATCGGAATAATATGGGGAATCCGATGGCCCGTTCGGATTTTTAGAAACCACTTGTTAAGTTAGTAGGTTAGTTTGAAAAAAATTGTTTAACATTAATTTTAATCTCAATGTATTTATCAATTGAGTGTTATTCTGTGTCATAAGGCAACAGCGTTGGCGGCAGAAACCAATAAAGGTTGGTTAATATTCTTTTTATTATTATTCTATTATCTTGATTTTAACAATTTTTGATATTTCATCAAAGTGAACAAATACCATGTTGTTACTCTTTATATTTTAAATAAAACCAATGTGACACAATTTAAATACAATCTTATACAATCGCACTGCAGGAATATTATCATTACTTTTAATAACTGGGAAGAGAAAAATAAATTTCACCACTGAACAATAATTTCAGCTCCACCAAATACACGCAGTTGATGATTGATTTTTGTTGTTTTTAAATACTATTGTTTAGTGGTGTGTTTGAAGTTTTAAAATATGGTGATCCTGACATCTCAAATGTTTATATATTATGTGAATGTATATGAAACGAAAGAGGCTAATAAATAATATATACCACACCATACAATACTATAATTATTGAACAATTGAACAACAACAAATTAAGTCTACATAATAATCGATTATCGAAATTTGAATTCGATTAATAATATAATTTGGCTCCTGAGCCACGAGCAGCATCTAGGAAGCAGTGAAAATTTAAATTAATGAACCACTGCCTCCTAGATGCTACTCGTGGCTCCTCTTTATGCGGGTATTACACGGGGGTCGCCGGAAAGTGAATACAGTTTTTAATGGGCTTATTATGGTACTGAGCGTGCGCTCATTCGTTCTAAAGTGAGAAGAACAAATGTGCGCACGCTAAGTACCATAATAACCCAACGAAAAACTGTTACCAGTTGGCGGCGATCCTAATGTAATACCCCTTTTACGAGTAGCATCTAAAAGCTGCATTCACTACCTTCAAAGACGTCGGCGAGCGCTTGCTGAAGGAAATGGCTGATTCAACTAAAATTACGATGGAGCGGCGCTTCGAAGCGCCGAGGAGCGCGGAAGTTGGTTCGATTGTTTGTTAAATGTTTGTAAAATGTATGTTTGTTTGTTTGTTTGTCCGTTCCCATACGTTCGAATGGCCAAATATATTATATATTATTATAATCGGGAATTTCAAAATTTATCTTATAGCAAAGATTGCTAATAATCTTTCTTTCAATGTGTTAAAAAAAAAAGAATTTCTTAATTTAAAAAGGTGGCAAGCAAAAAGTAAAAGTATGCATTTCGTACATTCCATGTCGATTTCGTGTGAATTTACAAAAAGGGACACGCGGATCACTATAAATATACACAATTTGAAGACGAAGTGGCCAGGTGAATGGCTCATGCTGGGTTATTTTTATTACGGGAATGTGCCTATGAGAACATATTTTATCTTATAGGCTAGGTACCTGATTTTTATCATTGAAGCACTTCAATTTGTCATCGATCATAATTATGTAGGCCTATCGTGGAATCCACTTTTGAAATGTAATGCAGGTTGTACAATCTTTGGTAGTAGGTCTACTAGGCCTAGGGTTCTATAGACCATTACAATCTATTAGGTTAACACTGTTAGCAATTTCTGTTAGATCTACAAATTTAATTGAAATGTAAATATCAGCGCAGATCAAATCGAGGCCTAGGCCACCATTCCACATCTCAGCAAGGTGTTGCTGCTATGCTTGTTATGGTGCGTTTACTGTTCGGCGTTGCTCGCGAAGCGAAGGGGCAAAGTTGGCAAAGGCAAAGACAAGTTCGCCGCGAGTCTGCAACACTAGTTATATTCACAGAATAATTCTAGGACGCCTTTTTAAAAGAAAATCATGGCTAATCGTCATTATGACTATTATTGTCAGGTATATAAATATAATGTGAAGTCGGAGCATGGGCGCAGCAATTTATTTCCTTGTCGCAAAGGCAAAAAAGATGAACTTAGTTTATGTTTCTTGCGAGGCCTCGCGCCTTCGCGAGTTCGCTAGAAAACTCAAGCTGATTTGTCAACGCGCCTTCGCTTTGCGAGCAACGCCGAACAGTAAATGCACCTATAAACGGAAAACATTTTTTTCTATTTCCCGTAAATTGGAATAAAAATCCGTCGATCCGTTTTCGGATAAAATTCTTAAAAACAGCAACCCTGTATAATTAGAGGGTGAAACGTATTGGCGAGATAAATTACTGCTGAGCACTCCTGATAAGCCAATTCGTCCATGCGTATTTGTCATCATGCAACAGGTTAGCTGGCCGCCATGTTTTGGCCAAATCATTTTCTAGCTTCGTCAACTGCCGTAAAGTAAACAAATGTGGCTTGAAACATACTTAAAAAACAATTGTGGCCTACAACATACTTACAACTGTCTGTTTCAAGACACTTGTTTCCTTACAGCAGCTGACACGCAGCTAATAAATGATTTGGCAAAAACATGGCGGTCTTTTATCACTGAATGGCCTCTCTAAAAAGAGAGCCCTATTCAAACAACGCGGTTCCCGGGAAGCATGATACCCACCGCTAGCATGTGCAGCTAGCTTACGACTCGGAAAAAAAAATCGCTACGGCAGTTCGGTCGGTAATGACGTTCCAATAACAATGATTACGAATTTAGACATTGTTTGTTGTTGTGTTTTTATGTCTGCGAGTGTATATATCGAAATTATCTTCAAACTCGAGTGATTTCTCCATTAGAGATGAAAGTAAATAATAAAAAATCATTATCTAATTATTTTCTACCAAAGTTGATTTTTTGTTTTAAAAAAATCGAAAGTTTGTATGCTAAATATACATAAATACTGTTAATTTTTACCTTCCCGTAAGCGGTGCGAATATGTTTTCCCTCCACTTATTTTGGGTAACCCATGAAAAAAAATCAAAAGTTTTGATTTTCTTTGTTAGAGTCTTCATTATTGTAAGTCTACAAAGTCAAAACTCAAATTTAGCCCCTGGAACTATTTTGCTCATGAAAGGGCTAAGAGTATTCATCATACATTCAACGGAACTCGAGCGCGTGGCGCGTGTTTATAAGATTTCTTCAGTTCACATAAAATAACAATTACGAAAAATGTTTTTAATGTTGTAACATAGTTCAATCCACGTTGAAGGTTGTTGATAATGTTGTACGGTCTAACGTGTAAACTCAAGCGAAAAACATATTCCGGAACTGAAAAACACTAAAAATTAATATTTGAGGCTCCGAAAGATTTTTTTATGTTTAAGTTTACATGTTAGGCATGTTGGAAAGTATCAACAACCTTCAACGTGAATTGAACTATGTTACAACATTAACACATTTTTCATTGTTACGTGAACTGAGGAGATCTAAATAACACGAAAAAAGCGCTCACGTTCCGTTGGATGTGTGATAAAAACTCTTAATAGTACCGCGAACCTATGCTGAGCTCACCGCCCTAGAAATGCAACGTTCTCACAGTTCAAAAGGATGTAACTGGATGTGGTCAAAATCCACGTCAAGTTCTTTAAAATATTATAATAGTTTGTCCGAAGTATGATCCTACACATAATAATAGTGTCTAATATAAAAATGTTTTCTTATTGTTATATGCATTGTAAACGAATAAAACCTTATTGAACTACAAAATATATTCAACATAGTTCCTTATTTAAATTAATAAATTTGTATTGAGAGTCAACCCACTCAGTTATAGAGCTGATTTTCAATGGGGGAGATTAAACCATGGAGTTATTTCCAAAGCGACTAAGCCAACCTTGTAGGCCCGACGCAACACGAGTAAGCGAAAACCAACTAAAGATTGATATTTTTAATTGGACGAGTGAAGCAAAGACTTCAATTTCACTGATCCCACAAAAAATTAGCTTCGTGTTTTTTTTTGTCTGTTTGTTGTTCGCTCTCTACCGGGCAAACGGCATAAGCGATCTCGATGAAAATTAAAGGAGACCTTTGAAATCTTTGAACTTAGTCGTGCCACGTTTTTGGGTATAATCAAAGAAATATTTCTCATGACATTTACGATTTTTTCCGATTTTTAGTGCGATATTTTCGTGGCATTTGGGCCGATTCTAACCAAACGGGTGGGGCTATGACATTAATATTTTACATGGACACTAAGGTTATGGTGATGTAGTACCTTTTGAAAGAAAAAGTTGAAAACGTTAGCCAGAATCCATAGAATAAAGGTTTTAATATGAGTTTTTTTAGGTATTTAGGATATAATAACAATTAACAAGTAACAATAGAAACTTGACAACAATCACCTAAAATGCGATAAAAAGCACTTGCAAAAGAAAAGAGATCCCACGCAAATTAAATCTTAAAAAAGCTCATCCATCAACGCAACTAAAATAAGCGTTCGCGAAGCGTCCTAGTAGGAAATATAACAATCAGTGGTATGGACAGTGCGAAAATCCACGGATCAACGCCAGAATCAACAAGGCCGATTTAGAACAACTTTGAATTTATTATGTGCCTCGTTGCTAGGACGGCTCCAAAGTCACCGTTTACTAAGTCCTAACCCAAAAACTGATGAACCTAAGCCCAAATCAGGACATAAAAACTTCTGCCTATATCGGGAATCGAGCCCTGGACCTTCTGCATTGGAAGCAGAGACGCTTACCACATGACCAACGAGCAACACGATCCAAGGATTGATTTAATTTCGTCCCGTCGCTCCGGGGCTTCCGGGGGTTTCTGGTGTTTTACAGCGGCTTCCACGACCACGGGCCCTTGGCCTTATATGTGAAAATTTGATAGAAACCAATTCATTTGCCATGTAATAGGGTACAATAGATTTCCGGTCAAGTTGGTATGTTGCGGATAGGATAATTATGAATTAGCCTTGGTTTCAAATTTTACATTTTGTAATAGAACACAATAAAATTATCTACAGTCTTCACAACTGAAAGAAAAAAATCCTTGATGTACATATACCAACACCACAAAAGCCCTGGTCAAAACGGACGAGTCCAAGCTGTCTTGAATGCAGGCGATGAGCGCATATGCGCGTACCGGCGGAGGTGCTGGAGCGGCGAGGTCATCGCTCCCGCCGTATGCCGTAAGGAGATGTGTTCCTCACGGCTGCCGGCTAGAACTGAGCCGTACGGCGCCCGTATCTACGGAACTCCCCTAAAACCGAGAATGAACTTGGCCCGGAGGCGCGCGCACGTAATGGCGCGGGCCACAGTGGTCTCGGTAGATCTTAGCTGAGTTCCAGAATTCATCCGATTACTAATCCGAGTCAGCCAAGTGTTCCAAAGTTCATCTCAGATTGCAATCCAAGTGTCCCGGAAATAAGCCAAAACAAATCCAACCCTCATCCGACTCATCCGATCCGCAAGGAGATGACTGGGATTAGATTACTTGTTTTAGCGGGAAAATCGAAGTGAGTGCAATATAGTGGATACTTATTATGCTCGAATTTGAAGGCATTACTTACACGTTATCCGTGTCACATGATACGGCCACAATAATGCAAAATGCTGAGTAATTAATTATACTTCAACAAGTTTGAATAGAAAAATTAGACCTAGGCCTAGCCTACTCCTAGGTCAAGGGTGTGATCCGGTTTTTAGGTTATGTCTACCCCTTTGGGTTGAAAGCTTTTACGTGTAGGCCTAGCCTAGCACTAAACTTGATACAATAACTTATTTTAGCCTGATTTTTTTCCAGATCCAGAATTTGCTTTCAAATTTATAAAGGGATAACAAGCCAAGGAGCTAGCTAGGCCTACAGCACGATCCACTCGAGCAGGAGGATCGAGCGAAGAGGCTAGCCCTAGGCCTAGGTCTAAGCATACACCTCTGAATAGCCAGTCATGGATATACAAGCGCGTTTGCTATTTTAGTTGCTGTTTATTCACTAATAGGCCTCAATCTTTGGCCTTAGTTCAGTATCTATTTACCACAGACATCAGATCATACTAATTTTTATGTCAGTATCGGACTGAAAGGAGACATTTATTGGTCTAGAATGATCACCATTTGCTCAATGTGCATACACATGCCTACAGCTGATTTGTATTTGCCGCCATAGTTGTAATCCAACTGTCCCAATATTTTTCTGACATCCAACGTATCCTGACGTCACAGTAGGGTATCCGGGATTACTCACGAGATGAATTCTGGAACTCAGCTCTTATTACGGGTGTACAAAGTTTTAGGGTTTTAAATTCCCGCGCTAACGCTCGCTGATGGGCCACGTACGAACAGCTATTTACGTAGTTCGCAGCATGCTCACCGTAGGCCGCTTAAAAATGGCCGCCTTATCTCTCATATTTATCTCGACTGGTAAGCCCTAGAGAGCAATAACTGCTCTAAGGGTAAGCCTGGCTAATTTTGAACAGGGTTTTGACAAGACTGACTCCATTGATATTAAACACCGATAGTAGGTTAGATCCGTAGTCATTGGTCCACTTCCGTGACAATTTGAAGCCATCTTGAAAGTACAGTTTGCATGTTAAGTAGATGGGAGCAATTTGTAGCTCAAATATTTTTAAAGATGGCCATAATTTTGACAGGTGAGCATATTAGCCATTTACATCAAATGATTACTTAATATCTCTTATGCAATAACTTCTTGCTGTTTGTGCATTCCCATGCTGCACAAGCTAAAACCATATCAAACAATCCAGTAAAATACTTGAATGCATTAAAAAAGCATAATTAAAACGCCAAATCGCCATTTTGAATGGTTAGATTGACGCTTCAAATTTGCTACGCTCGCGCCTGTGTCGGAGGTATCGGAGACTGCAGATCTAGCCTACTATAGGTGTTTAAAATCAATAGCTGACTCCTCAAACCGTAAATGTAAATGCCGTTATGGCAGCTTTTATAACGCGGCACTTCTTTTAATCTGGATATCTAAACCATAACACGAGGAGCACGGGGAGCGGTCTGCTTCCTTTGAGTCTGCGCCAAACTGCGTAGAACTCGGTTACGTTACACTACTTTTCGTGTTGTCTTTTGGCGGCTTTTGTGGCTATATAATTGCAATTTTTACGCTGGTATCGCATTTTGCACTAAATTTTGGCATCTTTACCCCAAAATCAAGTGCTTATCGTTCGAGCAAACACGGTTGGTAGTCGGTTATTATGCGCCTTATTTTTAAGGTTGTAGAGTTGTTGTCAAGGCATAATGAATGATAGTCACGTGGGTTTATACTGTATTTATCTGGATACACGTTAGTTTGATGAAACGTTGCTGCATAAACGGGAAAAGTGCTTTATAAAAACATTGCAATTCAAAATAGCAAATTAAATCGTTAGAATACTATGCAAAACTATAGTAGTAGCAGAATATTTTATTGTCATACATACAAATATATCAAGTTGTACAAAAATAATATCATTGCGTACAAAACAAAATTAATAAGTATAAGATTTAAAAAAAAACACAAAGCCAGAACATGGCGCAACTATGGGTGTAAGTAATAGATAAATTAAAAATAAGGAGAACAAGATGGCAAAACAGAGAAAGGAATATAATACTATGTGCCCAAATAAACACAAAACAAATATATATTAAAATCATGGTTGCATTGGGAAATGGAAAAAAACAAAACAAAGAGAACAAGTTTTTAGAAATAAAAAAAATAAAAAATACACTGTCCAAAGGTGTCAGAAAGAAGATGTGATGTGATTTTAGTTCTAAATTAATTTTTGAAACATTAGAGAACGTTTGAAGTTTTTTAAGAATGATTTTTTAAGAGTTTGATATGTATGTCTGTTTCTTCTTGTATATATATATTTTATTATTGTTGTTTATAATACTTAGGATGGATGTACATATATGTCCAAATGTATCTTAGGTCCGATATTTGCATCCATCCTTATGTTTATGATATTAATGAATGAATGTACGGAAATAAACACATAATAATAATATTAATAATAATAATACAAATGATAATAATAATTATAATAATAATAATAATAATAATAATAATAATAATAATAATAATAATAATAATAATAATAAAATTAATAATAATTAATTCGTAAAATAACTTATTTTTTGTAAAATTAGCATTTTTTTAAAAGCATTTTTCAAGATATATGTTCACCGATTTAGCATCAACAACCTTAAACGCTAAGCCTTCTTGTCTCCGTGTGTAAGTTGTAAATGTAGATGTATTGTATATATAGCCGATAAGATGAATATTACATTACATAGGTTATTATCTACCTCGGGGCCCCAGGGTCAAAGAGGAAAATGACTAAAAATGACAAAAATGACTAAATGACTAAATGACTAAAAGTGACTAAAATGTGTGTATACATTATTGTTAATAAGTGAGGAAAGCTGCATTATAACACGTCATGATAACGCCTTCATGAGAACTAGTCACTTTATTTGCCCACTTAACACGAATTTATTTTATTTAATTTATATAATTTGTCACGTTTTTCTTTCACTTTATTAAATGTCTCACCTTGTTATGAGCCTACGCACGTCTGCTTTGTATTCGCGTCATATTATTATTATAACAATATTAAAATCACATTATTAGTAGCGATGTTATTTATAGTCCGATTCAAAGTCCAATCAGCTTCCCTGTTGTGTCACTGAACAACTCACCATAACACAGAGACCAACCACTCGTGGATAGAGTTGTAAGAAAGATCACATTCAGCTGAAGCAATGAAGAGTACAGTCGTATTGGTCTTTCTTCAACTTTCGACGATCTTTGGGAATTCGGATGGATTCTTAGTGAGTATTGCAAACTTTTATCATCATATCCATGAATATTTCGGATAGGTTTCTCACTAATTTGCTTTTAAAGCAACTTTTTGTCAGGATCCATCATTACTGACAGCTCAAATTAAAGGTCTCCACAAAACATGTACGCTCAATACAAGTTCTAAGAGAGGAAACACGTTTTTGTAGAACAAACAAACAAAAACCAAAACGCAAAATCAGTCACACACAGGGGCTCGTGGGTTATTATTGTAGTGGTGCACATAAGTTGTAGTCTTATTTGGTGGGGAACAAAGTGGTCTGGGGCGCAGCCCCAGCCGCCGGAGGCGAAATTTTTTCCAGATACTAATCTCTGAAGTACCCGGAAAACGACTTTATGAGTATTTTTCTCGAACTAATTAGTCGGGAAAAATTCCCCTATGTGTAATTGTTAATAATGGAAAACCATCCAAAAATTTAATTATTATATGCTTATGAAATATGATTACGAAATAATGCCCCTTCATCTCATCCGACACGCGCCTCGAACATCACACGTATCTTTATTTTAAATTAAAGTCCATTATTTTTAGATCGCTTATTACCGAAGTCATTATAATTTCATGGCACGATAATAATAATTATAACACTATTCGCTCACTTGAAAACACTTCACCAACCCTATCGCGAACAACTTTCACTGGCTACTGACCGGAATGAGTGAGGGTGAATGAAGCTGGGAGCAAAGAACCGAGGCGTTTGAATGGGAGTTACAGGTTTCGACCCATTCGCACGTGCGACTTCCAGAGCTATATCAGACATTGTAAATACAGAAGATGACCTGAGGCTGATTCTGCCGGGCCGACCGAAGAAAACGAAGTAAAACTGTGCGCACATTCGGAGGTCGTAACCACAGTCGCAGCACTTACTGCAGAATGACTCCTGCAGAATATGTCTTGCTCTGGGCCGGCCAAAATATCCTTACAAACAATCCAACGACTTATTGGGAATATTACGATTGGCTTAGAACCTTAAATTTGGAATTAAGTTCGCGCAGATATTTGGGGTGCGCGTGCACCTGTGCACCTATACACGAGCCGCCCCTGGAGTGGCACACACTTGGTTTGTAGTTTGCCTGTATACAAGTTACCGTCCCAAGTAGAACAGCTGCGTCGGAACGACGTTGTATTTGTGGAGTGCAACGGCGGAAATTTTTGCTTCGATTATCGGAGCTAATCAAACGTTGGTCCAACATTGTATTTAACGTGGATTCCGCTGCTAGACTAGAGATGGATTTGAGTCGTAAAACGGCGTTGGTTCCACGCTGGATTTGGTCCGGACTCCTCTGCTAGACTGGAGAAGTTAGTTTCAAGAGAAGTTTCATTTATAATATACTAGCTGCCCCGTCGCGCGTTGCTGCGACGTTGTTGTGTTGTCGTTGTTGTTGTGTTGTTGTTGTGTTATGCCAGACCCTTCGCGGGAGTGTACTCCTCCATAAAAAAAATACGTATATGTGTCAACTTTCATGGTGATATGTCCAACGGTGTCGAAGTCAATTCATTGGTAAGTCCTCTTTGCAGGCACCGATCACCACGTGGAGGAGTTACAACAAAATGGATAGCATAGAAACCTTCCCCGTGAAAAAATACATATATATGTGCCAAGTTTCAAGATCATGAAAACGAATGTATCCTCCTTGCAGGCACCGATCACCACGTGGAGGATAGCATAGAAACCTCCCTTAAATTTATTATGTGCAAAAGTTTCATGGAGATCGGATGACTGGTGTAGTCTATTAGGGATGTGCGGTCCAGGTTTGTTCTCGATTCCGTTCCGGTTCCGGTAGTGAAGTACCTACTTTTTCGTTCCGGTTCCATCAAAATAGTATAAAAACTAAATTATGGGATTACTGAGATAACCACTTGGAACTTAGGCCTGACAAACATCAAGATCAATAAATTGCTAAATAATAGTAGTCTTTACGTGTATTCATTATTATAAATGTAAAACCAAAATATTACGTAACAGGACTATAAATATCTATAAAAGTCCACGAGCCGTTGCAGCATCGTGAGTTAAACCATAAGCGTAATGAGTGCGAGAGAGATAGTTTCGGCGATGTATTTCAGCCAAGATCGTAGCTGGCTGGGGGGAGGGGAGGGGTGTGCGCCGACCCAAGTGCGCGTTCGATCCAGGTGGCCCGGCTGACTGTTCAAGTTGTTGTGTGGGAAATGTATTAAAACGAATGTATCCTCTATGCAGGCACCGATCACCACGTGTTACGACAAAATGGATAGCATAGAAACCTTTCCCGTAAAAAAATACATACAAGTGCCAAGTTTAATGGAGATCGGATGAATGGTGTAGTAATGCATAAAGGACAAACATACAGTCATACATTCGATTTTATATATATATTCATGTGTATAATGTGCTAGATAATGCATCACTTCTTCTTTTAAACTTTCTATGGAGTTGTGCATCATCATGCAATGAAGTAATGTATTTTCTAAAAATAAATTTTAAGTTGTATTGATGCTAAAGATGACGAGTGAAATCTTATCGAAACGTCGGCCCAACGAAAATATACGTGGAATTATTACCAAAAAACCAAGTGCATTAACTTGGCCCGGAGGCGCGCGCACGTAATGGTGCGGGTCACAGCCATCTTGTTTTTTTTAAGCCTTGGTTTCAAATTTACGTTAAACATTTTTTATATATTTTATAGAACACAGTTAAATAATCTTCACAATTGAAAGAAATTAAAAAATCTTAAATCCGTGGAAAGTTTGGGTGTACAAAAATATAGGGTTTTGAATTCCCGCGCCAAAGCTCGCTGATGGGCCATGACGTACAAAGTGCGTATGAACGACTTTGCAGATTGCAGCATGCTCACCGTAGGCCAATTCAAAATGGCCGCCTTCACGCTCATATTTATCTCGACTGGTACATGGCCTAAAAAGGCTACAAAAATGACTGAACAGGGTTTCGACAAGGCTGATTCCTTAAACCGTAAATAAAAATGCCGTTATGGTAGCTTTCATAACGCGGCACTTCTCTTATCTATATATTATCTAAACGATAACACGACTAACAGGAGCATGGGGAGCGGTCTGCTTCCTTTGAGTCTGCGCCAAACTGCGTAGACCTCGGTGACGTCACACTACTTTTCGTGTTGTCTTTTGGCGTGAATCCAGATTCAATTTGACCATAAAACCAAGGATACTATTATACACTTCGTTGGCAAAATACGATGCCGAACCATTTTGTTGTTGTTATTATTGTTAGCATATTCGAGTTCTGGAATGAAGGCTAGTTCCCTATTTAGCACCAAACTAGTTTCTTAAATTGCCATTAATTATTCTCGACAGCTAAATCAATACACAATTCTGGATAATAACTACTGTAGGGCTACATGAACACCAGTATTCCAAAGAGTAATAAACAACTTTAATCCATCATTTTAGATGCAAAATGTTTGAACATAACATTTTTAAAAGATTTAACATTGAATTTAACTATATTCATTAAAATCCCATGGCCTGTTATGTAAAATATTGTAAAATTGTAAAATAATCTGTTATCCAGGTACGTAAAAACAAATACAAGCAGTGAAATTTTGTTCTTTACAGGCTCAACATTCTGCTCGTCAAGGAGCTGTAGAAAACATGGACACCAGTAGTGCACGCTACAAGTATTACAACAACCTTAACAAAGATGTTGGACGCAATTATTATTTTACAAATTATAAATCGGTTCCTGGAGAAAATGACAGTTTGAGACATATGGGTCCTTTACGACGGTTTACACGTACATTGCAAAATAGAAGAAATAAAAGGCAGGATCCAGATACAACTACCTAGTCCTGCAATACGACTTTACCACAAGATACGACTACGCTGGATCCTGCTACTACGGCCTTATCGGGAGATACGACTACGCTAGATCCTGCTACTACGACCTTATTGGGAGATACAACTACGCTAGCTCCTGCTACTACGACCTTATCGGGAGATACGACTACGCTAGCTCCTGCTACTACGGCTTTATCGGGAGATACAACTACGCTAGTTACTACAACTTTGGCTCCACCTGAAACTACGACTACTATGCAAGAAACTACAACGCCAGTGGTTACAACTACGTCAGTAGAAACCACACAACCTACAACAGTCACTACAACTTTAGTCACAACTATCATTCCAGTAACCACCCTACCACCTTCAACTATAAAGGCGGACACCGCAACAGATTACCCTGACGACTATTATTACGACGACTATGCTAACGGCACAACGGATTACCCAGAAGATTATTATGATGACCAACTAGATTACGGAACAACAGTTTGGCCAAACAGAAACCCACCACTTGCAACTACAGGAACACCGCCAGTTACCGACGATTATGCTGACTATCTTGACGAACCAACAAGCACAAAAGCACCAAGGACCACAACACCACCACCTGATTATCCTGACTATCCTGACGAGCCAACAGTCACAGATGCACCAAAGAAGAAATCCAGGACTACAACAACATCACCTGATGATCCTGACTATTTTGATGAGCCGACAGTCACAGCTGCACCAAAGAAGAAATCCAGGACTACAATAAAACCAAAAACACCTGATTATCCTGATACAGATATTGAAGACCAGGCAACAGCGTCTAAAAAGCCCTCGAAAAACAAACGAGGCCGCAAATTATCAACTACTGAAGCTCCAGATTATATTAACGAAGATTTTGCGCTTGGACTAAGCGAGAGGGAGTTCTTGGCTTTGTTCGGCCAAACACCTAAAACAGGTTTTGGGAAAAACAGTACCTCCCATAGTTAACATCATGCCCATTAAATTAAATGTGCAATGTGGTAAAAAGGCTCCAAAATATCCTCCAGGTAAAAATCGAAAAACGAGTAACTGTAACTGTAACTAAGTGGACAAAGTCCTATAAGTGTTGACTGCGTCAAGGACTATTCCAACACATACGCCAACACTGTCGTCCAGGCAATTACGTCAGTGGCGGCTCGTGGGGTTTAAATAGGCAGGGCACAACATATTTGAATGGACTTGCGTGGGCTACAAGGGGTCTGGGGCGAAGCCCCAGCCACCGCAGGCGAAACATTTTGGCATATATTTAGCTCCAAGACAGCCTTTACAGCGATTTGAGCAAGGGAGAACTATAGGTCCTACTCATAACACAAAAATATTTTCAATATTTTTTTAGGGCGCAATTGCGCCCCTGGGCTATAGCCTAGTTAGCCTAATGGTTAATACGGGCCTGGGCACAAATCAGTTATCATTTAAACTAGTAATTTATCTATATTTTTCGACCTTGCTTAAAGTAAAAGAAGATAATAGCAGCACATGCTAATTTACCTGGTATTTTAATGCATGTAAATAAGTTGTACTCTTCTTTATTTGGACACGGCGAATTCCTCGATTACCCGCACAACGCAGCAGCGCGTAACGTGTTCTCCTTACAACAGCTCTGGGCCGACTAAAATCATGCCCATCCTGCCGGAGTTTCAACGCTTATTGCGAGGCAAGGATTCGGCTATTTCCGAATAAAACTGACTGCGCAGGCGCTACCTGGGCGCAACTTCGTCTAGCCCGTAGAAAGCTCACTCGAGTCAAGCGTTGTTCGCTGTTTCCTTACCGCGCGCGATTTTATGTAAATGTGTACCACGACGTCTTCAACTCGTATATGTGAGTGATTGTTGGCGGGAAGAGTAGGA
This sequence comes from Sweltsa coloradensis, assembly GCA_024449915.1. Lineage (NCBI taxonomy): Eukaryota > Metazoa > Arthropoda > Insecta > Plecoptera > Chloroperlidae > Sweltsa > Sweltsa coloradensis. Next base: position 74,432 of record JAMZAV010000276.1, read on the forward strand.
GGGGCACATGCCCCAATGCCCTTATGGTAGAGCCGCCTCTGAATTACGTGCAAGAGTCTCCATGCCGAGACTATTCTCTGTTTAAGTAGCCGTCCCACCATCAGACCTGACATCCGGCGAGGGCCACGTCAGCTGAGCAGGAGAATGAGACGGCCTGAAGAGCTAAGTTCTCGTCGGCAGCCGCAGGATCGATATTACCTCGCTGCCCGGCACCTTCTGGAGTCTATCCCGATCACTAGCGTTTACTCTTATAAACCTGCGTGGACTCGGCAGTATGGCTAGGGCTTGTGTGGTGTTGGGTGTTATGTTTGAGGGAGAGGTGGGTGGAGAGGCGATATGGGTACGAGTAAACAGTAAAAAACAATTCAGAGGGTTATGCATTGTCACTAAGTTAAAATAGAAATTCGAAATTGTTACCTTAATACTACGCCGCTTTTCAAAATTTTCTTATAGTAGCGTTGACGGATGAGCTTATAACAAATCTCCTGCATTCCTATATTCAAAATAAATCATAATGCCGCGATTGTCATACGATATTCAAATATTAGTGTGATTGTATCAAAATATTTAAGCACACATTTTCAAGACCCCCTGAAAGTTTCATCAATATTAAGTCAGACAGAGTTAAGTGTTGGCCGAGCTCGTTAAAAGCAGTTTTTACGCAGAATGCAGAGATTTGGTCTGGATCACTTGGAAGCTATATCGTTTGCCATATCGGGTTGTGGTTTGCCCCCAAATGTTAAGTAAGAATGTAAGAATTGCGCTATCAGAGCACTTTTACAAATAACTGCTCACATATTTGTATCGTAAATGTGCCACCAAATATGTAATTTGTGGTAATTTCACAAGCTAACGTAGGGGAAAAAATCTTTAAAGTGTTATAATGTGCTCCGATAGCGACATGCGCTCATCCCTTGTTAACATCGTAAAAAAACAAAATGGGTGAACATTGGAGGTCGAAATGTGGTCTAGACTGTGCTGGATTTGCCGACCAAGAGTTTAACATTGCAACGAAAGTTGCCCCAGCACGAACAACCGTCTTAGATTAAGAATTAAAAAATAACAAATTTAGAAGTACGATTTTAATTAGGAATATTTTATAGATTGTACCCCAATTCAATTTAGGTAGGTACTTGCATAAACGGCATAATTGCCAAAAAAAATAGCTTATTTTTAAGTTTAAAGATCCCCTTAAAATTTCAGCAAGATCGGTGCAGCCATTTGCCTGGAAGAAAGAGGACACAGGAACACAAGTGCAGATTTTTTCCGTGTGAGAAAACCAAATAGATGTTTTAGGACCATATTATGCATATTCAAATTATTAAATTCGCAATCTTAACGTTTGTAGATTATATTCTAGTAAACATACTTTCAATTAAGAATGAATACACCGGTAAAAAAAAATGACATACATTCAAAAGTTGTGTGATTGTGTATTTTGTAACTGGTATGTTTTACGTACTTTAATATTTGTTATGATATAAATCATTGAAATCTCTCAAATTATTGTAGTTTCCGAAATTTTCGAACATTGTTAGATGGTAGGCTACTATTTTGTAATGTTTAGTATTTGAAAATGTATTTTGTGGAAAACTTAATGTATTTTAATAGTTCTATAATATGCTAAATAAAAAATAAATTAAAATAATGCTAAATTTATACAGTTAATTGACGATACAATTATAAAACAATACTGAGTAATGAAAACGGTACCTTGCAACAGCTGTAGAGAACATACGAGAGATGGTGGATATTTTCTGAATGTGAACATTGAGTCGTTTAATCCAGGCGTAATAACGTTACCGGGCGTTTGTTTCTCACAATGGGGGCTAATGAGGGATCGAGAAAGTCGTCGCTTTCATTTCACGCGTCGAATAAAACCAAACCTGGCGACGCGGGTTCAGTTTCTGATTTCGTTTATTTTATATTATTTTTCAGCCTTGTGTGCTGTGAATGGAATCAAATGAATTCATTTAGTAAAACCGTCAACACATTATACATTTCTAAAAGTCAGCATTCAACAGTATATTTTTTAATATTTCGAAAATGTATTCCTGCTATTATTATCAAAACACTCTCATAAATTGACATTTTAAATAATGTATTCATATTCGTATGCTACACATTGTACTTTTACAATTTGTTTCCAAATGTCATTTTGATATATGAACTTTGATTGGTTTGTGATGTACATAGACACAAAAATTAAATTTTATCATTGATTAAACATAGTTATATTATGATTTACAAAGATTTCTTTAATATCTGTGTATCTCATATTCTCAGCATATTCATAATTCATAAAAAATTACAGAATGTCATATCCGTATTAAAATATCAATCACAGTAGATGAATCATCATAATCAATGGATGATTTAGTTATTGATAACTACTCAAACATATCATACAGTCATCATACATACGGTACATAAAATATAAATAGCATACAGGTATCAATAAATACCGTGTTTGTGCTGCGAAAATGTGTTGCATCGTTCTGAAAATAATTACGTATGTCGACAACAGTGTTCTCAAAACATTAAAAATATTCTCGCCAATACAACCGTTAACAAAAAAATAAAAAATGTGTTGATGTCATATGGCAAATATCGCCTTTTCAAAATAATTTATAACTTCGATTCCACATGGCTCACCATTCAGCGTAGATGGTTGTTGAAGGTATCCTAGAAAAAAGTGATTTATTTTCCAATTGTCTATCCTACGATATTTTTCGTTTGGCGGTACAAATTTGTAGAAACTTCACTTGAACTTAAAGATGTAAACTTATACGCGACACAAGGATAATATTCTTTGGTGAGCCATGATGTGGTACACCATTGCTGACTTGAGCTACTTCAAAGAGGGTTAACCCTTTCTTCGTTAACTCAATTTAGGGGGAGAGTTAGTCTCTCTCTCTTTGTCATTAATCTTGGTAAGAGACATTCGGAATACGCTTTGAATCTTACGACAAGGAATGCGAGACAACGCCTAACGGGTTGAGAGGAAGTGGTATCAGATGGTGACATGCGAATCCTTGGGCTAGATATTCTGTTTAACATTCAACAGTTCTTAGTTAACAGTTGATTTTACTGTGTTGTTCCTACCCACAAACGAGTCCATCTTAATGATGTTTATATTGCAATGTTTATTAGATGGCGTCACGTCTCGCAGACTTTTTCCTCGTAGTCTAGGTCTTTTTCCTAGTAGTCTAGATCCTCGTAGTCTTGTTCCTCGTAGTCTTGTTCCTCGTAGTCTTGTTCCTCGTAGTCTTGTTCCTCGTAGTCTTGTTCCTCGTAGTCTTGTTCCTCGTAGTCTTGTTCCTCGTAGTCTTGTTCCTCGTAGTCGGGCTGCGGTGTTTGCTACTAGAGTCCGCTCACTGTAAGGTAGAACACCAAACGATACTAAGCTCGAGGCTTGGTGTTCGAGCTTAGAGTGTGCGGACCCCAGCGATTCCAGCGCTGCCATCCTTCCTCGTCACTGACCAGGGCTGCCATCCTTCCTCATCACTGACCAGGGCATCGCCTTCCTACATGGTCAATATTTGATAACAACTTCCTAGTTTCATGTTCACCAGTGGTATTTATTATTAGTTGGATGAGCGAAGCGAAGACTTCAATTTCCCTGACCCTACAAAAAATGTAGCTCGTTTTTTTTTTTGTATTTTTCTCTGTTTGTTTGCTCTTTACCGGGCAAACGGCATATGCGATCTTGATTAAAATTTAAGGGGACCTTCGAAATCTCTGAACTTAGACCTGCCACGTTTTTGGGTAAAATCGAAGAAAAATTTCTCATGAATATCGTACTTTTACGATTTTTTTCGATTTTTAGTGCGATATTTTCGTGACATTTGGGCCGATTCTGACCAAATGGGTGGGGCTACAACGTTCATATTATACAATATACATGGACATTAAGGTTATGGTGATGTATTGCTTTCTGAAAGAAAAAGTTAAAACGTTAGCCAGAATCCATAGAAACAAAGGTTTTAATATGAGTTTTTTGATGTTCATAATAACAATTAACAATTAACAATAGAAACTTGACAACAATCACCTACAATGCATTCAAAAAGCACTTGCAAAGGAAAAGTGGTCCTACGCAAACTAAAAACTTACAAAAAGGCTCATCCATCAACGCGGCGGGACTTAAGCGTTTTCCTAGTATATTTGAAACCTTTTAGTTGATAAAAACTCAATACAAACAACTAAGAGTGGTTTCTTTTAGTACATAGGAAATATGTTTTTATATCACCTTCATTTGTCAACTTCTAATGTTTATTGAGAAATCTTTGTCTATGTGGGTTAGTTTAGATATGTTATTATGTTTTTTGTTTTTAAAACTAGGAAAACGCTTAAGTCCCGCCGCGTTGTTGGATGAGCGTAATTGGTGCATTGAGCTGCCATGTGTTATGCGACTTTTCTGTTGTTCTGTGGTAAAATCATTATTTAATTGAATTTTTTTAAATTAAATTAAATAAAATAAAAAATAAACTTTATTCAATTAATTTTTTTTTAATTAATCGTAATTGTTTTAAAAAAATCGTAAAATTGAAATTTTTATTAGAAATAATTTCTCGATTGCGCTCAAATTTAACAGTAATATATTAATTCATAAAATTAAGGTTCTGCGAAAAAATCATTTCAATCGGATAAAGCATGTAGGTGTTATAAGTCAAAGAATTGTTTAAAAAAAGAAAAAAAACGTAAAATTTCGATTTTTATGATAAATATTTTTTCAATTGCGCTCAAATTTCACAAGAATATCTTAATTCATAAAATAAAGGTTCTGTGCAAAAATCATTAAAATCGGATAAAGCATGTAGGTGTTATAAGTCGAGAAAATTTTTTAAAAATCGAAAAAAATCGTAAAATTGCGATTTTCATGAGAAAAAATTTTCCGATTGCGCTCAAAAACGTGGCAGTTCTAAGTTCAGAGATTTCGAATGCCTCCATAAAATTTCATCATAATCGGAGTATCGGTTTAGCCGGAATCGTGTGGACAAACAGACAAAAATACAAAAAGAAAAAAAAAAAGAAAAAAAAAAGAAAAAAAAAAGAAAAAAAAAAAAACATTCCGGATTTTTTTCTCCAGTGTAGTAGAATGGAATCTTCGCTTCGCTCGCTACGCTCGCTACGCTCATCCAATAAACCTGATGACTTGAATGGTATTTGTAATTTTCATAACGTTGTTTTAAAAATGTTTGCTGTGGATTTGTATATTTCGAAAATGTCAAAAATATTGTAACTTTGAACTCTTTTAACCAACGAAAAAAAAAATAATCACAAAAAATAAATTACTTACAAATTATGCATGCACATTGTTGGTGATAATATAGGAGCGAGGCCCCTTACAATATATTGCCTCTCCGAATCGTAATTATAAATTTCAATTAACTTATTTAATTAATAAAAATGTGTAAAATACAACTACTGTTCCACATATTATTGTAGAACATTTCAAATTGTTTTTACTATCCACCCACTTTCATTGCATATTATGACATAATGATGTCAACAAATACACTTATAAACCCTGTTACAAATTATGTCCCTATATGAGTGAATTATATTTCTGATGATATTTAAAACTTAATTATTGTTTTCGAAGTTGAATGATGACAATGATAATGTATCCAACCTTCACAATTTATCTCAACTGTTAAATACTCCATATTTTTAAGGAGCAAACCAAATACAGTAATTTTAATACAATCCTATAAAATAAACATAAAATATAATAATACAATATTATTCATAAAGTAATAAAAGTTTATTGCCACGGACATTGTCAAATGCAAAATAAAATCGTGTATCCAGGGTGACAAACACGCAAACAATTAAACTATGTACGAGTTTGTGACCCCTAATATTATTCACGTTAAAAACAAGTGTTTAAATCATATAATAATGGCAAATGGCATGTGATATTTGATCCATTTGTTTTCAACTATTCAGATTTAAAAGGGTTGAATGATGAACGTAAACATGAAACCGTTCCGTATGTTATAACTATGATTTAAAGCTTTGTAGGCAAAGCACAAACACTCGCTGCTAAATCTCACGGATTTCCGATCGCTTTCACAAAGACGGGAACCGACAATTGCGAGATGCGAGAACAATAGCTACGAGTTCTGACGATCTAACGTTCGGAATGTCTAGGGGCTCAACCTGGCTTTCTGTCCCGAGTCTCAGTTCACTTTGCGTACTTTCAGAAAGAAGCTTCCAGAAAATATCACCCACCAGTAACAAAGAGGGTTTGTTCGTTTCACTGGGAAAGAGTTAATTCGATTTTGCATTTAGAGAATGTATTGAAATAATAGCAAGTAAGAAATAAGAAATGGCAAAACGTGAAAGGTTGTATTGGGAGAGCAGCTAGGGGAACATTCTTAATACTCTTTGCTCGTAAAGCTATTGGAAAGTGGGCTGATTAACAGATGAACACAACGTTTCACACTTGACAAGGATAAAAACTTATCAAAACTTGTAGCATCACAAGTAATTCACCTGACAATTTAGATAGTTTTAATCAAAATTTATTTCGTATTTCTTGCTAATTATTAAAATATAATAAGTTAATACATTTTTAAATTTAAATAAGTTTTACCACTTTAAACTGGATTGCAAATTTAAAATGAACTATAATTGTCAATGAGTGCGTACGGACGGGAATTTATATGTGTTTCTTAAAATCCCGTTTTAAACTTTAAATTGCAATAACAATTATTCAATATCAAATCACGTACTAATGTTTCAAACTCGAATTTCCCCTTTACAATTTATGACATATTTTGGCCAGGTTAAAGAAAGTTTAAAAAAAATATAACTTGATTGTAGTGAAAGACTGTGTCCGACCTTTACAGCATTAAACAAACTATTGTTATTGTTACCACTATCATCCCCTATTAAATTTAGTTAGGTTTTGCGCCGATTGAAGTTCTGAGAACGCTACAAAATATCGTAAAACTGATTGCAGCTAGCTATGTGGTTTTGTGAGAATTATAGGATGCACGAAAAAAGTTTATAACATGACGGTAATTAAGATTTTTATTTGATATTTAATTAATTAAATGCAAATTTGAAATACAAACCGCACCGATTATTGTATTTTAATATTATTTCTTGCTTTACATTATTCTAACAAAACCACATAGCTGTCTGCAATCAGGTTTGAGATATTTAACAATTAATTGAACTTAACACTGCTCTTAGGTGGGAAAATAAGTTTTAATTTTGTAGCAATATTTCGAAAAGTTTCACTTTTCTTCGACTGGCTGACATTATTTACAAAAATACAAACATATGACAAAACAACAACCACAGCTATGTGGATGAAAAATAATTGCAAATAAGTTGTTTTTTGTGAGTAATTTAAACAAGGTGAAAAAAACCATTAAAAACGACCTATCCCTAGATAATTATGACAAAGCAACTTTAGTTGAATACAAAAAAGTAATTATATGCTCAAGTAGATAGATTAATAGATAATATTGGTTGTTAATAGTTTGAGTTGATAGTTTTGTTAGAGTTGATAGTGGGAAAATGTAAAGTTTATTTATTTTATTAATTTATTTATTGTTTAAATTATATTATTTATTTAAGTTTAAAGATGTAAGCTAATGGGCGTAGGACTAATCTTGTTTTGATGGTACGAAATCTTGCCACAAAGCTGGAAATGCTGTTGCTTCATAATAAAAACTTATTTTCCCACCTAAGAGCAGTGTAAGTTCAATTAATTGTTAAAAAACATTTACCTGTTCTATTAAAGTTTCTTTTGAAACAGGTGTTAGATATTTTGCATCGTTCACGAGACATCATTAAAAAACCTGTAATTTCGAGTGGTTTTATGAATATTGTCGGTGGAGTACCACCTTAATAACAATTAAACTGAAGCAAAATTACAGCTATTAGTGAAATATTCCATTAGCTTCTAGAATCTAGACAATATCGAGCTATATTCGTGGAGCATTTATCTCCCAGCCCTGCCGGCTCGAGTGGGGAGCATTGTTCAATATGGAATGCCATTGTGCACAAATACCTCTGCCTATACATGCATCGATCCCAGCTCCTATTTGGGATATATCCAGCTTTGTTCTGCCCACACAATCGAACTGGACATGTAGGTCAGGCTATTGTTGGTTATTCATCCGTATTGGCCATTCCAAAGAATTCAAAAAACATATCTATATTGGATTCGGAAAAATAAGCTTCGCTGACATCATTTTCTAGATGGTTTGTTAGGATTTTTTGTGGTGGATAATCGTATTAAAGATTTATTAATTTTGAAGAGTGAGGGCCTTCGTAAGAAATTAAAGATTTATCATACACGTTTTATAGGATTAAAAAATAATTTTGTTGGATGAAGAGTATAGTATCTTGTTGAAGTTAATAAGTGATAGCCAATAAATTGCATCAGGTAGATTTCTGATTAAATGAGTAATTTTACAAAATAACTTCTGTGGTTGAAAGTACAATAACTATAAGCCATATTTAAAAATATTTACAATTGTTTTGATCAGCATTATACTTGACACATTTGTATCTACAACAATTACTAAAACAATTACAATTGACAAATAACTATTGAACATTTAAGTAGAATTTATTTTTAAAATAATAAATGCAATCTAAATAGTTGGCAAATCAGGATTGGATAACCCCAGCTATCCAGCGTGTACTAATTCAAAGTACGTATTTGTGTACTTATAAAATTTAGTTGTGTAAAACAAACTTATCATATTATTGATTATAAAAACATGGTTTTATCAACGATGAACATTATTCATTCATATTCAACAATATTCAACATATTCATCATCTCATCTTGTTATCTTAAATACCTTCTGAACACTGTTTTCTTGTTCGTATTTTCCTTCGTATTCACAAGTAAATAACCCAAGGCAATTTCAAGATGATTTGTTAATTGTAACTACATATTATACATGATACACATACTGACAATATTTACCATCCACCAGAATAATTCTAGTCCTAAGGTTCCATACAATTATACACTTGTTGGAATTATGAAATACATATTCATGAACCCCTCTAGTCGTCAGATGTGCAGGTCTACCACTCCGACGACAACAAACATTTAAGAGTAAACAGCGAATTAAAATGAAAGCACTCTCGACATTAATTCACACACAATATGTAACACTCAAGATATGTTATCAAAGCAATATGCAAATGTACAGTTAGAAGCTACTTGACGCATTTACACGCACAACGGTAAACCGAGAAACTTAGTTCCTCTGCTTTTAGCAACTGTTTTACAATGAAGAGCCCAGCGCATTATTTTAAAACATAATAATTAATTGGATGAGCGAAGCGATGACTTCAATTTCACTGACCTCTCAAAAAAACTTAGCTCCGATGTTTTTTGCTTTTTTTGTATTATTGTCTGTTTGTTCGCTCTCTACCAGGCAAACAGCATATCCGATCTTGATGAAAATTGGAGGGGACCTTCGAAATCTTTGAACTTAGAGGTGTATTGTTTTTGGGTACAATCGAAGAAATATTTCTCATGAATATCGTACTTTTACGTTTTTTCCCGATTTTTAGTGCGATATTTTCGTGACATTTGGGCCGATTCTGACCAAACGGGTGAGGCTACAACGTTCATATTTTACGTGTTCATTATGGTAATGGTTGTGTATTACTTTTTGAAAGAAAAAGTTGAAAAAGTTAGCCAGAATCCATAGAATAAAGGTTTTAATATGAGTTTTTGAGGTACATAATACCAATTTACAAGTAACAATAGAAATTTGACAACAATCACCTACAATGCGTTCAAAAAGCTCTTAAAAAAGTAAAGAGAACCCACGCAAACTAAAAACTTACAAAAAAGCTCATCCATCAACGCGACTGAAAAACGTTTGCGAAGAAAAACCGAACATGACCTCCGATTGACATGAGTTTTCGTTGGCTTTGCTCGTCATCAAGATGATGAAGAATATTTAGGGTGATCTTAATAATTAATTGAGGTGATTGGGCTCTTAATTGGAGCAAGAGGAACTAAATGCGAGTTTTATTTATGACTTGGTGCTCCTTGCTTTAAAGGGATCCATTTTGATTTTTAGAATTCACCTATGGCCAAAGCAAGAAGTAGAAAGCGTTAATATTTTTTTTTTTCATAATTCACAAATGATACTTCACACTTCATTTTAACTTCATTTAATTTTTTCATTTTCAGTATCCTTACCAATTTTATTTATTGTTAAATGTAATTTGTATAAATGTAAATTTATTTTTGTTATTCTGTATCCTAAGGCAACCTTAATGTAAAGGCAGAGCTTTGTTTATAATAAAATAAAGTTGTACTTGGTACAATCATTGGGGGAGGGAGTTGGGGGGGGGGGAGAGACAGAAAGGAACTAAATTGGTTGTCAATTATACAGAATAGTTCTGTAGGGCACAGTTTTCTAGGCAAAAGCCGTAAAAATTAGAATTGCACTTTTTGACTTACATTTGTCAAGTTCTAACTACATATAAAATACCAATCATTTATATGGACGTTCGAATAACATTTATGTATGGCACCTTATCATCATCGAACCATGGTGTACTTTTAGAATTCTCTTTAAATATTTTTCGTAGCAGGTTTTTCTGTTTCTAAAAGTGTAAATCAAGTTGATCTATTATTTGTGTATTATGACTATGAAGCAATGATTTAACAACAGCGACTGCAAACTGTAAGATAAAAGTATGCAATGTATTTATTCATTTCAATGTCGGTTGAATCTCTCTGTGGGTGTAAAGACTTTATTCTTGTGAGCACACGTAGAAACCAGAAGAATAAGTACTAACTAAACGTTGCCTCATCACCGCATTTAAAGCAAATGGTTAATCTCTCTAAAGTGACCAGTGAAACGACGCCTAAATAAATTGCCCAGTGCGTTAAACGGAAACGTTAACAAGCGAACGCTGGATTAATTTCGGGGTAAATGTAAGTTTAGTTCACACAACCCTCAACCAACCCTTACGTTGAAACGTTTAAGTGTCTGGTTTTATAGCATTTAGGTTATCACCATTGCGCAGGATTATTTCGAGATTTTAATCACATCTCGTTTTGAGTTAAAAATTCTTCAAATGGAATTAATTAATTACACTAAACGTATTGTTTAAGTGTTCTCGTACTAAAACGTTTGAGCGGCTCTAAAAGTTGAACGGCTGTCGGGGCGGGAGAAAGTCTCGAGTACCATTTGCCAGAGACGTCGAGTTAAAATGATCTCATTACTGATTCCATTCAGAACTCGAGAAAGATTTTCAGCGGAGATCAATTAAAAGGTTGAATTTTATGATGAGAAATTAATGCACCATTAATGCGTAATTAGCTATTATTTCGTTTCTCTGCGATATTTGCTTATGGCCACCCCTACGCATGACATTTATCTGAAATACAAGAAGGGTGTGGGACAAGAGAATTCACTAATACTGAATGTCGTGTTTAGCGGTTTAGCCGAGGTCGTTTAACCGGTTCCCACTCGAGCACCGAAATAAAGCTACCTCGGGCGTGGTCAAGAGTAGAGTGGGTGACCGCTTAGCCCTGAAACTCACGTATACCGCTGGTTAGAGCAGATGGAGGGTTCGAGAGCTAGTGTAACGGCTTCGTTCTCCTTGACGTCTGCTCGGCAGTCCGGGTTAGTGGAGGAACCTATATGACTGTCAAGGTTACACCGTCCTTTCGGATGGGACGTTAAGGTCCCCTTGGTACTTTTCGAAAGGAGTAGGCTACTTGCCGGCACCAGGTTTCCCCTCCTCCCTTCTGTTCAAACTTTATCCTCATCTATCACCACTCATTGTCTCGAATAGCAAAAGTGCATTAATATGAGACGTTCAATATCCAGTCTTCAAAAATGTATTTATTTTAAACCGTCCAGGAATCGAATTCAAATAACTGATTAACATAAATCCATCACCAAAATAGTGAAACTAATACGCAAGTGTTTTTTGTACATTACCCAGCCCTTCTTAAATATTTTAGTGTGATATTTCGACTTTTCTTCAAAAGTATTTTTAAACTGAAGTTGGAACAAAGGAAACATAATTACAATCCAAATAGAAGAATAAATAACAAACAAAATGACCAATGACCATGAACCATTTCTGTCAAAAAAAGTTTAAAACTTATCATAATACCTCAGCGATTCCCCGTCTTATATACAATTTAAATCTTCTTGAGTAGACGTTCCATTCTCACAAAGACATCGATAAATTATTGAGAACTTGTGATAAAAACTGATGAATTAATTATGTAAATTTATTTTATCACTCTGGAAGGATCAAATAATATGAAAAATGTTCAAAATAAAATAATAAAATAAAGTGGGTAGTATATTTTAAGGTCGTAGTAAACTAGTGATGCGCGTCTTCATAAGAAGCGTAGACGGGAGAACATGCATCGATGGATTTAGATGCGCCTAAAAGCCTTAGCGAACGAAGAAAGTTTTGCTTGCCTCTTCGAAGCTTTCACAGATGGTTTGTCCCATGAACCACTCTAAATCTTTTACTTATTACGAAAATAAAATTCCTATCAAGAGATTTCGATGAAATAATTTCATGAGAAAATCTTTCTGTTTCAAAGGGCAATTTAAGAAATGGTTCAAACCAATATGGTTGAGATTTGTAAAACGTTTCTTTGATGATTTAGATGTAAATCTACATAAATATATATTTGAAACATGATAATTTGCTACTTTTATGGTGATATTACTACAAACAAACACACTAACAACATAATGTGAAGATTGCCAGACAGGGGCATTGCCCCGAACACATAATGTGTTTGTCAACCGCATTACCAAATAAACGTAAAAGCTAAAAGGGCATAAAAAGAATTATTACATAAACTTTAACTAATGAAATGCTCATCAAATGCATGACGGTGTTTGTGTGTATGAGTGAGTGTGAGCACAAGTGTCACTGATGTGTTTATGTAAGCGTAAGTGTAGGTGTGTCATAGTAAGTGACAACAGTCACGCATCTGACTACAGCTATACAAGCACATAAGCTGCAGGTGTATTGGCACAAATTACACATTTGACATTTCTAATGCTGTCTGACTATGTTTCCTTAACGTTAACGTAATACAAACTACATACAGCAATTAATTAAGTTAGTACTATTCAATTTGGTACGATGAAATTCGAAGTGGCAGTTCTCAGATGTTCTTCTCATTAGAGTTGTCGGTCGCGACTATTGTTGCTTGTTGCTGGCGATCAAGTATCAACTGTTGTCACAATCAGCAAATAGACCCCCTGGTATGCTATGCTGTCGTCCGTTCAGAGGAGAATGTCTAAGATAATTTTGAAATCGATAAGATGTAACTATTACAATTACATTAATTTTATTGAAGAGTTTAAATTTTTATTTTGTTTCAAATAGGTATAGATGAATTATTTTCAGCTTATTATTTTTTTAATACAATATTTATGAAGAGAAGAAGAATTATTACAGTTGGCGTTACGCAACGCTAAATAACATTTAACATCTGAGTGATTCTGTTGAAATAGTAAAACTAGTATTTTAAACGTAGGCTTATAAATAATAACCACTTCGACAGAAATATAATAATATTAGTAAATGAGGTGCTTAATATTATAACAATGTTTATAAACGTACAACATGTTTCTGAGTGTAATGTATACACGCGGTCATTGTTTAAACTTGGAAACATGTGGGCACGAACTGTGCTAACATTATAACCTCCGCCCGCTGTATTATGTGTAAACTCTCGTCCCTATAGTTTAAATAATGTGGTTAAGCTGCGAGCAAATTGATAGCGTCAAGTGGTTATTATTATAGCTTAGTTAGTTTTCCAGCAGGGGAGTTATTAGCGACTAGATACGATGTTGGAGACTGAATAGTTTAACACCAGGTGGGGCAGAAACACTAAGAAGTGACAATATACACAACAATTACGGTATTTGGTTTTACATCGTAACATTTACAGCCCTGATTAACACGAAAATTATTATTTTACTGCGTCATCTATTTACATGTGGTGTATTCAAATTTTAATATCTCCGGTTTTAGTAACCATCTAATCAAGTCTTATTGAGAGGGGGAATATTTCCATTTACAAGTTTCCTACGAACTATAGGCCGTTTCGCAAACGCTTTTTTCCAGTCGCGTTGATGGATGAGCTTTTTTTTTATTACTTTTTCAAGTTCCATTAAAAAATTATTTTTGTTAAATAAGGATAATTTTTATTAAGTTGTATTTATTGCTATGGTAATACCAATTAATAATAAAATGTAAAATATCTTGAGGCCCAAAGACATGCTTTTTGTACGCAATATAGGTGATTGTTGACAAGTTTCTATAGTAACTTGTTAATTACACTTTTAAAAGGCTTATATTAATATCTTTATTTCTATGAATTCTTGCTAACTTTTTCAGCATTTTGTTTTAAAAGGCACTACATCACTATTACCATAATGTCCATGTAAAATATGAACGTTGTAGCCCCACCCGTTTGGTCAGAATCCGCCCAAAAATCACGAAAATATCTCATTAAAAATTATAAAAAAATTGTAAAAGTACGATATTCATGAGCAATATTTCTTCGATTGTATCCATTGAGATAGGATATACCGTTTGCCCGGTACAGAGCGAACAAACAGACAAAAAACAAACAAAAATCTAAAAACAAAACACACGAGCTATTTTTCTATGGGTAACGTAAGTGAAGTTGAAGTATTCGCTTCGCTCATCCAAATATATATATGGAGTATGGACTTTTTAATTACAAGTACCCTAGACTTTATTTTACGCACCAGAAAACCAACCAAGTATTGATACATATTTGACGCGTTTTTTGGCCCCCAAAAATGCATTCGCACTATTGTTTGCATCAAATAAATAAACTATACCTGTCAACAACGTTATACATGTCAACAACGCTATAATGACGTTACACAACCATGTTCACCAAGTTAGCTTGATGCACTAATATAAAAGTATCAGGTCAAAACTAAACAATTTAATTAAGTTAAAATCAATTAATTACAATATTGATCTCAGCTTGGAGGTCAGGACTTAATTAAAACTTTGTTTACTCTGCACTTCTGACCTGAATTTAAATGCACACTCGCCGATGTTCGAGAGCTGTGGCGACACATGAAGCTTGGTCGAGTGTTTGTTGTTTAATACATAGAACGTGTTATAACAACAAAGTGGATGAGGCTGGTTCAAATACAAAACAAAAAACAGGAATTACTTGATAAACACCAGCGCATAACTAACAATATTATATTATGTTGCATGTGAGACCTTCCGATAACCATGACAATAACATAACAAGGTTTTACATCATCCTTAGAGAATTGAAGAGTTCAGAAGCAAAGTTGAAAAATTCACACAATTTCCTTGCTATGGATAATTTGAGTCAAAGTTGAAAGTTATTCATATAATGCAGCTTAAACTGTTTATATTGGTATGTTACCCATTGCTTTCATCACATATGAACTTAGAATCTCATTTTTTTAATCATAACTTCAGCCTAAACATATTATCAAAGTGATTGGTCTGAAACAAATTCATATTTTTGTTGACGTATTCTGGGTTAAGTTGATATATTTTTTTCCGTTTGGTCCAGTTTTTTCTGAACCGTCTCAATTCATGGAACTTTTCGACAAACATAAACTTCTTATTCTCTACTAATCAATTCGTTATATTTGTTCCCCTATACGCATCACTTTTCTGTCCGTTCGTCAGTGCATGTGTCACGTCTCACGATGAAAACAGAACATGACCTCCATATGATGTTCGTTTTTTCCATCGCCCTTCAACAAGGACGATACAGAATGTTTCTGGGTAACCCAGGGTGTTAGGGAGGGCTAGCCCCCCCCCCCCCCCGAAAGTTTAAATATTGACGTGCCCGGCACCTCCACCATTAATGAATGCTAGAACAAAGTTGGAAATATAATGGTGAGCTTTGCTCATTATTTCGGGTATGTACTCTGAACTCTAGTACCCGTGCATGATACAGCCAAATAATCTATATTTATCTTGCACTTAAAAAAATGTTTGTTGGGTGGTTCAACAGTTTAACAAATTGTACTGGGTAATCTTGGTCGCACATTAAGTAACTGGTGAGTTATGTCCGGACTAATACCTTCATATTTCAAATGCTTCTTACACAGGCAGTGTATCCTTGTTTCACTGTACTATAGTAGCGTAAAAACATCGAGTTTAGCTCTTGCATGCATCTCTTCAAGAGAGTATTTATACACACACACTGTTAAAAGAGCTTATTAACGACTATCGTATTCATTTGTTGAAATTGATTTACAAAATAGTCTAGTGAATATAGCTAAAATCGTGTCGTTACTACGACGGCTACGGTCACCG
Organism: Sweltsa coloradensis; assembly: GCA_024449915.1. Lineage (NCBI taxonomy): Eukaryota > Metazoa > Arthropoda > Insecta > Plecoptera > Chloroperlidae > Sweltsa > Sweltsa coloradensis. The sequence continues at coordinate 90,788 of JAMZAV010000276.1, forward strand.
TTTACACATTCCTAGGCCATGAACTTAAGTCCCAAATCAGAAGTTACAAAATCTTCTGTCTGAAGTGGGATTCGAACCCTGGACCTTCTGCATTAGAAGCAGGAACAACCACAACCACAAGACTAGCGAGCCAAGCAAGTTTTTTATGAGTAACATAATATGAGCTACCTCTATGCATAGTGGTGACTAGATATATTTAAAAAAAAATCTTGTTAAAGATAAAGATAATCCTAAAAAAATATCTAAATTAGATAAATGATAAACTGTAACAAAATTATCTACATAAAAGACAATGGATAAAAATAATTATCTACATAATTTTGCTTAGATAATAGATAATATATTGCAGAAAAAACTAATTTACTAACCATATTTCGCTGTCATTTTCAAATAATACGGATTCCATGAAAATCATAATGTAGTAAACTAGTAGAAGTAATTTTTATTTTAAAAAGTTGTTCATTGTTATATTTTTCTAACGTATTGTTACCTATAACTATTGTATCTAAAAAAATCAAAACATTTATAAAGCATAAATAAATAAATAAAATAAATAAATTGTATTTAGAGTCTACCCACTCAGTTAAATAACTGATTTTCAGTGGGGGACTTTAAATCAAAGCGACCAAGCCAACCCTGTAGGCCCCGACGCAATCGACGAGTGAGCGATAACCAACCAAAGATCGATATTTTTTAATAGGAAATATAGCAATCAGTGGTATGGACAGTGCGAACACCCGCGAATCAACGCCAGAATCAACAAGGCCGATTCAGAACAACTCTGAATTTATTATGTGCTTCGTTGCTAGGACGGCTCCAAAGTCACCGTTTACAAACTCCTAAGACAAGAACTGACTTAAGTCCAAATCAGAAGTTAAAAAACTTCTGACTTTAGCGGGAATCGAACCCTGGACCTTCTGCATTGGAAGCAGATACGCTAACCACAAGACCAACGAGCCACACAAAGATAAGATAAACTTTATTTTATCCACATAATTGAAAAATGATAGTATAATATACACAACAGATTTTATCTAGATACATTAACTAGATAACTAGATGTCACAACTCACAACACTGCTTCTTTGGGATATTTTAACCTCCTTTGTATCGAACAATGTATTCTTAACCTGATCTGAAGTGAATTCTCTTGCGATCTAAGGCGTTGCCACGTGTCAAGTGTGGATGCTACATCTACACTCTAATCTACGTCATCGACACCGGTTACCACTAACCACTCGATACGTTAGGAGCCGGATACGATCTTGATTGATTAGAGAACAGCTTCAGAACCACGACGTCGTTTATCTTAAATAGACAATCTAGTTCACGGGGGGTGGCTGATATTTATGACACTGATTACAACGTGTTATGACGTGCATGGTTGACGAAGGAAGTTGAAAATGTGTGGTTTTAATTTTTGAAATTAGTAATTACTTTAAACATGTGATTATACGCAATTGAGTTCATGCAGATAAATTTAACGTTCTAAATTTAAGACATTACATACACAATAATACATGTTGTCATCGACAAATTTCTTAAACATGTTGGTGTTTTATCTAAATTATTTTACTGTTATATTACTTCTCTGTTAATGATGTAGGTATTTTCACGACTTAACATAAAAAGTTTATTGACAACTACCACAAATTACATTTTATAAACAATTTATTAGCCATTAAATAAATAAATAAATAAATTTTATTTAGAGTCTACCCACTCAGTTATATAACTGATTTTCAGTGGGGGACTTTAAATCAAAGCGACCAAGCCAACCCTGCAGGCCCTGACGCAATCGACGAGTGAGCGATAACCAACCAAAGATCGATATTTTTTAATAGGAAATATAGCAATCAGTGGTATGGACAGTGCGAACACCCGCGAATCAACGCCAGAATCAACAAGGCCGATTCAGAACAACTCTGAAATTTATTATGTGCTTCGTTGCTAGGACGGCTCCAAAGTCACCGTTTACAAACTCCTAAGACAAGAACTAATGGACTTAAGTCCAAATCAGAAGTTAAAAAACTTCTGACTTTAGCGGGAATCGAACCCTGGACCTTCTGCAATGGAAGCAGATACGCTAACCACAAGACCAACGAGCCACACACCCGTGGTATATAGAAATTGACATCAACCACATAAAACTACATTCATTAATTTAAAGCAGCTGTTTATACCAGTTCACCAACGTGACTTATATCACTCTTGCCACCGTATTACCTTTTCAACAGTTTTGTATTTTAAAACCCCGAAAATGTGAGTCCGTACTTTTCTTAAACTACGTCCACATTGTTTCCATCGATCAAGATTTTTTTGGTGTATACTTATAAAGGGGATAACAATCCTCGTTCACGACTTGATTTTCAAATTTTGGTCCCGTTTTTCCCCCCAACATATTTTAATGTCAAGAAAAACTTGCAATTTTGCATGGACTTGCACGAAAAGACGTGAGGCTTATGGAAAAAAGGCTATGTATACGTATCTGTCGTAGGGTGAAAAGAGTACAAGAAAACGTTGATTTCCCGTCATGTAATCCGAAAAGTACGAAAGTACCTACTGCATTCTAGACGCTGAGCGTGTGCACCAAAACCTCTTTATCATTGCAAGTTATAAATATCATGGTAATAATCTATAATATTTCAATTTGCTAACCATGAACCCCGACTGTGCAGGTTCAAGACCAGCCTACAAAGCAATGTCGGTTGTAAAGTCACTCTAGACGTCGCGCCCGTACAATGCGGAGTCTGCTCTACTTGCAAATGTGTGTAAATGTATGGGGACGCCGGTGAAGTGATCGTTTATGTAAATAAGACATAAGAATACCGAGACGCCCCCTGCCTTCACATTCACAAGAGCCAAGCCACTTGACACCCTCGCCTCCCGCGTCGAGGCAATAGGGCGAGATCTGATTGCTCGCTCAGAAGGAACGTCATCACTGCTCAGGTTGAATTAAAACCAATTCTGTATTTCCTGGAAGAGAAAATATCTAAAACTTTGATAGCGTATTTGATGATATTTCGTTATCTAATGAGATGATTTGTAAAAATTATGTATAAGAGGTTATACGATTTAACATGTGGTGTAATAGTTCGATTGAACTTTTTCACTACTCTTAGGTAAGAATTATATTTATTTTTGTAGCAATGTTTCGAAAAGTTTTACTTTCTTTTGACTGGCTGAGCCAGTTGAAGAAAAGTTAAACTTTTCAAAATATTGCTACATTATAATAAAGATAATTCCTCTACCGAGGTGAAAAAGTTAAATAAATAAATAATAAAAATAATAATAATAATTAATTAATTAAATATTGCATAACATTTACCTGTTCTATTTAAAGTTTACTTTTAAATTAAAATGTAGTGTTACCACAAAGGGGTGTGTAACCACAATGTGGCGTATAATTTGGTGTTCCCATATATTGTACAAGTGAATTAGGCGAAGTAATTTAAAGATCTACTGAGGAAAAACAGTTTTGTAGGTAACATTATGAGGAGATTATGATTAAATGGCAGTCTTCGACGAAAATATAACGATTAACGACTATGATTCCGACATGGAGGAAAACATATAAACCCCTCATTTTAACGATAGAAGTAAGATGGAATAGAATATAAATAAGTTAAGAAACCCAAACTTATAAGAAAGTAAAGAGGTTCGTGTAAAGTAACCATATAAATAAGTTCTTACAGGTGCGCTGGCGAAATTACGTCTCATGTTTCTATATTCAATGTTTATGATGACGTTACTAGTGCAATATCGTGCATTAACGCAGCAGTAAAGTACCTCGAATGAGGTGTTGTAAAGTAACACGTTGCCATTTCACTGCTGCATACAACAGGCAATAACATTCAAACAGAATAGTGACGAACGTACAAAGATCACAACTATGATCGCCAACAGGCAGGGAAACAAACCATAATTATATATGAGCAGTTAAGCAGTCGGTAAATTTAATGAGACATAAAAAGCAAATTGGACATTGTTGTGTGAAAATATCAGAACAAGTGGGAAAGGCCCTGGCAACCAATATTTTAAACGACAGTACAAAGTTATTATATATTTATTGTAAAATAAAAAGTTGTTATTTTAATTTTCTTATCCTATCAAAATTTGTTCACAAACTAGATTATCATTAGGAATAAAACAAAATGCAAACAAATTGTAAAATTCAACAATTCCGATTCAACGTAACAAATTATATTGAATAATAATCTTATTTTTACCAACATTTGTTAGAGTCATTAAATCCGACAACACCTGTAGGACGATCGCGATCAACATGACAACTAGAGACCGGCATATTTAAGTCGGAAACACTGATATATTTATGTTATGCGCAACATAATTAATAATTTTATGTAAAAAGTGTTTGTAATTAATATTGAATGAATTTACAAAATATAATTGATTTTCTCTTTGCATCATAAATGTTCTCCTTCATGTTGATAAAGTTAAACTGACCCAATTCATCGAATTCAGCATTTATAACTTTATTTCAAGGTGTCAGTTTAAGCAAATTTCCAAATAACAGCAATTATTAGTTTCATACATTTCACAAACAGTAAACTAACTCCCTATGATCATCAATCACGAAACACTATTATTTGCTAGATCCTCGCAAACGATTTTAATCCCCTGCGTATAACGTGATTTGATATCGTCGACATCCCCGCTGCCTAATGAAGGTTGGTTTCCCTCCTCGAGTGACGTATGCCGCTTCCCTAGGGACGCCTCCTCCCGGGAACCTGACTGTTTGCATAGTTCCACAGACTTGGATAGTTATTACAAGATCTATTTAATTATCTTCTAATTACTCTAGAGCAGGGTATATCATCAATTAATATGTACAATTATAGAACTATACCTTGCTAAGTTTAATAAACCACGTAATATACTGAGGTGAGGATTCACAAGAAAGTTCAGGTAATATGTCTTGAACTCGCTTAAACTCTCCTTCGTGCTAACCTCATCTACGCACTTTCCGCTGCTTGTTGGCCCTATCTTGTCCATTTTATTTGTCTTAAAGGGGCTATTACCCCGAAAAATTATTTTTTACCACATAATCTAGAGCATAATATAAATCTTTACTTAAATGACCGTTTAAAAAATTATATCTTGTAACTGTGATTTTACACGGAATCTTTCAATTTTTTTTAATCAGTATTTGCGAAAATTGGCGTTTTGGGAAATTTCTTAAATCAGCTTTAACCTGATTTTTTTAATCAACATAGATACTAGAACATCGTAAAAATCTAAAATGGCCATTTAAAACATCGTGTTATGAAACTGTGCGCAAATATACACATAAACACGCAAAAATATGCCTTCCAAAATCACACCCTTTCTTACTTATCAGCATAGTTTGACCGAACCACTTGCCCAAATTACAAAACAAAATATAGATGATTTACAGAAACGGTTGTATTGTAAGTCAATAATGGCCAATATGTTTTTGGATCAAAATCCTACAAGGTCACTGGGCATAAAGATCGTCCCCATGTTATTTCTTAAAGGAGATTTTTGTCGATGGAATCTAGCTCGAAAAATATTAAATTTGACAATTTTTTTCTGGTCATGGTGGACCCAATAATTTTTCTGTTAATTTCTAGATTCATAACTAGTTAGCCTGATTAAAATATATTTTTCAGCTTAGCGGGTGAATACTCCTTTAAAGCATACTCTGGCTAAAAAGATTTGAATGAAGAGACATTTAAACATACCTCATTACATTTTCATAGGCGAGTGTCAATGTGCACTAATCTCCTATAGCGTTCATTCGAAAAACCTGAACTTCTCAGGTGAGTGCGTAGAATAACGTGCTATAGTGGAGATGTAGAGGACTTTATATAATACAGGACTGTAGCAACAATAACGACAATAACAAAATCAGCCGTACAAATAGCAGACGTTTTTAGGAACGTTGCACCCTATATACTATTTTCTTTAAAACGTCGCAATTATGAAGTATGAAGCAAACAAAAATTTAACAAAATCCTTTGAATTTTCTGAAAAGTCTATTAACATGATTTCACTTCATAATTTATATAATGCAAATTTTGATTACGAAAATTTGTCGTTAGAGTAACCTGAATTTCCCTACGTTAAACGATTGAATTTACTGAAAAACTTTTGCAACAACCATTGACGACTTTCCTTGAATAAAAATACATCACACACAATAAATAATATATTTTCGAATGCACGCTGATTGAACCACGTTGTTTTTATTGTCTGGCTGGTGCATTGTTTTGCAGTGACGTCACTGACAAAGCAGAGTAACAAGAGCGTGTGGTTGTAATACACGAACAAAACACCAACGTCAGCCGTTTTAATTATACGTAGCTCGGGTGTCAGCACCTGTTGGCGCAACAGTGTGTAGCTCCTATTCCATTTACTAGTTCATCGTTGCAATTATTTTCATTGTGGTTACGTGTTTGGCGTTGTTTTGAACGTGCATCGTACGCAATGTGGAACAAAGCAATATTCGGTGTTTTTAAAACATAGCCTATCGCAAACATTTTACTATTATTTCGTATAAAAATGAAATTTTGCTTTTAGACACAGTGAATAAAATACTGTAAACATTATTATTGATTGAAAGAGAAAACTCCCCCACAATTAAAAAAAATATTGCAAATAAATTGGCAACATGCTCACAATAAAAATACAATTTTCATATTTTACACCTTTATTCTATAGAGGATGTCTTAAAAAATACTTTGCGATTTGAAGACTTACTGATATTACTACGGCCTATATAAATTATGTACAGATCGATTTAAACGAGATTTAAAAAAGAAGCAAAAAGTTAAATTCGTTTTGTAAAGTTATCTCTTATTATGCATTACTAGCTAATTTTATTATTATGTCTCTAATATTCTATTGTTAATAATAATTTTTAAAATACACACACAACCGATAGCAAAAATTAAATACTACAAGTTCAAAGAATTCTCTCCGCCGAGATACAGCCATTACATTCACACGTCTGTCAGTTGATAATACAACGGTCAAGTCCAAACAGACGGACCGGTCGAATTCCACGGAATGAGAACAATTCGTGCTGGCTGTTAAATCACTTAATTTAATAAATGTTTAACAGAGTACACAATTGATTGTTCTAACTGGAGTAGGATTTTTACCACAATGATAACAATTATAAAGTTTGTTCAGTGAAATTTGTTTCAAGTTACTACGGCCGCATTGGTTTTTAGAAGAACATGTTTATTGATCAAGTTGACCTGGATCCCCTGAGCAGAATCCTGGTAGGTTATCGCTCGTGCAGATACGTGAGGGGTGTTCGCTGATACCTCTGTTCGCGAGAACGACTCAGTTCTAGCAAGGTTTTTCTCCAGATCAGTTGGTGGAATAACCTTCATCAAATATTAAATCTCTTAAAAACAAAACACGATTCAAGAAGGATTGAGAGAATTTAACTCCACAGCATTAGACTTCAATTCCACCGTAAACGTTCGTAGCTGTTCAATAGGTTAAGGTTAATACTAACTTAGTGTAACTATAAGTAGTTTTCAGTTATCTTTAGCATTAAATCCTTACTGTATTATATATCTTGCATATTTTATTCATTACAAATACTACTATAATTTTGCAATTTTGTAATTTTATCCAATCATTTGGTAAACATTTGTAGCGGTATATAGTTCCTGTATTTGATTGTTTATTATTTGATGTTCTATTAGTATAGTGCCTAGTTCATAGAAGAAAATAAGTTTAATTTTACACAAAGGGCATCAGCATTTTTCATGTTAACTGTTTAATATTATTATTTATAATTGAAACGATTTATTTTATGGAAACCCATAAGGCATAAATATATATTTTTTAACGAGTGAGCGTAGCGAACGTAGTGATTTCCATTCGACTTAAACGGCCCTTATTGTTTTTCTGCGTGCGTGCGTGTGTGTGTGTGTGTGTGTGTGTACGTTGAAAATCAGCCGAATCGCTGAACAGATTGCGCTGAAATTTTAAACAGACATCCGGTACGAGTTTAATTGAGAACTGCTAACAAAATCAGCAAGATTCATGGCGATTTAAACCTACAAGAAATAATAAACTGAAAAATAGACTTCCAATGTTAGAAATTATTTTAACGACAATGTCTTAGATTTTGAAAAGATATTTTTTGTTTGTTATTCGCCTGGCCGTGAAATGCCGTGCCCCTGCAAGGTCTGTCGAATATTGCACGTCAAGGTACCCCCAAATTTCGCTCGTAGATTGAGTAAACCTTGCAATATTTTCACGTATTTCGTACTGGCTATGTTTACCATAGTAGGCCCTATTGCCACATGATGGACTACACAGCGTTATATGCATTTCAAAACATGTTTAATTATTTTTGAAATACAATCAAGAAATTACAAAATCTTTCCCGACCAGGGGATTGAACCCACTTCTTTCACATCTCGGCTACAAGGGCGCCTTAGCCAACTAGACTAGGGAAACGCCAAAGTCGTAGTTAGACGAGTGAGCGAGTCATGTGGTGAGTACCCGGGAACATTTGCATTTAAGTTTGATTATATTCGTATAAATAATAGTTTTTTTAAAGTTTAGTTGGTATACGGGGACGGGCGCGTCAACTGTAAGGTCATAATGCGCCTCTCTAGCCTATGATAGGCTAGGTAGGCCTAAGGTAGGGGGAAGAAAAGAAAATATATAATCGGGTACTCAACACATGGCTCACTCACTCGTTTAACAACGACTTTGGCGTTTCCCTAGTTTAAATGAATACATTGTCTTGGGATGTCCGCACAGAAATTATTTTTTAATCTATAAACAATGACGACCATATCGAATGCAATGAATTTTGGCTACAGGAAGACGTTGCTTCAGGATAAACGTACAAAACCAATTTCATTTCAAAAACCTAACCGAGTCTACATGCGCCATGTTGTTGTTGTGGTTGATTTACATTCTTTACTACACACCGGAGGCTAGTTCAAGTTATATCAACACGCGTTTCCCTCCCCCGATGTCGCTTCCCCTCCCCTCCACTCCCTTCCCCTCCACCCCTCCTGAAACAACGCCAAAACTACTTCCATCCACTTCTTAAAGCACTTAAACTCTTGTAGTAAAAGCCTACTGATGTGAATATAATAGTTCATTACATCGCAGCGACGCCAAGTTCTGCACATCTGAACACTATGATAACACGGGCTTTGTAGTGAACGTCGAGCCAGGGCCAATTCACCAAACTGTTTATTATTTAAGCGTAAACAATTTGTTGAAAGAAGTCTGAAGCTGACATCTGTCACAATGTTGGATATCTTTAGCGGGCTGGTTGATAGCGGCGTGCATGGTTTATTGTGGACGACATAACTCACGTGGGTTGTTTGTTCCCTGCGTCTCTGACATACGTATACCTCACACTCAACATTCATAATATGACTTGGGGTGCTACACATTGTCGTACGTTTGCAGTTTTTAGTTGTTCTAAACATCGCTTCCAATAAAGTGAACAAATAAATAAATAATAAATAAATAAATTGTATTTAGAGTCTACCCACTCAGTTATATAACTGATTTTCAGTGGGGGACAGTAAATCAAAGCGACCAAGCCAACCCTGTAGGCCCCGACGCAATCGACGAGTGAGCGATAACCAACCAAAGATCGATATTTTTAATAGGAAATATAGCAATCAGTGGTATGGACAGTGCGAACACCCGCGAATCAACGCCAGAATCTACAAGGCCGATTTAGAACAACTCTGAATTTATTATGTGCTTCGTTGCTAGGACGGCTCCAAAGTCACCGTTTTCAAATTCATAAGGCAAGAACTGATGGACTAAGTCCAAAACTTCTGACGTTAGCGGGAATCGAACCCTGGACCTTCTGCATTGGAAGCAGGTACGCTAACCACAAGACCAACGAGCCACAATGTAATGTAATATCTATTTAGATTCAGATTAATTGCATTTTAAGACATATATTTTAGATCTTATGGTACAGAATCTACTCTAGAATAGTGTTATATAATAAAACAATTTGGATTTAATGACCTGCAGCTACACCTAACCGGTGGACTTCTTCTACAGTATGCAGATGACTTCAGTCATCTGCTAACTGCCCCCAAACACAATATATCTAGCTTTCCAATGATATTAAATCAAAAGGCTGTGCAAATGTCTCAGTACTGCCAGCAAAACATTCTTTCATTATCTCTTCCCAAAACAGTATACATGAATTTTCATACTCCCCAAAATATACCCCTGTCAAGCCCTCTAATCCAAATTGGGAGTAACCACATTATTCGCTCTTCTTCATTTAAACTTTTAGGATTAATCCTAACAGAGACTTTGGATTGGTCGGGTCAAACAAACATTGTTTCATCTAAAATTCTTAGTGGGTGTTATATACTCAGGAAACTTAAAACTATAGTCCAACCTCATATTTTGATTATTACATACTTTGCATTTATCCACTCCCACCTTTCGTATGGTACACTTTTCTGGGGTGCATCGCCTCATGCAAAAAGAGTCTTCATCCTCCAGAAAAGAGCAATCAGGATAATAGCGGGAGCTTCTAGAAAGCGATCTTGTCGGGAACTCTTTCGACAATTAGAAATCCCAACACTAGCATGTGTCCTGATTCAGTCAGCATCTCTTTTTGTTCGCCTTAATACCCACATCTTCCAGCAAAACACAACTGTTCATAATCATTTTACACGTTCCAGCAATTAGTTCACATTTCCTCTCATAATCTTTCCCTTTTCTCTAAAGGTCCATACTACTTAGCATCAATTATTTATAATAACCTTCCGAATAAAATTCGCTTATGCCCATCTGACAATTCTTTCAAATCTAATCTTAAGTCCTTTCTGCTTAAAAACAGTTATTACTCACTTCATGAGTTTCTATCTGACGGCTCTCCCAAATAAATTACCTTGTTGATTGTCATTAATATCAATATTTACAATGTAGTAATTATTATTGTGTGCATCATTGTAAATGTAATTGTATTTTTTTATGTTTCAAATTGTATTATTACATTTATCTATGTATTAACAATAACATTGTTAACCTTAATTTCATAATAACCTTATTCATTTCACTCCACCTATCTCTCTCTCTCTAGAGAATAGGTTCTACTCTGTATTAGTCAAATGAATAAAAAATTACTTACTTACTTACTTTATTAATTCGATGAAACTTTAAATAATTTTGTAAATTTTAGGGATCAAAGACTATAATAACTTGCCAGCTGAGATAAGATAAATCAAATTGTTGGATTTGTTTAAGAAGGAACTTAGCAAATTAACTAAAATTTCAAGAGTGTAAAAATTGTATGTACCGTACCGTATATAAAACTGTATATTGCTACTTTTGGATTACTAAATTTGATGTTAATTGTTAAATTGATTCTTTGTGTGCACATGTAAAAAAAACTTATCTCTTGAAATGTTTTAATGTTGGAAGTTGGTATGTAAACTATGTATGGATGCGCAGCTGATTTTAGCTAATAAATCCATCTTAGAAATATGTCGACATTTTGTTGGAAATGGGCTTCACGGTGTAAGGCACATTCCATGTTTGATTGGAAGAGGCGTGTTAATAATTCAGTGCCCTGAGACGAATCTACTCGCAAATAATTCAACGCCTGAAAGAGGCAAGTGGAAAAATTAGATCCCTCTCGCACGGAACTGTTAGGGGGCGGAGGGGGTGGGGGAGGCGGGGGGTGGGGGTGGGGGCGTATTCGAGGTGGTAGAAACTTTAGACACGATGTGATCGGAGAGGCAAACAAAACTGTATAATAAAAACATCGAGACTATTGGAACGACCTTTTAAGAAAGTTCTAGAAGACTCACTAAGCTTATTGGCAATCCACATTTGCTCACAAATAATTGATGAACGATTGGCCACTTTGGAGTTAACCGTTGAGGGAGATAGAACTACACTTAAACCAGGAAGAAAGGGGTTAGCTATATTCACAATACCGTGCAACTGTGTATTAGTAAGTTGATATAAGGAAAAGTTTCTTCTCTAGTTAGGACCATGAGAATATCGGAACGACCTTTTAAGAAAGTTCTAGAAGACTCACTAAGCTTATTGGCAATCCACATTTGCTCACAAATAATTGATGAACGATTGGCCACTTTGGGGTAAACCGTTGGGGGAGATAGAACTACACTAAAACCAGGAAGAAAGGGGTTAGCTATATTCACAATACCGTGCAACTGTGTATTAGTAAGTAGATATAAGGAAAAGTTTCTTCTATAGTTAGGATCATGAGAATATCGGAACGACCTTTTAAGAAAGTTCTAGAAGACTCACTAAGCTTATTGGCAATCCACATTTGCTCACAAATAATTGATGAACGATTGGCCACTTTGGGGTAAACCGTTGGGGAGATAAAACTACACTAAAACCAGGAAGAAAGGGGTTAGCTATATTCACAATACCGTGCAACTGTGTATTAGTAAGTTGATATAAGGAAAAGTTTCTTCTATAGTTAGGACCATGAGAATATCGGAACGACCTTTTAAGAAAGTTCTAGAAGACTCACTAAGCTTATTGGTAATCCACATTTGCTCACAAATAATTGATGAACGATTGGCCACTTTGGAGTTAAACGTTGAGGGAGATAAAACTACACTCAAACCAGGAAGAAAGGGGTTAGCTATATTCACAATACCGTGCAACTGTGTATTAGTAAGTTGATATAAGGAAAAGTTTCTTCTATAGTTAGGATCATGAGTTTATCGGAACGACCTTTTAAAAAAGTTCTAGAAGACTCACTAAGCTTATTGGTAATCCACATTTGCTCACAAATAATTGATGAACGATTGGCCACTTTGGGGTAAACCGTTGGGGAGATAAAACTACACTAAAACCAGGAAGAAAGGGGTTAGCTATATTCACAATACCGTGCAACTGTGTATTAGTAAGTTGATATAAGGAAAAGTTTCTTCTATAGTTAGGACCATGAGAATATCGGAACGACCTTTTAAGAAAGTTCTAGAAGACTCACTAAGCTTATTGGTAATCCACATTTGCTCACAAATAATTGATGAACGATTGGCCACTTTGGGGTAAACCGTTGTGGAGATAAAACTACACTAAAACCAGGAAGAAAGGGGTTAGCTATATTCACAATACCGTGTGGCTGGTATTAGTAAGTTGATATAAGGAAAAGTTTCTTCTATAGTTAGGACCATGAGAATATCGGAACGACCTTTTAAGAAAGTTCTAGAAGACTCACTAAGCTTATTGGTAATCCACATTTGCTCACAAATAATTGATGAACGATTGGCCACTTTGGGGTTACACGTTGAGGGAGATAAAACTACACTAAAACCAGGAAGAAAGGGGTTAGCTATATTCACAATACCGTGCAACTGTGTATTGGCAAGTAGATACAAGGAAAAGATTGTCACAGCTGTTTCATGTTTCAAATCTATACGCCCACTCATCATTCGTCTTCCGACAACTAAAACCTCATTTCCACAATCTCCGACAACTGACATTTTCCCTAATAGATATCACAACTTCTTGTCACCAATCCTTATGATATTAGTCTCACAAAACATTTTCTCACTTACCCATTCGTTTGGTAATTATTGTAAAAAGTTATTAACGTGTTTTGTTATTTTTAATGTGTTTAAATATTATTATCCAAACCGCTTGAGTTCCAGCATCAATTGTTTTCACATTTTAATTTTTCCTGTAAATTACTTGTAAACGAAGAAGGAATAAATTGTTTATTTAAAAAAAAAATTTAATCATTTTTATGAATGGGCCATGTCGCCAATACCCCTGTTATTCCTATTAGAATTAAGCAGGGAAAATTGACATTGCATTGTTTGCAAGAACAATTGCAACATCATCACATTAATCATAACAGAAAATAATTATACGCTAATAAAATATTTCTTACCATTTTCTTAGTTTGTTTTAAAACCTGTTGGATCGTTATTTCTTTTAGTTTTTTGCTCAGCCTCATGACTGAAATGGCTAACATTTTTCGCAAAGTTGTTTTATATTAAGCAATAGAGAGTAATTATCTATTGAAATGTTTTTAAACGTCATATATATATATATATATATGACACATCGTAAGTCACATATATATTTTAAAAATCAATAATTAAACAAACACTGTACTAGAACTTTTCCACAGAAACTCTCGTATATCGCTGGTTAGAGCAGATGAGAGGTCAAAAGCTAGTGTAACGGCTTCGTTCTTCTCGACGTCTGCTCGGCAGTCCGGGATAGTGGAGGAACCTATATGACTTTCAAGGTTCTACCGTCCTTTCGGATGGGACGTTAAACCATTGGTCCCCTTGGCGCTTTTCGAAAGGAGTAGGCTACATGCCGGTACCGGGTTTCCTCTCCTCCCTTCTGTTCATACTTTATCCTCATCTATCACCACTAATCGTCTCGAATAGCCAAAGTGCATTAATATGAGACGTTAAGGAATATCCAATCCAATCCTTTTCCACACAACAAGCATGTCGCGGTCACCCAGACAACGCCTGTCCCACCTCCCTGTCGCCCACCGGCTAGAAGTACCTCGCCTGGTTGCCCACGCCGTGGTATACAAACACGTAACGCGTCGTTTAGGCCTCGTCGCGACAAACTTAAACACGGGTAAACTTTTATCGCCCGTAAGATCGTTTTATTGGACGTAGTAATTCCCAAGTTATTGAATAATTGACCTTGGCCGAGCAATTAACATCAGAGTTCTACATGCGACACAAATAGCCAACGAGACTGAAACGTATCCGGCACGATCTACGCGGTAAAAATAGTTTGGGAAATACTGAAAGAAATCGATTCACTCAGTCATAGGAGTTATTTTCACTGAGAGACGTTAATTCAAATAGGACTAAGCCAACCATATCGACGACTGAACAATGGAAAACCAGAGATATAGATTTGAACTAGGAAATAGAAACCAACAATTGTTGGGCTCGACTCATCCACATTGGTCATATATTTTCTTCCTGTAATGTGATTATTTTGTCGATTTTTCTCTTGTGTTAGTAATATTTTGTTTACAAATTATTAAAATTTCTTGTGTATACTCTTTAACATAAGGCCTATTTTAATCCGTACAAGAAAGTAGAATAATTGTATTTTTATTCGTTTTGAAAGCTAACCTTGAGCAAACTGTGGAGTAAAACAATTTAATAATTCTTATAGTTGCACACATTTGTATTCTGTTTGCAACCTATCTCGATAATAAAACTTTTAATGCGTACCACAGTTGTAACCTATAAATGTTGAATCGGAGATAATTTCTCAATGACCTTAATCGTTAAACACTTAAGTCCTGTAATAATATAGAGCGTAAATGTATAATATGTACGGTACGGCATACCCGGGAGTGAAAGAGAAAAGACGGAGCGGACCTTATCATTATGATCCAGCTTGTCTAGCCTTCACTAATGGTAGAGGTGCCGAATATATAAATATTTAAAACTTCTAGGGAGGAAAGGGGGCTAGCCCCAACCTCCTAGACCCCTGGGTCACGAAAATCATTCTGTGTTCTGTAAGAGCAATGTCAAACCAGCATGTAAATAAATAAATTCATTTTTTAATGGTATTTTGAGTCTACCCACTCAGTTTTATAACAGATTTTCAGTAGAAGACAATAAATTTAAAGCCGACCAAGCCAACCATCGACGAGCGAAATGACCAACTAGAGACCGGCAGATTGCCATCTTCAATTTATCGTGATGCATGTAGGGTAGCTTTGCTCATCAATTAAACCATATTGTCCAACAATGAAACTCAATGTTTGTTTCATCCTGGTAAATCAAGTGACCGACATAGGGGCAGGAAGATCTGAACTCTGATTAAATAAGTTGATTAAAACGCCTGTGGTGCCGTCTTCAATTGCACATTTCTCAGCTGGGGGCATCCGTTAGGACACGCTCAAGTGACGATAACAATTTGTCCGCAGATCCCAATCTTAAAGGGAAACTTTCCGACATTGTTACATAAATTGAAACGTATAAACGCATAATAACAATTCAATATAACATTTACCAACAAAATCTATATAATTGCATACGTATAGGGTTACTTCGTGTAATCCGAAAAGTACGAAAAGTAGTAGTGCACTCTAGACGCTGGGCGCAGCACTCAAGCCTCTTACATGTTTCTTAGTGCACACAAACAACTACAATGGAACGAAAGCAAAGAGAACATCGGGTATTGGGATCGTCTCCCCTGACCCAGGATACTTCCAGGCTTGGAACGATGTTATCAGCGTAACTAGTGACAGAACGAGCTTCACCCACGCACTTCTAACCACAGCCCAAGCATTAAACTTAGTTATTTTATCCTTGGGAAGTACATGCTGAGGAAATAAATTCCAAGAAAGTGTTGAAAGATATGTCGTCTTCCAACATTGCGAAGGAAACTACAAAGGTTACAAATGTGTGTAATAATAATACAACTCTACGTAGCTATCAGCCTAATATCACAGGCAATCTATACGTCAAGTACGTCTATCCTATCAAGAAATAAAGTCTTCAATAACACACAAGTCTCTTAAAAAAAAATTAAACGACTCTTTTTTTTATCGTTCAGCTATTAATCACAACTCATTGTTCAATTATTGATTTTTTTGTTATTTACGTCTAAGTAAGTAAATCGCTATTCAATCCGTTCGTTCCGAAACGTAACCCGTAACCGATTATTTTGTGGACTTTTAAACCATTGTTTTTATTTACAGTAATCGACCTTAACACTACCCGAAAATAATTGCAACCACTGTACTTTGTAATACAAAATATGAGCAACATTAATATAAGGATCGAAACGCATCACTTTTCTGTCCGTCCGTCTGTGAGTGTGTCACGTCTCATGATAAAAACCGAACATGACTCCTGTAGTCATTGCCCTGCAACATGGTTGATTTACACCGTGTTTCGTGACCCTGGGGTTCAGGGGGTGGAGCTAGTACCGACCATAGCCAATAACCCGGCACCTCCACCAAAATCATTAGGAAATATTTTAATAGTTTAAATGAACGTTCTTGATTATACACAATTTAATTTAATTAGAGTGAGCAAATCTCAAGTAACTAAAACCACTTACTAATACATTTGTTTCATTACAAATGTATGTATTCACCCGGCGATAATTGCATCTTCAAAATAGTTTCAAACTGCAATTGCATCTAGCACATCATTCAACGTAGATCGTGTGTTTCTGTGACATTTTTGTTTGACTGGTTTTCTTTAGTTTAATACAGAGAAAATATGGGATTTTACACTTTGGTATTTTCCACGATTTTTTATAGATAATCGGTATTTTTGTCAATTTGTACCGAAAACTGAAAAATTCGCAGGGAACACGGTTCTGAAAAATCCAATGTTTTCTCTTTGTTAAACTGAGGAAAAACAGTTAAACATTAATGTCACAGAAACATAAATATCTACGTTAAACGAAGTGCTAGATGCTGTAGTTTGATACTATTTTGAAGATACAATATTTGCCCGGTGCCTGATCATAAAAATAAAAATATATACATATATATTGGTGTTCAAGGTTTCAATTTCATTCACTATATTTTTACATAGTTGCATACTTAAGAAAAGGAAAAACCAGGGTGAAACAGCCTTAAGCAAAATACTCGCAACCTGATTGGTCCACTCGCTGAGCGCAGCAAATGTTTCTCAACCTCACGTTATCTCTTGTCTTCGATGTCAGACCTTTCTCTCCGCTACCTCACACAATGTTCCGCGAGTCGGCGCTAATACCCCGTCTTAACTATACATAACCAATAGGATTTGTGAGGGCTTAACCAAACTTCGTACACCTTTCGTTAGGTAATCTGGTATTAATATAGAACCCATGAAGGGTTTACATTTTTCAGATAAAATTTGATGAATATTATTAACAGATTATCACTCAGGCTAATTTGACTTCGGTAAGATTACTATAAAACGTCATGCTTCCCTCGTAGAATGGCCGAACTCTCCCTCAAGCCTCGCAGATGTAAATACTTCAAGAAACCACGAAGCTTTGGGAGTACGAAGAGTATCGATCCAATACAAGAGAACTGAGTTCGAGTTTTAAGTTTTAAGTTTAATTAGGTTAAGAGTGTGTCAACCGTTAGGTCATAATGCGTTTCTCTAGCTTGGGGATATGGCGAGGAAAATCCCATGCTGGCAGAAACAGCCACGTTTAGAGGGAGGATTAATGTATTGTATTTACTAGAAACGCTTAAGTCTCGCGGTTGTTGGATGGGCTATTAGGTGCACTAAGTTGCCAATGTTACGCTGATTTTGTGCTGTAAATCTGTGAAAATCATTAATAGTCGAAGATTTTTTTGAAATAAAGAATTAAATAAAAATATTTACTTATTTTTAATGAATTTTTTTAAAAAGAAAAAATCGTAAAAATGAATTTTCATAAGAATTATTTACTTTTGGCTCAAATTAACACAAATCATTAATTCATAAAATTAGGTCTGTGAAAAAATTACAATGGATAAGCATGTGCTGGTATAGTCAGAGAAATTTTTTTAAAAGTGAATCAACGGCCGCTTAAAAGCTTCGATTTTCATGAAAATAATTTTGATTACGTCAAATTTTACACGATAACTATAATCATAAATAAAGGTTCTGTGAAAAATCATTAAATCGGATAAAGCATTAGAGTTATAAATCGAAATAATGTTTAAAATCGAAAAAAATCGTAAAATTTGTTTTATGAGAAAAATTTCCCGCTCAATGCGTGTCGTTCTAAGTTTTAGAGATTTGAATGGCCTCATAAAATTTCATCACAATCGGAGTATCGGTTACGGAAACGTGATTAACAACACAAAATCAAAAAAAAGTTGAAAAAAAAAAAAAAAAAAAACATTCCGGATTTTTTTAGTGTAGTTGAATGAATCTTCGCTTCGCTCGCTACGCTCGCTACGCTCATCCAACAATTTTTATTAGCCGCTTGTGGTGAATAATGTTTAAAACAAGTTTTGGTGCTATTAAAAAAAGAAAAAGAAAAAATAATATTCTGGGGCGCAAAATCCTAAAATTTGATTTCAAATCATAATAATATACTGAAAATTTAAGATTTACACATAAAATATTTACAAGTCGAACATTGAATGAAACTTTTCATTTTTTAAATATTACTTCTTTACATCTTCTTTGACTTTTTCTTTACTTTTGAACGATCGCAGTCCACGGTCATTTGTAGTCTGCATGCAAACGCAGCGCCCGCCTATCTCTCGCCTGCCGAGGTACGACGACGCTACGCTACATAGCACGCGGCTCTCACGTGCGCGCTTAGCTGAAACGCGAGAAATTCCTAATTGCAAAAACAGAATTCAAATGATTAACGTTCTTAATCAATTCTCAAGATAACGGGAATACACGCTAAATTCCCGAGTGCTTTTTAACACAAGTCGTTTTCAAATACCTTAACAATAATTAATGAAACTCGATTAATGCACGCATTACCAACAGACACGCAAACATAAGTGAACGAATTATTGTAGAACATAAACTTCTGCTTCAAATGCAGGATGTTCTGGGCTCAAATAAAGTTTATTTGTTTTGATAAAGGCTATTGTGGTATATGCAAATCACAAGTTAGCAACAGAGCATATAAAAGATGAAATAATTAAATGATGCCCCCTAGCAAAAAAAGTTTTTGTAATTTTATCGGTAACTATAAATTCAAATACATTTATGTATAATTATGTTTTAATTAATTATGTCTTCATATCATTACTTAGTAATCATTTAGATCTAAAATTCAACTACAATTCAGAAGTCTAAGGTTACCGTCTCGGTGGTCTAGTTGGAAAAAGCCACCTACCTGGAATGTGGGAGACCCGGGTTCGAACACCGGTCGGGATGGATTTTGTAATTTCTTAATTGTAGTAAACATTAATAATTACTTGTTGTGTATATTATTCTTAAAGCCGTCCGCGGTGGCTCATACGATTAGGGTGTTACACGTGGGTTTGAGTCTCGCATAAAGCATGGGTCCCTCGCACTCATCTATCACCACTCATTATATCGAATAGAAATATTGCAATGAAAGAACGTTAAGCAACAAAAATCATTATCATGAATTTAAAAAGATGCTTTATTTGTACCATTTTATTTTATAATCATCAAGATCTTGACAGTTAAACTCGATGTCTTCATATTTCACTTGATTCCAACCATTTTTTTTTTTTTTTTAGGGAGAAAAGCTCTCATTAACTTTCTGTTCGTCCGTCCGTCCGTGAGTCACGTCTCACGATAAACCGAACATGACGTCTGAGCGTTGTTTTGTTGGTATTGCCCTTGATTAATACAGAATGTTGTTCCTGGGGTGAACAGGAGTGGCTAGACCCGCAGAGAGTTTGAAAGTGTGCGACCCGGCGCCTCCACCATTTTTATATATAATTATATATTATATATATATTTTTAAATGCTAAGCGACCGGGCACAAGTATCAAAAACGTATGGTATTATTCATTGACGAAATAATTTATAGCCATTGTCTTCTTTAGCCAGGATTTTATGTCGTACTTTTCTATACTTGACCAGCCTAAATTATTTAGTATTTATTGACAACGGGACTCAGGTCCCACGAGATAAATATAATAAACATAGTAATGCAATAGCTAAAATTAAAATTAAACTTAAACAAGACTTAAACTAGACTTGTATACCATGCCTCGCGTGGCTTATGTGACTGTGTGTGTGAATGTGCTGTGTAACTTAGGTGTTTTGGATAGTGCAAGGTTTATCATTGTTTTGTGGTTGTGGATGGGGGTGTTGAGAATGTAAATATGTGTATCATTACTGATTGTGTTTAACAGGTGTTGAATGCGGTTTATACATGAATGTTTTAAATCTGGGTACGTACGTAGAAAGTAAGTTTTTCTAATGCATCATATCCATTTGTCCTATATTTCTTTATTATTCATCATTGGCTAAAAATATGCTGAATTACCCTTTTATTAAACCTTGTCATTACTTTATCCATATTTGCTTTTTAAAGTACTTCATTAATATTCTATTTGTAAATTTTAAACTTTCGAATACGTCTAATGTGTAATTTCCCTGTGGAATACTATTTATGTTCGAATGCCAGGCGATAGACCGGAATAACGTCAATGAAATATCTAAAAGTTATCTGTTCTCACAATTATTAAAGCTTGAAATTACATTTACCTCGTAAAATCGACTTAGAAAATAAAATTATTTTCTACCTCGTTAAAATAGTTCACTGAAGATGTGCTTGATCATTATTACTTAAGTATCTTCATAGGAAAGTTTTAAAGTTTTTACAGCCAGATGCGCCCGTAGCAGGCTGTAAAACCTAGGGTAGTGAGGTAATAAAACCGGGACAATAGCAAATATCTGCGTTTCTGTGAGTTTTCCCAATGCATTAGCAGTGGCACTTAGAGATGAGATGGGGCCGGGTTTTAATTACCGTTGTTAAACGGAACATTACGAGCGCAAGATTAATTATATATTTAGTGCACGTGCGTACGCATAAAATACGTGGTTTCTACACCACAATACGAAAATATCAATCTCGTAACCAGATATTAAAGCTATTATGTAAATTCGTCAAATATGTTTTTGCTGACCTTCAACTAAAAATACTTACAATCTTTCAATATACAGTTTAATAAAAAATTTCTATTATCTTGCATCGTAAGAATCTTTTCTTCCGTCGATACAAAGATGGTATTCGTATCGGCAGGAGAAACAAGTCGTACAATGCAGGATATTAAAGAGAAAAAATTCAAAAGTTAGTACGAAGACAACAGTGTGTGTTACAAATAGCAACTAAAATTAGCATTTCGTCTAACAAATTATGATCAGGAATGTGTCCGGGGTATATGTTATCGAATTCACTATAGTCGTCTATATTGGGCGTACGTAGTACTCAACCAAAATATTTATAGATATATACATATTTATATAGTTTTATCAATGTCAGATGATCATAATGTGAACTATGTCGGTTGTTTTATTAAACTTTTATTAAGAGGAAAAGGACACATGTTGACTGTTGTCAAATAGCCAATCGCTAGGCCGGGAAGGTCCAGCCTATAGGAAACTTTGCATTCTTGTCAATGAAGCACACATGGACAGCCCTACAGTCGTAGATTATCAAAATTTATTGTTATTCAGCCAGGATATATCTACGAATATGGTCAATTTTGGACTCTGACAAAATGAATAATCATTTTTTTAATTTTTGAAGGTTAATTTTTTGAAAATTGTTACTTTAGGGCCCTATATTTCCGCGTCCGTGACCAGTGCCCAAAATTTCAAACATCTGTGGTGTGAGTTGGCCGAGCGAACAGGGATTTGCTTTAAAGTGCGCATGCCCCATATCCTGTCAAGAAAATTTAAAGTATCTCGCTAGATAAACTTAACCCGGCACCTCCACCACAACGCGAATATCTCAAAACTTAAATTCCCATTCTGAGCCACGAAACTCAAAGATCATCTCAGCCGGGTTTCAAACTCGATGTACGAGGGCTGAGATGGATTTGTAATTTCTAGATTGATTTCAATAATATCAAGTTCCCGATCAATGAAATTGAGAAGTGCTTTGGTCAAATCCAAATCCGTAGATATTCAACACCGAAACGAAAGCGTCATTTCTAGAATTTACTTTGTGGTCACCCTGTTGTTCGTCTATATCTTAGTCTCCTGTGGGTCTACTCGTGTGACAATATAGTCGATCGACGACTTCTTTGAAAAGTAAAACAGGTAACGGTATTTTGTACCGATTTGTACCGCCAAACGAAAAAATTAGCAGGATAGAAACAATTGTTTAAAAAAACATCTTTTTTCTCTCAGTCAGCCTCTAGAAAACCAGTTGAAAATTAATGTCACAAAAACACAACACCCTACGTCGAATGGTGTGCCCTGACGAATTGAAGTTTGAAATGATTTTAAGGTGGCGATATTGGCCGTGTACCGGATAAGAAAAATTGGAAAAAAAATAGTTTTGATTTTCTGAAAGAGCCAGATTTCAAAGCCATTCACTATATTTTGACTTGGAAGCTCGCTAATTGTGCAATTACTTTTATTCTACTTTTGATTCATTGTCGTACTTTTGGAGAGAATTCAAACTTGAAACTTATGGAATGCCATCACTTCATTATGAATAAAACTATTAATACCCACTAAAGGTCAGTCGTTGGTTTTTAATTCGCTTGTGTCATAGTCCGACAAGTAAATGTTTAACATGGCGTGCTGCAAGGGCCCAAGGGGGTTTATTAATAATAGAAGTAGGTATTGGGACAGAAGTTGTCAATCAAATGTCCACCCAACTCGTAGATTACACTGTCAGCTAGGTTTCAAAGGTTAAATGTCTCATTTTATGATTTTATGAGAACGTTTACGAAAGTCACGACGAACTTTTAATTTTGTAAACTTGACATTGTTTATGATATATGAAAGCGACTCCAATCAAGAAAGATTTCCAACAATTTATACTACCAATTAGATAATATTAGATATGTTTATGATGATGAAATTTTCATAGAATCCGTTAACTATAAATTGCACCTATGTTTTATTACTTATTTTCAATCTATTTTCGAAAGGTGCTGCAATATGGGGTAAGTTTGGGCCACCTTCTCGCTTACTGTCGTGTGGCACAACCCAGAAAAACGTGAATTATGTATATAAATATTCATTAAATAGCTTTCGGTTATAAGTGTACAGTACAGTTAATTATTTAAGTCAACGTTTCGTGCTAATTTCATAGCACCTTTTCAAGTCAAATATGTTTAATCCATGTTTTAGTTACACCTTGGAATGTAGGTTGTTTTGGTTTTCTCCTGTTCTTATGTTTTAAAAATGTATTTGACTTGTGAAAGTGCTAAATTAGCACGAAACATTGTTTGAGATACATAACTACAGTACACGGATAACCGAAAGCTTTATAACGAACATAATTAACAGCCGTGAAATCTTTCATTTAACTTTATACATATTATATTCGTCTGATATCTAAGAAGATTTTAATCAAAGTTGTAAAAGTGTCATGCTACTCTTTGATCAATCTACTGAAGTGTTAATTCTCGCTAGTTTTACAGGCAGTTTACGAATCAAATGCGAGTGCCATAGCCTCAAGTGACATTCAATGTTATTTGTAGGAACAAATCCAATCTAAATTCTACAACGCCTTGTTGAGAATTTCGAAAAGTATCCGATTTCTCAATTTTCTTCCGTCTGATGGAAATATCTGCTTCGATGAGGCATTTCAAGATTAGCTATTTGATACTGTAGACGTTCTACCTTGGAACCACCCGCCATTTTGTGTTTTAGGTAGCTTCGAGTCTCGGGCAAGGAATGTACAAGACATCTTCTATGTAATGAGGTATGGCGAAGTCAGAGAGCAAGAACTCATATTACAATCTCATGTAGACAGCCTCTAGCGTAGAAAACAGATGAACCTTGCTCATGTGTCTAGCTCGTAGAACGTACATACTTCAACAGAATAATGTTCGCAGAAATATAGGCCTTTGCTATTTAGTTTGGTGCAGCTTATTTTTCAGCTACGTGGTTGATGGGACATTTTTACTAAAAAACAAATTTTAAAATGTATATTTAAAAAAATATTAACTCAGTTTTCTTCTGTTTTGCGTATAATCAAAATGTGTACAGACAAAATTACAAATATATACGTTTAATACATCAAAAAACGTCTCGATTAGCGTGATACGTGAAGCGAAAAGTCACACTAAATTACGTTAAAATTCTACCATAGACGTACAATTACTTTTACAGACTGCGTCGATAGTTCTATAGGTTCACCATTTAGTGATGATAACGCGCAACAACGTTGCAAATATATTTAATGTTTTGTTACTCCAGAAATAGGAAAGTGCCATAACTGTAAAATGAGTCTTGTTGATTAAGGTAAATATTAGCGCATGAAAGTGCAAACCTTATACCTATTGTCCGAGAAACGTGTACGTTTGAAAACCTGGACATTCTCATCTAAATACGTAGCCTCGAACCGACCTTGGATATAGTCTCGTAGGGATAATCAGAAGTCATATCTCTCTTTAAATACTTATGTTTGTAATACTCACAACGAAAGGAAAAAGTCGGCGCCACTGTTCTCGAAACTAAGACTTTTAAAATGAAACTATTATTTAATAGATAATTTGCCCAATAACTAAAGTATAAGCGGTCGCCCAGTGTTTACAGTATAGTCAGTCGTCTTAATTCGAATATTTACTATGTGATTTAAGTGCACTCTACTTATATATGGGTGTTTATTCCTCTAGGAATGTTTTAGCCCTTGTTGTCTTCATAATAATAATTGCGAATTGCGAAATGCCTTAGTTGTTTTATAATCATGATTTTTTTCTCTCCATATATGAAAAGTTTATTACTTTCTGAAGATGAATTTGAATTAATTGTTATTTTGTGTAATTGTAGTGATGCAATATAAAATTGAGTAAGACTATTGAACAATACACAAATACGATTTGTCACCTGGTTAAGATGGTAGTCAAATTTATAATTCTCCGGTCAAAAGTTACTTATAATTTTAATATGTGACTGTGACGAATCGAAATTCGTTATTTCAAGACGCGTTAAAACTTTTTCTACCTGTTGAATTGTTCAGTACAGAACTAGTAAGTTGTGTGATTCGCAACACAAGAGTAGGTTGAACACTCTGTGTGTGTTAGAGGCGTCGAAGTAGCGCTGGTCGACCTTGGAGAGTATGTAAATTATAGAGATGGGAATTTTGTCCCGAACGGTCGGGCCGGACCGAATCGGGCCTTGGGTATCATCCCCCAATTTCGGGCCAGGTAAAAACGGTATCTAGTTTAACTAAGAAATACATCATAATAATACACAATCTATTATTTCTCAAAGAATAGCCGCCCACGGGATCGCCAAGATCTCCCACAAACCATAGGTTCTTAAACTTAGAACAGACCGGGTCATTAAGCTCGATTGTATTTTTGGGGGACACAGGATCTAAACATTGACGCGCGGCCCGCCGAGACTCAAAATATCTCTATGATGTTAATTTGGTAGGTTACTCACGGCCGTCGGCTTGCCGGGCAGACATCATTAGATCCGGGGTGTTTGAGCTCTTATCTCAGGACGTAGTCTACGCGCCAGCAGGCTCTGCGGCTAAAGACAGTTGTTGCTCTTCGGAGCATCGCATGAGCGCTCACGGTCTGCGAAGTGTAATCGAAAGGATCTGGCGCTCGTCGGGAATATCCAAGGGTCGCTCTCGTTCTGGTTCACCCCTGTCAGGTTCAGGCCGCAAGAGTTGCAACGGAGACATTCCTCGTGGTAATGATTGTTGTCGTACAGCGGGGACGGCTCTGAAACACAAAACACGAGAGTTAGGCCTACTTTATTAACCCTTTATATGGTCAGGGGTTCACACTAATATTTACCATCACATTTCAGAATCTCACAATTAAATCTGACAGTTTTTCATCTTTTATCCGGGTAAAGCTGCTTGTTTGTTCGGAATTAGTAGAATTTTCCCCCAATAATTTATAAAGAATGATAATGATCTTGTGGTTCAAAAATTCAAATTGTGTATAAAAACACAGATTTTGCATCAAATGTTCCGGGATGCCCGGGATTACATATAAAAACATATTCATTTTTTGGATTCAGACCCAAACATCTTTGAACTTTGAAACACCTGTCTTGGGATGTTTTTAAATTCAATTCCCTGAAATGAGCATTTTTGTGATTTGCATAGCTAACATGGTATATTGAAATGTAGGTTTGTGTTTCACGAATGATAACCAACGTAGTTATCAGTCAATTTTCCAGTAAACACTTCAATTTCGTCTTGGGGGGTGGGGGACATACGTCGTTCATAAAATTCAGGTTTTAGTCACTATTCTAATGTCTATTTTTATTCTCCGTCGTATTTTACGATGGCAATTTAAATATTGAAAATAGTTATGGAACGGATTGTATTTTGAAGTGTGTATTCTTTAAGTTGCGTTCTACAATAATTTCTAACTTCGCTTGTACGAGAATATATTTACATCAACGTCTAGTTCAACATTTTGAATCACATGAACGCGTTTACGATTGAGGGGTTACGTTAACCGGTAACCACCTCGCCCAGTCAGTCTCGTCCGTCAAGTTGACTTCAATCGTAAATTCCCCAGCCAAAGGCGTGTGCTAGGATTGAGTCCTACAGAATATCCGTCGGTCAAATTGTCCAGGCTATCCACAACTTTCACTTAGCTATCAGACAATGGTCCCTGGGCAGTTTTCATACGGAAAGTGTTAAACTTTTACACGTATTACGTCAAAAGAGATTTAAGCTAGAAAGGAAGGACTCTCACCAATATAAAAGTCACTTACAATTACCTGTTTTTAGTGATACCTATGTGGGGTACGAGCAGGTACCCGAAATTTTGGGTCGTATCGGGTATTTGGGACTGACACATAGTAAAAAGAACCCCGATTTTCGGGTAACAAAAAATATTTTGTGGCGATGGTGGAGGTGCCTGTCTAGGATTTACAAACGTTATTGGTGAAGGTGCCGGTCCATACAACTTTAAATATATTGAATCCTATTTAGGCCTGCAAAATATAATTCAATGAAATCACAGAAAATGTAAGATAAATTAGACGAAAATTATATTGTAAGATATTAATTTTCATAAGTAAAATTAATTATCCATTTTAAACATGCATTCTTATTTAACGGCCGTCTTTCCCTACCCAACCCGACCCGACCTGATCCGACCTGACCCGACCCGAAAACCCGAAGCAGTTTCGTACCAGAACTGGACCAGTCTATCAAAGTCTGTACCCGCTCAGTCCTAACAATATCTCACGGACGCTATATTCAAATTCGATTAGGTAATGTTTTTTTAGGTAATACCAGGCATCGTTAAAACAATAGCCATATTTGACAAAGATTAAAATATCATCATCGTACAAATATTAAATATTGTGTTTATTTATTTTATTATGTATAGTTTAAAACCGTTTTGGTATTTAAGTAATTTTTCATAATATAGCAAAAAAGCTCAATGGGAATTTGAAACCATTTACTCGATTTTGTTCGGGATATTACTAAAAACAGGAAATTTATCGTGGCTTTATTTTAGCCATTATTATCCTTCCTCTCAAAAATAAATTAAAACAGTATAGCCATTACTGTCTTTCTTCGCCTAACTGTTGAAAGTTGTAGATTTGTCAGACCATTTCGCCGTGTCAATTACTTATTGAAAGCCTTGGCGTTTCGCCAAAACCGTGCGTGCTATTAAGTGAAGGTAGGGAGACTCAATTTGTGGTCTTTGTTGTTGGATTCCCACACGATTTCGAGATTATTAATTCGTTTGTGTTCAAACGTCAAAGGTTTACATAACTAATTGACAGAGCGAAATGCAGTGACATATCTAGAATTGTTCAATTATTAACGGCTTTGAAAGCTCGAGTGCAGCATCACTGTTATCATGAATATATTTATACCAGAGATTGCGTGATGTTTAGGGAAACTATTAACGTGGCCTCAGACTCAGAGATGTCAATTTACCTTAACATAATTGGATTCTCAATTCATGGATTAGTTTGTAACATATAATCACCCTTTCTCGCTGTCGCCATTTCACTCGCATCTACAACATTCCGTTGCCAGGATATCATTATTGTAGACGCTCTGATTTTGTATTGTGTATTGTATTGTGCTGGGTTTGCACAGTATGTATTGTGTATTAGTGTGCAAATTAATTTATAGTGTAATACATTTATTAATAAATTATGTATACAAATATTCTAATATTTTGTTTCATGATGTGTTTTGTATTAAGGATTAAAAAACAAAAATGCTTGTTATAAAGAATTTGATTGATTGAATGATTGTATTCAATCCATTATTTGTTTCCTTCCCAAAACATCTCAATTATTATTATATTCAGTTATGTTATTTTTAAATGTGTCATGTTTATTTCCAGATTTTTAATATGCTCAATTTTTTTCTTTGTTTTACTCTCCCAAGTAAGAAAAATTTCTCCATAATTTAAAAATATATTTATAATTGGCTTAACAAGATCATAATCTTCATATGTGCTACTTTACCATATTTTACTATTGTCTAGCGTAACAAATCTAGACCCCATTTAAAAGATACCAATTAACACATCATAATATGCGTTGTTAGATTGTCTTCACAAGTAACCAAACACACATTAACTATGTATTTTAGAACAGCGAGTGACCAAAAGTAGCCAGTGTTCTTCAAAATTTGAAACGTTGTGCAAGCAAAAATTGTCATGTTACGCTCAGTTATCTCTTTCGTCTTGGTTTTGGAAAAGTAACGTGAAGCCAAAATGTGGCAACGTGTTTTGATATATTTAATTTAAAGAGCTATTTATATTTGAATTGAAGAACATACAAAGCAGAGATGAAGAAAGTTTATGCGATATTGACTCGATTATACCTGCACTGACAATTTTAAAATGAAAACAACTTATTCCGCAGATCACTTATTTCATTTAGAAGTTGGTACGACTGTCAGTGTCAGGTGGCGTTTCCCTATATTAAACTGTAGCTACCATCATTGAGATATATTTAAATGTTATGCGAAATTAATCTTAACTAGGCCATTTATAATTTACAATATAATATGTGTCTTGCAGTCCTGTCACAAGTTATACTAGCTTTGCGTTACGAGAACTATTTCAAATCGCAAAATGGCCGCCATCTAAAAGAAAAACGTGAGTGGTCATTCTGCGGGGTTTTCCCTCAAATGCGACACAAAAACTTCTACGTGAAACTATCCGTTAGATAACTCAAGCCTGACACTTGGAAATCGCCTTCCCCTCACTCGCACAAATCATTCTGAACCAGTGAATGTTATCAGCCGGCGTTATAATCCACTAATCAATTGTAATCCCGCCATCTTCTTGTGTAGGTCGTGTGTTTATAGAGCGGCATCTGACGGATGGCCGGCGATACATCACTAGGTCAGGGGTCTTCCTGTAGAGCCCGGCCGGCCACTTCCAGGACACAATACCAGGCAGGGGGGAGGGGGGGGGGGGGGGAAAGGGAACGACCGCGCAAACAAATTTGTCGAAGGGGGGCACAATTTTGTGGCTAGATTTTGAAAACTGACAATCTTTACAATTTTATAGAGTATCGACGAAACCACGCTAAAACCTAGTGAAATACCATTATTTGCAATATTAAAAATATTTTTTTGGGGGGGCTGTGCGCTTCTCCCCAGCCCCCCATTGTACCAGGATACATACTTTTTCTAAAACAATTGTTTCATGGACAGTTCTAAAGATTTCTTAATAATATGCCTTGCTGCATGGGACAATACCTTTACACTATAGTCGTGCAAAAATGTTCTCCCCTCCCCCCCCCAAAAAAAACAAACAAGGGCATGTTAGGCCACTACGAGAGCTAGACTGGCTGGATGCGTGCATGGCTTGTGATAATTATTTAAAAAAAAAGTATTTAGAGTCTAGTCATATAACTGATTTTCAGTGGGGGACATTAAACCAAAGCAAACAAGCCAACCCTAAAGGCCCCGACGCAATCGACGAGTGAGCGATAACCAACCAACGATCAATAGTTTGGAATAGGAAATATAGCAACCAGTGATATGGACAGTGCGAACACCCACGGATCAACGCCAGAATCAACAAGGCCGATTCAGAACAACTTTGAATTTATTATGTGCCTCGTTGCTAGGACGGCTCCTAAGTCACCGTTTAGAAATTTCTAAGCCAAGAACTGATGGATTTAAGTCCAAATCAGAAGTTTAAAAACTTCTGCCTATAGCGGTAATCGAACCCTGAACCTTCTGCATTGGAAAAGAGACTTGACTTGACAAAAGATGAGAGATAATTGACGAATCTTAAGTGGACAAATAGTGTATATACGTGGACGGAAGTAGATCTATGTGGCGGACAGAAAAGTATTACTAAGGTGGATCGTGCCCAACTGGTTTAGTCAGGATGTTTTTAATTTATTATTCCAATCGCTGGTTGGCCCGCTCTTAGATGCCGTTACTGGCGGGGTTGGCTTGGTCCACTCAAAAACTAAAGCCCCCCACCGAAAATCAGTTATGTGAATGAGTGCATTAGACTCGAAATAAGAATTTATTGATTGTGAATTATTTATTTATTGTCCTAGATTTATATCGCTTTATTTTAATCAGTGTGCATTCGTATATGAGTGTCAACAATTATTTAATTAAAGTTTTTTTTTTTTTAAGTAAGTAAAGAGTAATGGCTTTACCTATTTACTCTTGATTAACTTTTGCTTCCGCGTTCACAGCCACATAGAGAATACATTCTGGTAATTAACATGTTATATATTGGTATTTAATAAATAAAATCAATGACTTTTTTAAATTTGCTAAAAATCAAAATTATTTAAAACAAATTATGTACACGATTTTAAATTTGTCTAAAAAAATTCACAATCAACCAATTCCAAATTGCAAATTCATAATAAATATTAATTGTATGCGGCTGTAGTAGGCCCTTCTGTCGTCATGTCCTGGCTTGCAACCTTCATTTATGAAATGTTTCATTTACACCCGATCCTTATCTATAATATCTATTTTTTAAGTGCCAAATATGTCCCACCCTCAGTTTAGTCTGGAAGAATGGACGTTAGGGAACTTTAATAAGATTAAAACTCACCAGTTTGTTCTTTATTTTGGTTAGTAACTAACATTATTTAATATCCAATTTGAAATTGTTACTAAAATTATTGTCTTCTTATCCATTGTTGGTTTAATATTACTATTTCAAACTTTGCTTGAGGCTATTGTAATCAGGGTAGGGTCAAAACCTTGGAAGTCCATGAATGTTGGCTGAATGAAAGAGTCGGGCCATTATATCTCGTTTTTTTTTACAATAGTGTAGCCAGCACAGCTAGTGCAAAATTAAATTTTGTGAATCGGTTTTCTAGATATAGTTTCTTAACACCTTTAGCTACAACTTCAACTATAAGGACAAATAGATTTCTAAAAAAACAGTTGCTTTACGAATTTTTTTGCCAGACGATACAAAATTTAAAAAAAACTCGTATTTGTACCATTTGACAAAAAAATCGTACACCAACTGTTATTTCAGAAATCTATCTGTCCTTATAATTGAAGTTGTAGCTAAAGGTGTTAAGAAACTATATCCATAAAACCGATTCACAAAATTTAATTTTGCACTAGCTGTGCTGGCTACACTATTGTCAAAAAACGACATATTATAATGACCGATAGTGAGGTTATGTCCCGACCAATTTTTTTTTCTGTTTTAAGTAAGGCCCTTTTCAGCCATGTATCTTCAACTTTCAAATTGTTGGACAGAGGATGGTACAATAGCCTTTACTATAATTCTTGATTGTGTCTGCATTTATGTAACTAAAGATTTATTTAGTTGTCCTCCTTTGTGTAAATCATTCTATTTTAACTGAATAGGATAGACGTTAAATAAATAAATAAATAAATAAATAAATAAATAATTAATAAATAAATAAATAAATAAATAAATAAATAAATAAATAAATAAATAAATAAATAAATAAATAAATAAATAAATGCTTATAAAATAAAAATAAATAAATAATATAAATAAATAAACAACTAATACGTAAATATAAATAGATAATACATAAAAAATGTCATTTAACGACGATTTCGGTAAATTTTAGAGTCCGAGTATACGAAAGACTACTCTACGCATTCCTACTATGGAGCGAAAAACACAACGAGTGTGTGGGATATGCAGGGATTAAACCCGACAGCTAAATAAATACCCCTACTAGATTCCGACCTACATCCTCATGCAGATAGCAGACCAGCGTTTAATCAAGTTTCAGCTATAACCGGGTAAAATAAAGTGTGCCACGTGATTCATTACTTTATTCAAATATACGATTCTCCAAACGTTGGTAATAGAAATATATTCCCCATCTGCTTCAAGGAAGAACATATCGTAAATAACTTGTGAGTAATCTAATTATTCATTAATTTATATTCACCAACACATAAATTAATTAAATATACCAAGAGGATGGCAGGAAAGTGCAAAGCTTTATACTCACTTGATGACCGCAAACCGCATAGAAATAAATATATTAAATATATTAAAAAGATAAAAAGAATAATGGAACATTTTTGTTACAATCATGTAATTTTCTTTGATGTTTCCTATTAAAAATATCGATCTATGGTTGGTTATCGCTTTCTCGTCGATTGCGTTGGGGGTTGGCTTGCACTTTGGTTTAAAGTCCCCCACTAAAATTCAGTTATATGACTGATGAGTGGGTAGACTCTCTAAATACGAATATTTTACTAACTATATGTGTTATAGCCCAACATCGGCTGTTTAATTCGTATGTGAGATTGATACGTTTCAATTTCTTGTATTTCAGTAGGACTACGCAACTGAAATGATTAACATTTTGGGTCGAACTTCAATATGAGCCAAATAACTTCCATCTGGACGACCCCTCTTTATGGAAACTAGGAAACGTCAAACGACGAAAATGAAATGACGAAGCCTTTGGTACAAACACGGTAGCTAATTCACCGTTGCCATGGCATTCTCATACATTCACACCCGATCTCAAATAAGACCGATCGTTTGTGATAATTTGCAAGCCGAATCTCGATGTCCATGTCCCACTTTCAACAACTTGTAAACCTACTACATCTCGGTAGATTAATTTCGTCAAGTTTTACTTGAAGCATGGGGAGTGTTCGAGCAAGCACTGTGAAATAAGCGACGATATTCAAGTCCTGTTTGAGTTTCTAGTTTGAAGACAATAAGGTACTGGTTAGCTTTTGTCTTTATCAGCGACAGAGTTTCAATTCAATTCTATTCAATTCAATATTTGATTGTGTCTGTTTTTGGCAGTGCTGTCTTTCACATGTCAAATCGGCTGAAGCAACTCCAATATTGCGTTAGGAATATTCGTTGCTAAAGGGTAAAACATAATTGGAAATGTAGAGTTAAAAAGTTGAAATAAGGATTTTAAAAACAATTTATTATCAGGTATTGTTCATTTATAGGACGGAACAGGGCCGCTTTTGTAGTCACTTTAATGGATAACTGTACGGTACGGTTTATAACATCGTTTCTTTTTGCCAAACAAACAACATCGAACAAACAAACAAACATTGTATTATTTTTATGAATCGAACCAAATTAAGTTAATTATCTATTAATATAACAATTAATAATACAAAGCTGTATGTGAGTTGAAAATTTCTAACACGTGTAATGAGTTAACAATTTCTTATCTTCACACACTTGTTTGAAAATTTTCTCATATTTCCTCCACTTCATTCACAAACTGTCTAATTATTATTAACATTGATAAATTGTAATTTTTATATTATTTGTTACATTATTGTTATATTAACTTTTGGATCCCATACAATAAATAAAATATGTATAATTAAATAAGTAAATTCTTTAATAACTTCTTTAGTAACGAATAAGTGTGTCTTTGATGAGATGTCGTATGATTATTCCTTTAAAAGTCACTCACAAAAAATGACATACATATCAACATAGCAGTAGATGTTATGTAACTGATAATGATAGAGTGCGAAGAAATGTTTGAAAATAATAATGAAAACAAACGTACGATGCTGCTCATATCAGTTTTCAGATTTTGAAGAATATCCAGAAAATTTAATAAAGATCACAGCGCCGTGATTCTTTATTTATTTTACTTCAAAAAGTGGTTTACAAAGGAGGACAACATGGCAATTGAAACATGGAAACTAACAAAAACAAACCAACAATTAGGCTTACCCGAGATTTTATTCCCCAGTGTAGTCAAATTTAGTTTTTTGTTCGCATGCTTCGTTCGCTACGCTCCAGTTTTCGTAATTTTAGTCACTTTTAGTCGTTTTATCCAAGTTTGTTTTAAACAAAATTAAATATTTTTTCTTTTAGCAATTAAGTTTTCCCCAACAATAGGCGTAACGTAATTGGCTTATTGTACCATCTAATTAAAACAAAAAATAGTTTTTTCAAATGTTTTTGAAATATTTGTAGCAGTGTTTACATTAACTCAAACACATTGTAATCTTACACCCATACATCCACTATAAGAGTTAAAGAGCCAGACGTTTTATAGTTTTGTTAAAATTTGAACTTAAAATTAATGTTATGTTTACGTTGATAAGGCGGCAACGTTAGATAACATTGCCAAATATCTACTTGTGTACATTTTCAAGGTCAGTACCATAGTTATCAACTAGGAATGTCCTTGTACTTTTGTCTTTTCTTTTTTTTCTGGTCTAGAGTTTGTACGTGAACTACGTTAACTGGAGTCAAAATCTTAAATTATTATTCACAAAATTAAATCAAGTGTGAATCCCGAGATTCCTTGTAAAAACAATTCAAAATTTGTGTTAATATACGAGAAATGAATCCAGTGTCGTGTTTGGTATCTTAACCATGTCGTACCAAACAAAAACCCTCCAATAACTTTAATAAAACAAGCTTTTAAAGTCTGGTAAAGCCGCACATTGCATGTGCTTTGACAATTCAAAATGCCAGTCGAGAACTAAAAAGATACATCAGTCTGGAATCTAGTACAACAGAGTGAAAACGAAAGCTTATTGATTGAGTGCTATTTTTAAGCGACGTGCCTTTTGAAAATGTTATATTGGAACTCTAGAAGAACGTTTTTGGGAATCAATAAAGCCATTAGCGACGGTCGACCACAGTACACACTCAAACCTACACCAGTGCACACAGACGCGAGTGGTGTGTTTCCATTGAGGCTGTGATACTACACCCTAATATCCTTTTAGTTAGGAGCAGACGACGTCGGCAGGTCTTCGTTGAAATCTAGAGCTACTTGGCGAGTCTATTTGCTTCACTTTGCCACCAGTCGTACTTGTACATTTCTCAAATTCATGGTTATATCAAATAAGACATTTACATTGCAAACTTTAACATTATGTAGCGAAAATATTTGAATCTATTTTTCTCGATTTGGTCAATGTTTAATACAATTAAGAAGTTAACAAATCCATCCCGACCGGGGTTCGAACTCGGGTCTCCTACATTTGGGACTAATTATTTAACTTCTGAATTGTATTAAATATTATATCTTTTATGTTCTATGTATATATTTTTATTTGAACGTTACATAGATGTGTTGAAAAGAATGCAACAATGCAGGATCATTTGGATAAGGTACATGCAGCTCAATATCTTATGAAAAGTTTTTTGTGTTTTTCTATAACCTATTTTTTGGGTATTTGTGTTTTTTCTACCGCAACGTACCTACTCCACCTATGGTAAACTCCTGATACCCTAACTCTTTTATCTCTACCACTAGGAAAACGCTTAAGTCCCGCCGCGTTGTTGGATGAGCGTAATTGGTGCATTGAGCTGCCATGTGTTATGCGAATTTTCTGTTGTTCTGTGGAAAAATCATTACTAAGTTGAAATTTTTTTAAATTAAATTAAATTAAATTAAATAAAAAATTAACTATAATTTTTCAATTTATTAATCGTAATTGTTAAAAAAAATCATAAAATTGCGATTTTTATAAGAAATAATTTCTCGATTGCGCTCAAATTTAACACTAATATATTAATTCATAAAATTAAAGTTCTGCGAAAAAAACATTATATACAATCGGATAAAGCATGTAGGTGTTATTCGTCAAAGAATTGTTAAAAAAAAAAAAAAAAAACGTAAAATTTCGTTGCGCTCAAATTCCACAAGAATATCTAAATTCATAAAATAAAGGTTCTGTGCAAAAATCATTAAAATCGGATAAAGCATGTAGGTGTTATAAGTCAATTTTTTATTTTTTAATCGAAAAAAATCGTAAAATTGCGATTTTCATAAGAAATAATTTTCCGATTGCGCTAAAAAACGTGGCAGTTCTAAGTTCAGAGATTTCGAAGGCCTCCATAAAATTTCATCTCAATCGGAGTATCGGTTTAGCCGGAATCGTGCGGACAAACAGACAAAAATACAAAAAAAAAGAAAAAGAAAAAAAGAAAAAAAACATTCCGGATTTTTTTCTCCAGTGTAGTAGAATGGAATCTTCGCTTCGCTCGCTACGCTCATCCAATAAACGCTAGCAAGTTTAACTTGTCATGCACCTACTGAAGCCTAAACTTTAATTTGTCAAAGCGTAAATGAATTACGACTTACAATAAACAACCTTAAATAGAAACGATATATTTATAAAAAAAACTCTTATTTTTCTATGTAGTCATTATAGACCAATGCAAAGAAGTGAGTCACATCTTATGTATCACTTATGAACTAGAAGTTTGCTATAACATGATAAAACAAGCATGAAATAATGATTCGACAATCATGCTTTATTAAATCACAGGACTAGATTTCAATACGAAATGTAAGATAAGTTATTCTAAATGTTCCCCCTCTAAACAATATCCTGTGTGTTTGTTATGTGAGCAGTCTGTTTCGTAATCGAACAACATGGCTGTGCTGGAAGCCCGCGGGGTATGCAGATATTCAGCGAACTGGGATTGGATTATAATACCCATATCTGATAATACTTGATAAATTATATGGATTGTATGTACTATTCAATCACTTTATATAGAAGATTCGCCAAGATATTCGATAATTATATTTATGAATGCACCAATTCCACTGCATAAAACATTAATATATGATATATTGTATTTACTTTGGCATAATAAAATGAATTGATATACTAGTATATTGTTCTATTATAATTATGTTTAGTTACTTTTCATACAAATACTTTATAAATCATCAATTCATAATTGCATAATTAAGTATCATCATATTATAACTATTGATTTATAGACATAGTTGTTAACTGATTGTATGTTTACTGAAAAGTTTATGTTCTACTGTTTTTTTTTAAATCAAGTTTTCTGTTTTCATATGTTTTTAAATATATTTTAGCATAGTACCTCAAAGTAAAATGGCAGCAATGATGTATTTGAGTGAACCAATAAATAAGTATTTGAACTCCGGGAAAAGTGCAACTGTATAAGTCCATTCTGAATGAAGATGGCACGTTTCCTAAGCGTTTCAAGTCTTGTTTGTATTCTGAAAACGTAATGGAATAGATAGCAAGTAGATAATTCTGAAAAAAGATACAAATCATATGTAAAATCTTCCAAACGCAAACACGTTTGCAATGCAGCACCTCGAAACTTCATATTTTATGAAAATACGAATCGTGGAAGTAAATATGTAGATTTAAAATTTAAACTACGTTTATATGAGCCTAGAAATATATAAATTTTAACAAACAGCTCAAAATATTCATAAACATTGATCCACGTACTTCAAAGCAAGTATTGTTAAAAATCAAGAGCATATTTAAGACGAGGTTTACAATCATCATTATTTTACCATGTTTCAAATTTATCGGATAGCAAATATCGAATTTAAAAATGAAATGTTACAATGAATTAAATAAATAAATAAATAAATTGTATTTAGAGTCTACCCACTCAGTTATACAACTGATTTTCAGTTATATATTATATTATAATGGCACCTACTATATTTCAATAAAATAGTTAATAGAAAATAAATAAAAAATAAATTCAGTTTTGCAGTATTTAGAATATGTCAGAATTGTCAAAATAATCAAAATAATTACTCATTTGCTGACCGCGATAATCTATTATTTTCAAGTATACAATGTTTTATTTGTTTTTTCTCGATTTGGTTAGTAAATATTGTAGTAAATAATAAGTTTTATTAAGAATTAAGAATTAATAATTTTTGTCTGCAGGAAAAAGAACGCGCCGAACATCAAATCAGCCATACAACATTTTAATACAATTCCACTTCATCTTTCAGACTTTCACACATAGATGGTTCGCTTTGTAGTGTAACTTGTCGGACTAATATCAAACGTTTCATATCGCAACCTTACAATGTGAATCACTTATTACTTCCCCGGCTTTAAACCCTAAGTCCTAGATTGTAGCAATCCCTTTATCCGATTGAATTCATTGCATTCTGTTCGAATCTTAACAGTCGAGCACCACTCCAAGTGGATTCCAATAACGATGTTCTCCTAGACATTGGCTGATTCCCGGAGAGCCACCGACCGAGATTTAAAGCTTGCCTTGTTATTCGTTCAAGTCCACCACTATAGCTTAGGACACCCAAATACAAATATATTTAGATCAAATTAGATAATTCCCCGACAATAAAACTCACAAAAAACGATCCAAAAAATTATTGTTTCCAACATATCCGAGCTTCAAGTTATTAGAACCCACTTTTCAGTTACAAGCACATGGCTTTCTGATAAGTGCTAAGTCTTATCGCCAAGTTTAGACCAATTAGTTAAGTAAATGTTTTAAATGTTAACATACATAGGGCCTACTCTATTACATATATTTTGGAAATTAAATATATATGCATCACTA
The DNA here is from genome assembly GCA_024449915.1 of Sweltsa coloradensis. Taxonomy (NCBI): domain Eukaryota; kingdom Metazoa; phylum Arthropoda; class Insecta; order Plecoptera; family Chloroperlidae; genus Sweltsa; species Sweltsa coloradensis. Next base: position 130,155 of record JAMZAV010000276.1, read on the forward strand.
TTCTGTCCGTGCGTCTGAACATGTGTGTCACGATTAATCACGAACACGGCCTCCCAATTACCCTATGTTTTTACACTGCTGGTAAGGTGGCGGTAATTGCGCCCCCCCCCCCTCACCCAAGAACGTTGAAATATTTATACAATCGGCACTTCCGCCATTATCTGGAAAGAGAGGTGTAATAAAGGTAAAACATTGTACGCTTTATTATTTGGTAATACCGAATACCCGTGCTTATAGTAATAACACAACTTGTTGAATGTATTGGAAGCTTCAAGGATGGCAGTACATTAGGTTCGGTTTTACCAATGATCCGCATATATGTATATAACACTTGCTGAAACTCTGTCTTAACCTTACACTAGGCTTTCAATGACAAATTTGAAAACAAACTTTATGAGGGATGCTACTAAACGTTTTTAACTTTAATTATAACCCAATCAATGGAAAGATGAAAATATTTGCAAAAGTGGATTAGTTTCAAGTCAAAATACATCTGCCAACAAAGCAAATCAAATTAACGGTTTAGGTCATACTAGGCCGCTTCGCGAACGCTTTTTCCAGTCGCGTTGATGGATGAGCATTTTGGAATATTTCTGTCCAATGATAACTTTTTTAGGTGGTATCTCATTACTTTTTCGAAAGTTACTTTGATATTACTTTATACACCTGTAAAAGGCTTATAAAAATCTTTATTTCTATGCATTTTGACCAGCTTTTCCAACTTTTTCTTTCAAAAGACACTACATCACCACAATTTTTATGTTAATGTAAGATATGAACTTTGTAGCCCCACCGTTTGGTCAGAATCGGCCCAAATATCACGAAAATATCGTATTAAAAACCGGTGAAAAATCGTAAAAGAACGATTTCTATAAGAAATATTTTTTCAAATGTTTCTAAAATCAAAACATATATAATTTCAGTGATTTTAAACGTTCCCGTAAAGTTTCATCAATATCAGAGTAGACGTTTGCCAAATATCACGAAAATAATATATTAATACAAATTGAAAAAATATCGTAAAAGTAAGATATTCATAAGAAGTATTTCTTCGATTGTACCCAAAAACGTGGCAGGTCTAAGTTCAGAGATTTCGAAGGTCCCCTACAATTTTTATCAAGATCGCATAATATGCCGTTTGCCCGGTAGAGAGCGAACAAACAGACAAAAAAAAACTAACAAAAAACAAAACACCCGAGCTATTTTTCTTGGGGTAACATAAGTGGGAAAAAAACGTAAGTGAAATTGAAGTCTTCGCTTCGTTCATCCAATTATTATTCAAATATAAAGCATTCAACATTCTAACATAATTTTATTTACTGTATCTAGGATAAGGTAGTAAGTACTTATTTGTATGTTTCAATATAAAGGCAACAACGCAATGCCAGTTATTGTCAGACAGATATGACATTTTAACAATGAAGTTGACATTTCATTACAGAATAGTTTGTGTTTTGTTACATTATTTTGACATTCTTACGTAAGTTTATAGAAGTTATTACCATACTACGTTTATTGTCTGGATTTACAACAAGGTCGTAATTGTGTGCCACATTAACGTAGTGCTGTGTAGCAGAAACATGAAGCTTTCAACATGAAGGTAAGTAACAAAACACTGCTAAAATTACGAGTTCACTTTAACGTATACTGTACTGGAAGGATTAATTATTTATTCAAATAATTGCATGTTTTCGAGTGTAGGGCCGACTCATTATAACAGATTTGTCTTTGTATTTAATGCGAACAAAATGTTATCGTTTCCAAGTGTGGAACATTTCTTTTAAAAAATGACCGAAAAATATTGTTAGTAAAATAAATACGTTCTTATTTAGAGTCTATACCCACTCAAGTCACATAATTGATTTTCAGTGTGAGGTCTTTCAAGATACGCCTACAACAAATACTGGCTCAAAAAACACAAATAAATACAAAATGATTTGTGAAGTTTTTAAAGCTTTTCCCTTAAACTCGCAATCAAATGAGAAATCGAGTTTGTATGCTCTCAAAAACACTACGTAATGAATACATCTCAATGTCGATGGTGAAAAATGTTTTTTTAATATAGCTGCTACGAGTCTATCTTTGAGGTATGCAAATAATACAGCGTTAAACCCGGCAGCACAGCGTAATATAGGAGACTGTAGAAAGTTCTTCAGTGAGGCTCCACTTATTGGGCCCAGGGCAGGTGAGCTAGTTTCCCTATTCATAACGTGTAGTGGCCAAAGTCTACAGGCGGCTAGCAGCCTGCCAAACCTCTGACTCAATATGCTACAGCGTTTAATAGATGTAAGAACGAGCCTATTAACTGCTATCGTGTATTACCCGTTACCTTAGCGTTTAGACTACCAATGACGAAATGAAAATCTTGTTGCGCAACGTCTCATAGTAATGCACTAAGGCTATTCGAGACGACCGACAGTGTTGGCTCGAGCGCAAAGCGCTCGACTCTGATTCGGGAGGTCCCGCATTCGAATCCCGTCAAGACCGGCAATCCTGACTGCAGGTTTTTTCCAAGGTTTTCCTCAGTCGTTCATGAAAATGCAATGGATTGAGTCCTCTTATATAGCCCTAAGACGTCCCTTTACGATTGTCCTATCCGCAATACACCTAGTCACCTTAAGAGGGTCACACCGGTTAAATCTGCATGTGTATTCCCTACAGCGGGCATCGTACAAAAATTTATTTATTTATAAGAGACGATGAGTGGTGATAGATAACGATTACAAAAAAACCTATGCCTTATGTTGGACTCGAACCCACGCCCTCGTAGAGCCATACGCTTTGGACCAGCACCCTAATCGTATGGACGGTATGAAAGATAGAATATGCCTAATTATTCACGAAAATTAATGTAATATCTTGTGTTTTTGTGTGTAGGGTACAGTATATATTATGATGAATTAAAATAATAATTATTCATAAGGAAGTATTTTTCAATATGTATGTTTGTATAGCATTGTGAATGATATGTGTATTAATGTGAATTGTTTACTAAATGCAGCAATCAAGTAGAATATGATTCAAAATTTTACAACAACCGTGTTTTGTTTAAGCTAACGACAGATAAAACACACTTTAGTCACTTTATACGTCATACATTGCAGTCGTGGGTGTGTTGAAAACCTTTATCTCACGTCGACGCCTCCGACAAGCAAGTTCTTTATCCACAGTTTTAAATTGAGCATTTATTATCTTTATCTTCGGGTTAGCAATGCAATGGTTAACGTGAATGCACGTACGACAAACTGTTCTTTAAACAAACATAATATATTTGGTAATCTCTCTAGGATTAACCTATTTTCTTTCTCAAAAGGGTAGACTTTCAAGTGGGGCGTAAAGATTTTAAGCGACCTCAATATCATACATACTAGGAAGCTTTGCAAACGCTTTTTTTAGTCGCGTTGATGGATGAGCTTTCTTGTAAGTTTTTAGTTTGCGTGGGTTGTCTTTTCTTTTGCAAGTGCTTTTTGAACGCATTGTAGGTGATTGTTGCCAAGTTTCTATTGTTACTTGTTAATGTTATTATATACCTCAAATAACTTACATTAAAACCTTTATTTCTATGGATTCTGTCTAACTTTTTCAATTTTTCAATTTTCAAAATGCAAAGCATCACCATTACTCTCCCACCTGTTTGGTCAGAATCGGCCCAAATGTCACAAAAATATCGCACTTAACATCGAAAAAAATCGTAAAAGTACGATATCCATGAGAAATATTTCTTCGATTGCACTCAAAAACGTGGCAGGTCTAAGTTCAGAGATTTCGAAGGTCCCCTCCAATTTTCATCAAGATCGCAAATGCCGTTTGCCCGGTAGAGAGAGAACAGATAATAATACAAAAAAAACACCGAGCTAAATATTTTGGGGGTCAGTAAAATTGAAGCCTTTGCTTCGCTCATTTACTTATAATCATATCAGTGCTTCAGGTATTTTTAAAGTCAGATTTGAAATTTAATGTTTCGAGATATCATAGACCTTCCCCAAAAATAAATATCACTGTATTGAAATCTCGTGGGGGAAGTGCCGAAAGTAGCCTATTCCCTTTGAACCCAAGGATCACCAAAAACATTCCTTATCATTCTTGTTGAAGGGCAATAAAACAGGAGGTCGCATTCGGTTTCTATCGTGAGACGTTACACACGCACAAACCGACGGGAAGAAAAGTGATGTTTGTAGCCCAAAGTCTCTGCAGATTCTAGTCAAAATTGATAAAATCGATGACTAAATCAATAACAAATAGGCAGCAGTTTGTACGGTTTGTTTGTTTGTTTTTTGAGTTTGTTTGACAATACACAGACTAAAAAGTAAACAAGTTATTATCTTTTTATAGGAAAAGAATATAATGTAGAGAACTATGTTTTATCACTATTTATTTATCTAAGAGGTTATTGTTACCTACTAACTGCAATACAGCTCAAATCAAAGTGTATAAACATGAGTATTTTAAAAACCGTGTATATCTTTAAAAATAGATTTATACAAAGAAAATCAAACTAATTATGTTGTGAAGAAAATTCCTGTTATTCTCAATCTCATTAAATATATACTTGGGAGTTATTAAAACTGAAATTCGTTATTTAAAAAGGCAATTACTTTTAAAAGGCTTACTTACACTCAATACCGCGGTAGGTGCCTATTATTTGGCACAAAACGCGCTTCTAAAACAGCGGTATTTAACAGAGAGGCGAGGAAATATTTATAAGAATGATTTTATATTTGAATAGACGCGTAGCCCGGATGAATTATATAGCACATAATGAACAGATGTGCCAAACCAAAGATTGTATAAAGAGGTATTAGGAGACCATAAGAAGCGAAGAGGCACTAGATTAAGGGGAAGCAATTTTTAAAAAAAGTAATGAAAAGGTTTAATGATAAGAATGAGGCACATCGTTTAAAATGAACATTATTTGACGCTTAGGAATATTACAGAATGTAATCGAGAAGAAATTCAAAGAAAAGAAAGAGGTAGGCAGAGATTATTCGAAGAACCGATATGAATATTATGAGCTTTAATAGTAATGAAGAAGAGAATAGAAAACAGGCGAAGATGAAAATAAAATGGAGCTGTCTGAATTCTGAAACCAAACTAGGGATTGAAAACCTGATGTTGGAATAGAACAAAGGAAGGATTTTGTGAAAAGGACCATTTGCGTTCAAAACTTGAGCAAACTTGTGAGAAGACAGAAGAAGAATGATAGGCTAAGGATGGAGCTAGTTCGACGGAGCGCTAGCTAGCATGCATACGAGTGATTTCCTCAATTCAGGGTTGCATGAGTTTTCATATTAATAACATAAATACTTAGATTATTTCTCAATTTCATCTACCGGGAAAAACACCCGTAGTGCTTAGAAATGAACAAATTTCAATTTCAAATTTCAACAAATTGTTGATGTTTTCACAATTTCAAAATCATAGGAGGTATCTTGTCACGATTAGGCCTGTGCATTTCTATTTTTTTGTCGAAGTATTTAGTTGTATATTATAAAGGTAGATTTTTAAAATATTGTTTAACGTTTAAATTTCTTTGAAAATGGGCAGGGAGAATTGCCATAAACGTTGGAAATATTATAATATATTCAAAGGGTCACCCTACATATAATGTGTGCATATAAAATATATACTACATTAGAAAATATCCCGCCTGGGTGAAGACCACGTAGGCCAACATAATAAATATAATTCAATACTGGTATTTAAAATAAAGCAATAATTATTTGCTTTCTTAAAACGTTTTGTGCAATCTTTACGAAAAGTGAAATATTTGCATGTTTTCCATTATAAAATTATTTTTTTCTGTACGTGGTCTACACTCAAGAATGTTTTCTGAACATGAAAGCCTTCACAAATATGTTATGTTATAATATATTGTTTCCTGTAGGACCTAAGTGTGAAGAAAGGGAATTTATTGCGAACATCTTTCTTGTATTATAGATAGGAAATATGTCTGCGTATTATTATACAGCTCTCCGGAACTACTGAGGCAGTTGAAAATAATTAAGAAACTCATAGACGCACCAAGTCCGTTGAAGAATTTGAAGAATTCCAGAAGGCCGGCTACGAAGTTCCTTAGACAAGAAATAAGAAGCCTGGACAAGTAGAGCCTGGAAGTTTTGAAGTCGATGGAGATTTCCTATTTCACGAACGAATGCATGGATTAAATACTGCATTTTTGATGGACTTAAGTCCACATCAGAAGTTCAAGACATCTGCCTACATCTTGAATCAAACCCTGGACCTCCTGCATTGGAAGCAGAGCCTAACCAATAGCCTTAACAAAAAATGCATACTAATTGTATCCACCTCTGGCCGAAAGTTTAAAAGCCGAAGAAACAAAAGTTTTCTGATTGAAAGAGGGCCATACATATAACATGTAAAAAATGTTATTTTTTCGGGCGGGACATAACCTCACTGTTGCCCATTAAATATGTTTTTTGACAATAGTGTTACGTATAGCTAGCAATCTAGTGCAAAATTCAATTTTGAAAATCGGTTTTCTTGATATAATTTCTAAACACCCTTAGCTTCAGCAATGAGGACAAATAGATTTCTCAAATAACAATTGGTGTACGATTTTTTTTCGTCAAACGGTACAAATACGATTGTTTTCGAGTTTTGCATCGTCTGACAAAAGAATTCGTAACCGTCTGCCGTCGGTCTCTATGATACTGACTGGCATGATAGACTCTGTGCTAGGTTCGATCCGCCTTTCAGTAACTCTGACACAGACATTTCTTGATCTTTGACTTGGTCAGTAATAAAATTCACCATTCCAAACGGACAGAGGCAATAGTCACGTCTTTCAAAGGCGACGGGTGAATGCCAGAGAATGGAAAACGCAAAAACGACCTTGCACGATTTACTTGTGACAAGGTTATACGTTTTTGAAAGAATGTTGAACACATTATTTCCGGCATTGTTTTTATGATGATAGATAAGTCATGTTAAACGGCTAGTTAATGTAAAATGGGGGTGTGGAGAGGTAATTCCCAAAAGCTTACCTGGTCGAGTGAATTTCCCTATCTTAGACGTCACCCAGAGGCACTCGTACGTGTAATTAATGGGAAAGAACTCGTGACAAAGATCTGTGATAAAAAATAATTTACACAACACACGAAAACGTCGAAACTGTTTCGGCCAAACAGGGCCTTGCTTACTCGACATCATCATCCTCATTTAACCGACCCCAATTTTGATGCGATTTTTATTTAGGTAGTTCAATAACTAAGTGCACAATTTTGTTATTCATAGAATACAAAAAAATCGGAATTAGTAACTAACTCTGTCACATAACTGATTTTCAGTGGGGGGAATTAAATTTAAAGGCGACCAAGACAACCCTGAAGGCGCCGACGCCATTGACGAGCGAACAATGATCAACTGGAGGCCGGCATATTTAAGTTAGAAACACCGATCAATTAAGCTGGACACGATTCCAATCGCGGACGGTGCCATAATCAAAAAGGCTAATTCGAAAGTATACCTTCCCCAACCACACAAACCATACATTAGTGTAATTCGATAACTATAGAAAAAGCGAAGAATTGTTCTCTTTTTGAATTTTTCATTTGTATTTCTATATTTGTAAGTCGGCTTTTATGGTTATATTTGCATAATTGACTGCCAGAATCGACAATAATGCATAAGTCAAAACAAATCTTTAAAAGTAAAAAATGCGAGTCATTATCATCCCAAACAGTTTGGGAGTTTTCGACGCAGGGGTTTCAGCTCTACACTGAACTAGCTATTCATGACAGTGTTGGCGTTTACTTAGTATTTAAGAGTTCTAAACAAAATGTTATAAAACGACTAACGTATTTCAGATACAATTTTGTAATTTTAAAACATATTTGACTTCCAGCCCTATGGGTTCCCAAACGATTTTGCGCTAATAAAAAATTACATTGGCAACACAATCAGTAGGTAATACTCTATTAATATAGGTAGATCCCCTTAGATAATTCAAAACCTCTAAATGGATAAAAACTCTTTCATTATACAATAAAAGCATTATTTTGGAAATTGGACAACAACAAACTTAAATCATAATATTTTGAAAAACATTTCAAAACAAACAAAGACTATGCCCCTACATCAAAAATATTTTACACTCGTGTTTGCATAAGACTAAAAACTGCAACTAATTTTTTCTCAACAATTTTCTTTTTTCTTTGCGTCTAGAAACAATGCCACGGAAACTAAAGAGCTCGTTCAAGCAACAAGTTGGTTTTACAAACAAGATGACATCGCAACACTTCGCGTGCTGTAAAGTTTAAGGTGCAATGGTCTGGCTGTTTGTGGAAAAACGCATTTATCTTCACCATTACTTCGACAGTAATAAAAAGTTTTTTATAGGCCACCCATTAACCCGCCTCGCCGGTATATTGCATGGCATGGTCACCAACCATACTCCGTTGAAAAAAGAGCTATCTGGTTAATTAAAAATACAGAAAACACACCGCGTTATTTCCTTGGAGAGTCAAGTTATTTAATGCAATAATTAAATATTTTGCGGCGCGTATCGTTAAAACTTCCTCGTCGTAAAACCGTTATAATTCTACAGTTCAGTTCAGCCTGAAGTAAACAACGATAAACCCGGATGTTTTAACACCTTTAGAGTTTATACTACATTACTTCGAGTAGCGAGGGAATGGGACACATTTTGGCAGTTAACTAATAGCTATTCGCTCGGCCAAGATGCATCCGACGTATATGAAACTTTGCAAAGTTGTCAATAAAGCATACATGGACGGCCCAGCGGTCATAGATTTTCAAAATTTTGTCTTCATCAGCCAGAAAAAATCACAAATATCGTTAATTTGGAAGTTTTTAACAAAATCAAAATTCGTGAAAACTTATTTTTTTACAAATTATTTTGAAACAAAATTTGGAAATGTGTTACTGCAGAGACCTATATTTTCACATTTGTGACATATGTTCAAAATTACAAACACCTGTGGTGTCAGTCGTCCGAGCGAACAGCAATTTGCCTAAAACGTAGACCTATGTGCTATATAATATTCTCTTAACACAGCTCTTAGGTAGGAAAATAAATTTAATTATGTAGCAATATTTCAAAAAGTTTCACTATTCTTCGACTGGCTGACATTATTTACAAATAGTGATGTTTATGTTGCCATTTCCTGGTCATGCAAAGTACCGTGACAACCATAAAAACGCCAAAGGTGTCGTTCACTCCTAGGGTATTTAAGAAGCCAGAAAAGAGTTATATTTAATCATTCGTAAAACGTTATATCGGTTATATGTCTCCAATAACATTAATCGATGTTTCTGAAAGTATGATAAATAGTGAATGCTCCCATAATATGCAACATTTTTCTGACCGACCGTCCGTTGTCGTAACAAAACTACGATTGGTTTGCGTTTTTTTGTTGAAATCATAACACTTACACATGATAATATAAAGTTACACAAATCAGCACCCTTGGTGCCAGGGAGGGGGGAGGGGGAGGGCTACCCTTTTTTAAAGGAGCATACCCGGTGTAGTTGGGTTTCCAACAATTTCCAAGGATTGTACTTGTGTGGCCATGATAATCTTTTAGTTAGTGTTGTTTTAGGACACTAGCAACAGATCAGTGCCCATGATAATCTTTTGATTGAGAATCTCCGCTCACCATTTTTTATACCGTTGGCTTCTCCCCTATCCGCGGCTGCATTAGAATATGAAATTAGGTAATTTCTAAACATATAAATAATTGTTTTCGTATCCAGATGAGAAACGTATCACTTTAAAAACTTATAGTAAATAAACCCAGGATTTAGCTCGTTTTGGCGTATGTCTGTGTAATTATTGTAAATAACGCCTAACAAGGCCTACAAACTCATGTTTGCAAGGCTGCTGTCACAGCCCAGGCCCTCACCGTCCGCCGCTATGGGGTTGAACTAGTCGTACTGTAATCACAGCAGAGTTACATAACAACTTTTAATTTGTGCCTCGGTCTAGTTGGCTCATACCTGATTTCAAAACAAATATCACAGGACATGCAGAGGTTTTTAATTCTCGATTTATGTGATATGGCATATGTAAAATAGAGCTTTGAATAGTCTTGCACATAGATGCAATAGTAGTTGAATGGATACACATAGGCCTACTTGTCACTGAGTAAACATAGACTGTGTTGGTCATGTGGTTAGCGTCTCTGCTTCCAATGCAGAAGGTCCAGGGTTCGATTCCCGCGAAAGTCAGAAGTTTTTTAACTTCTGATTTGGACTTAACTCAATCAGTTCTTGTCTTAGAAATTTGTAAACGGTGATTTTGGAGCCGTCCAAGCAACGAAGCACATAAGAAATGTAAAGTTGATCTGAATCGGCCTTGTTGATTCTGGCGTTGATCCGCTGGTGTTCGTACTATCCATACAACTGATTGCTATATTTGCTGTTAAAAAAATTTCGATCTTTTGTTGATTATCGCTCACTCGTCGATTGCGTCGGTGCCTACAGGGTTGGCTTGGTCGCTTTGGTTTACTGTGTTCCACTGATATTCAGTTATGTGACTGAGTGGGTAGACTCCAAATACGGATTTATTTTATGATTTTTTTTTATTTATAACGTAATTTTCGTTCTCATTATTCGCAAAAGCGATGAATTAGAAAAAAAGAATTTTCAAAATTCGATAAAAGTGGTGTATCTTTGAAACTGAGTAAGGTAGGCCTATACTTCACGACTTGCAACTTGCAAATAACAATAAAAATGTGTACAGCAGGTATTTGTAGTGAAACTAAATGACACACCTTTTAATACTTATTTTGCTCAAAAGAGATGAATTTGTATTTTATTTCTAACCTGTAAATTAATTTCAATATTTATTTAACGTCAATCATACTTAGGCCCGACCCTAGTTATTGTAACTGATTTATATATATATAATAATATTGCGATAATTTTGTTTTTATGCATCCTTACATGTCTGCCTCTGTTAATATAGCCTATATACCAGGCTTGTGATTACGCTAATGGCCCCTCAGTTAGGGAGGGTTCTTATTAGTATAAGAATGTCAATATTGGCTCAACTTGTTGCTGGTCTACAAGAAAACCAGGGAGTCCAATCTACTAAACAAATACCCTCACTCGCGACATCCTTTTGCAATTGTAAAGTTAAATTACATAAAATTGTACAAATTCTCGTAGTAAATACGTATTATTACGTAGATTCAAGAATGTATTTAAAATAATAACAACCAATTTCACATTTTACTCCTAAGACTGCGGTTTCACAAATATTCGTGCAAGATAACTTAAAAAACTCACCATTGACGTCAGAACTAGTTTGTCTTTGCAACAATCCGAAACAGGGGAGCTCGTCGACCATTCACGAACCCATTGTTGACAGTCGAAAACACGAGAATATCTTTTAGATTTCGTTGGATTCGATTTGTTCCATATTAAACCGTCACATGACAAAATGACTTTTCCACAGTACATAATTATTAATTTCTGTATAACAAGTTTGTTAAATGGGTAATTTTCACACAAAAAAGTGTACATTGTTGTAAATTTTTTCTTACATTTTGACCATTTTACACAATTCACGTGATTCTAATCAAAAATTGTTTTTAAATTTAATTAATAACAGTTCTTTACGTTTATAATTAACTTAAATCCCTTTAAAACTCACGTTTTTAATCAAAAACAGAAGGCAACACTTTCTAGATAAGAAAATCCGAGCACAGGTCTTCATCGCACTTGTAAGGACTATAATTTAAAATGTCCTTACATATTCACTCGCTCGAACACATAGTGTGACGCATCACAGCACCCTGCAGGCAAGTGCATGTCGATCCCTGCACTAGATTCGCTCGTGGTGTTGATTGCAACACGGATTTGCCTGAATCGCGGGCATTTCGAGAAAGACGTGTTGCTTTGGAAGCCGCTACAACGGAACTGACAGCTGAGAGCCGCTGACGACGAGCCCCACCTCCATAACCCCAGCCTGGCGAGCGCTGCCAACACCCCAGCACGAAAAGTTACCAGATCTCACCCCCGAATACAGGGGGTGCCAACTAAAGGGTTGAAATACGGAATATACGATGCGTTGATGTGGGGAAGTGTTGAGGATGTTTTGTGTGTGTATTCTTTTGTCTACCTACGTGAATATTATGTGAGATGATTGATTATTCAAACACTACGCTGAGTATTTCAACGGCAGTACTTCCGTACTTTTCCGGATTACCCTTGGGAAAACCAACATTTAGGGCTGCTTTTTGTCTATATAAGGAAGCTAAATTTACATTGCTCGTACTTGGGCATTTTTTTCATTAAAGGCACCATTTTTTTCTTGCGAGTCGTCAAAGTCCTTACAAAATGTTCCCATCCGGTCAAAGTTTGAGTTTTAAAAAAATAAAACGGGACAGTATTTGGGCCCTTAGGGAAACAAGCCATGCTCGAGAATTAGAATAACCTTTCTGAGTGAAGTACGCAAAGAAAGAGATTGATAGGCATAACAATGTGGACATAGTTCGAAAAGTAAGAAAGCACGTTTTCTACTAAAATCGTGTGATTGTGATTCGAACTTCGTCCAGTATAGTAAACAATACTTTAAATGTCTCCATGAATGTAATTTTGCAATCCGACACGATGTGTGGTATATATGAAAATACAACCTTATGCGGGATTCGACCCACGTCCTCGTGGAGCCATACACTTCGAACCAGCGTCCTATAACGTATGTGCTACCGCGGACGGCAATGAGTGCCTGGTGAATTATGTGACGGTGACAAATCTAAGTGCAAGTGTGCGTGTGCATGTGCGAGTGCGAGTGCGAGTGCGAGTGCAAGTGTGTGAGTGCGAGTGGGAGTGGGAGTGTGACTGAGTTTCAGTATGTGAGCGAAGGCATGACTTAAGTAATATTGTGTACTAATGAGTGCGAGTGGGAGTGGGAGTGTGACTGAGTTTCAGTATGTGAGCGAATGCATGACTAAAGTGAGTATGTCGTACGTGTGCGTGCGACCGACATATATAGCTCACGTGTAGTTTATTTATTTACACATCAACATCAAAGCATCAAGCTCTACAAGTGTGACATAAAAAACAACCTCGCTAGACTGTGATTCTGTTCGATATCCCCCCCCACCCCCCGGCCTGGTTTGAACATTTTCTTTTGGTTCTGTCAAAAAGGAAAATGCTAGGATAATTTATACAAACTTATTTATTTTTATTTTATTTATATTTATTTATTTATGTCTCTATTTGCAACAGGCAATGTAGCCCACTAGTGCAAATTTAATAGAGAAGGGAGGAGGGGAAACCCGGTACCGGCACATAGCCTACTCCTACCGAAAAGTACCAAGGGGACCAACGGCTTTACGTCCCATCCGAAAGGACGGTGTAACTTTTGACAGTCATATAGGTTCCTCCACTAACCCGGACTGCCGAGCAGACGGCGCCAAGGAGAACAAAGCTGTCACACAAGCTTACGAACCCTAGTCTGCTCTAGCCAGCGATATACGTGTGTTTCAGGGCAGAGCGGCGACCCACTCAACCCCTGACCACGCCCGATGTTGCTTAACTTCAGTGTTCGAGTGGGAACTAAGTCTTTTATAGCTTTTTGGATATACACCCCCCCCCGCTCCCTTCCAGATCTTCGCATCCTCCCTTTCAGTCACTTGATCAACCAAAATCAACCAAAAACGAGTACCCTGTTCTTAACCCATTTTTGAGTTATAATTTAACTACTTATAAGTAGCAGAGTTTAAATTTTAGAGTTAAATACCTCCTTAAAATGCTTTACTTTCTTCTGTGGATACCGAAAATGGAGTTTACAGTGTACAGCTTACTCCTAAAATAAACTCCGTTTATTGGTTAGCTTCTCTTTGTAGATCAGGGCCCTGAAGAGGAGAAAGTCGTCCCTTCCTAGACGGAATTAAATATAATAAATATATATATAAAATAATATATATAATAATAATAATATAAATAATAATAATAATAATAATATATATAATAAATATAATATAATAATAAAAAACTACACGCATTATTACCAAATTAACAAATAATTTTAAAAGTTTAAAGGGCAAAAATCAAAATTGTTCATATGTGTGGGTTGTATCATGTGGCAATTGAATTCTCATGTATATGTTTAAGTGTGCAGCAATTGTGTTTTATGCAGTAGTGATATCATGGTTAGCTGGTTACATTGCACATCAACTATCCACTTTGACTTGCTCAATGTCACCAACTGTGCACAAATGAAAATTTAAATACCTCACAATTTACGTGAGAACAAACATTTATGTAAATTGTGATATTAACAAAACATAAAGGCATATTTATTGTCAAGTGTGCAAGGGGCTAATTGTGTGTTATTACGTAACAATATAATTACAGTACGTTGTTGCAACACGGTGTACTAGTTCAATTACGATTGATTTTAATTGAGGTCATATACACGGTGATAATGCCGTGCATTGACAGCTAGGCGAGGGAGGACTGTATAATATGCCATTGAATGTGACGCATTCACACACACAGAACGGACAATGAGACGAGTTAAGCGCTCAGCTTACTGCTTTTATTTCGGGTAAACGGTTTACAACATCGGTATCTTATTTCACACGAACTTTAATAAACAATCAATCTATGACATCCAGTAAGCGTATTCCTAAATTAATTCATTGACTTTGAATTAGAATTAGTGAAATCATCGTAATTTACTCAATTTTGGTCAACTTCGAAAATTTATTCTGAGTGTACAGATTTTTTAAATGCACATTTTCATACTGGATAATGCATATCATAATAAACATAATACGTTTTTGGGAAGCCTATCCAGGGTGCAATTCATGCCCCTCTTTAGGTGTCTTACCAGGTGTTACGGATAGGACAATTGTGTAGGGATGTCCGAGGACTGTTTAAGAAGACTCAATCCCTTGCATTCGCATGTGAACGACTGAGGAAAACCTCGTGACAACAGTCAGGATTGCCGGTCTCGACGGGATTTGAATTCGGGACCTCAATCAGAGTCGCGCGCTTAACGCTCGAGCCAACACTGTAGTTCAGTGTGTGATGTGGTAGATAATTGGATAAGCAAAGCGAAGACTTAAATTTCACTGACCCCCCCAAAAAAAATTAGCTCGGGTGTTTTTTTCCCTGGTTTTTTGCTTCTTACGGCAAACGGCATTTGCGATCTGATGAAATTGAGGGGACCTATGAAATCTCTAAACTTAGACCTGCCACGTTTTTGGGAACAACCAAAGGAATATATCTCATAAATATCGTCCTTTTACTATTTTTTCGATTTTTAGTGCGATATTTTCGTGACATTTGGGCCGATTCTGACCAAACGGGTGGGGCTTCAACGTTCATAGGTTTACATGGATATTAAGGTTATGTGATGTAGTAACTTGTGAAAGAAAAAGCTAGCCAGAATCCATAGAATAAAGATTTTAATATGAGTTTTTTTAGGTATATAATAACAATTACAAGTTACAATAGAAACTTGACAACAATCACTTACAATGCGTTCAAAAAGAACTTGCAAAAGTAAAGAGATCCCACGCATACTTAAAACTTAAAAAATAAAGCTCATCTATCAACGCGACTAATAAGCGGCCTAGTACGATCCAGCTGGGCTACCATCCACTACCTGTGAAAATCAACTAAGATGGCCACCTAAGTATATGTTAGTCAGCCACATGCTCATTTAATTTGAAACTATAGACCCTTGTACGTTATCGGGGTACATGGAGGTAATAGAACATAATATATCCAGGAAACTTACACTAAGAAAATACAATTACCTTCTATCAAAAACTTCCTTCTATATGAATAATAATCTAGGACTTATCAGATTATTTCTGTCATGTCTTTATATTTGGGTCAAAGAGAAGAAATTCAATGATAAAGCTCTCTTTCACACATAATCTTGTTCGAACCTTTTCTTTAACGAATTCGTCTCGTCTTTTAATTTGAAGGCAATAGAAGTAATATCAGCATCTGGTCTTATTAAGATTTTATCGCGACCACTTTTTATCAAGGCGGTAAAAGATTAAATTCATTACATTTTTCTCTTTTGCGTTGTACATCCAGTGTACATTGAATCCTGACTTGGTATTACATGAACTTCACAACACAATCACAATTCAATACGACGTCAATATTGAAATATAAAAACATTTAATCAAATTTCATAATATTTCATTCTTATGTAACGTGAAAAACGGAAAATCCAGAAGAGATAGATATAGGCTAAGGATGGATATAAGGATGTCAATAAAATTGGAAAATATATGATGTATTCAGGCTGTTTAGATTTGATAGAAATATTTATTTCCTACAATGTAAATCAGTGAAAAATCTGTAGGCCCTAAGTCACAATGATAAATACAAATATTACATTTTCCTAAAAAGTGTCGACATTTTTTATCAAATTAAATATCAGTCTTCGATGACGGTTTAAATATGAGTACGTTTTGACATAAACGAATCTGGTTAGAATCTCATAATAGAAATCCTTGTTAAAACGAGTGACATCAAGATAATAGTGTCAAAGTTTGGACATGTAATTGTTGGAGGTGTTCAAGAAGTAAACGTCGGATTCAAATTATTTCTCTCTCGCT
The DNA here is from genome assembly GCA_024449915.1 of Sweltsa coloradensis. Classification (NCBI taxonomy): domain Eukaryota; kingdom Metazoa; phylum Arthropoda; class Insecta; order Plecoptera; family Chloroperlidae; genus Sweltsa; species Sweltsa coloradensis. The sequence continues at coordinate 146,735 of JAMZAV010000276.1, forward strand.
GATGATATTATGTTCCCGGGATATTAAGCACTTTTATCCCGTCTTCAGATTAATCATCCCACTCTTATCAGGGATATCCTATGAAACTCCTGCCGTGAACCTATTGAAAGAGATAATTCCGAAAAGTAATTATTCTCGGCTATGTAACATTTACATGGAGTGAAGGGACTCCTAGATGTGACAGACACGAGCTAATGGCTTTTTAAATCCATCACTTCAATTTTAAACCCATTCTGATCTTATTAAATAGGTTGTGATCAAAATTCATCATCACGTAAATCATTGAACATCATTCATATTATCAACTATTGATTTATAGGCCTCCGCCTAGTTATTGTTGTAAGTGTTAACTACTGCATACCTACTTATTTTGTATTGTATTTATTTCTTTATATGTTTTTAATATTAATTTTAGCCTTCCGCAATGGAAAATGGCAGCAATGCTGTAATAAATAAATAAATACGTAAATAAATAAATAAATACGTAATATTACAAAAAGTTTTAAATTCAGTAATTTACACAGAATAGTAACCAAGGTTGTGCGAATAGTCTAAATTCTAACATTATTCGCGAATAGTTGTGAACAAGTTTTCGATTCGCATTTCGAAAAGTGTGTATTCGAATTTAAAATCCGGCCCGGCACCTCCACCATGGCCGTGGTGCCGGTTCGGCCGCCAGCCACGAGTTTCGCAATTGTTTCCTGGCTTCTTGCAGTCTATGAAATTATTCAGATTATGTTTTACATTTTTAAGGAAGATCAAAGGTGAACAAATATAGTTTAGGAACACCATCACACTATACCTATGAAAACACAGAACAACAGAGTTCGATTTTAGCTCGCACGCCAGTTTTGAGTAAATACGGTATTTGTTATACTATTCAATAAAAAATTCAATATTCGTATTTCATATTTTAACTTTTAATCAACAACAATTCGATATTCAATTCGGACCTTAACATCACTATTCGCATACCCCTACTTTTTTAATGCGACTAAGAAACCAGTTTTGTAAATTATTATGAGTGTGAAGTCAGTAAAGTTGAATAACAGTGGGGGGTGGGGGGGAACAACCAGACACCTCAACCCCTCCCAACAAACCTTCAATTATTTAACTCGACAGAAATATATCAACCAATTCTAGACGGTTATATTACCCCACCTCAGTTGTCCAGCTCCCAGCTTTATTTTATTGATGTCTTGAGGTTCGAACTATTCCCAAATAACCTCTCAAGCTACCAAAACACACACACTCTCCACCAACGTCGGACGTAGTTCCTCTAGTGTCCGCGGATTCAATCCTACGGCGCGCGGGAGGGGCGGGGGAGGGGAAACAATCTTATAACCCCGCGGAGAACAGAGCTTGTACTTGTGACCGCCAGGGGCAACAGATCGGATCAGAGCTCAAACGAGACGCTACACTAATTAAGGGGATAATCCAATCGTAGTAATTGGAACTTTTAAAGAAATGAATCTTACGTCTGATTAAACATAATGGTATTAACAGTGATACGGTTTAGATGAATTTGATTTGGGAGATAACATTATTTTACTCCTAGAAGTTGCTTTAGTCCGTTATTTAGTACGGAATGTGAACGTCTTCGTTTAATTTGGAATGACAATACAAATAAAATATTACAAATTATTATATCTTATTATCAGTTCCTTGTTTTATAATTTAATGACAATTTAAAAAAAAATCAAATTCAACCTTTTCAAAGACGATTACAAATCACAAATCACAACTCATAAATATTGAATTGGTATAACATTTTGATTTAAAATTAAAATGCAGTTCTCATTATACGATTCATACCTGTTAAAGTATTATAATTCAGTATTTTTTTTATTGATTATTGAAAAAAACGAATTTTTACGATTTACAAAACAAAAGATTATGAAAACCCATTTAAATTTTGTATACTATTTTATGGAACTTATAATATGTTGTGAAACGTACTATCGTAGCTAATCAACAAAATGCAATCAACGGACTTGATTTCACTTGATTTTTATTTATTTATGTAGATTTAACAATATTATGCAGCACAAGTCAGCCATTTAAAAAATATTGTAATTATGTCCCAATAGAAAATATTATATTTCATCTCACGTACAAACTCATTTATAATATGCGATAAAAATGTAAATCCTAAAGAAGAATTGTGACGAGAATTGAAGAAGAAATCAAGGGATTAAATACTTCATGAAAATTAATTTTGCTATTACGACGATTTCCAATTCTTCTCAAATATGCTGCATTCTATTATATTCTTTTCTACTTTTACCTGAAATTGTACTGACTCATAAATAACCTGAAATCTCTCATCTAGCAAGAAGAAAGTAATAAAAAGCAGCCATCTTCACTGACCTACTTTATCATGCAGAATTTAAAATTTTACGACGGGATTTAAAAAGCATAGTTGTAATTTATCTCCAAGTGACCTACATTCGTGAATCATAAGAAAGTAATAATGAAGTATTAAGCAAAATATTTCAAAAAGACGGTTACGGATTAATCTTGTATAAAGTTTAGACACTATCTCCATCGCTGGGTTTTATCTCGAGATTACTCCGTTTGATTAAGTTTGTAATTCGAAACTTAATTTAAATATGTATTTTAGCTTTGTTACAAAGAAGATTTCAAACGCTCTGATCTCTTCAGTAATCAGCTAGAGTTATTTGAAGTGGGGATTTAGATGTTGCTAAATCTAATTTGCAATACTTTACAGAGATGTATAGAGCATAATTATACCAGACTGTTCTTACAGTGTGGATCAGAAAGAAGAAATAGAGAAAAAGTTCATTAAATGTCAACATTCTCATTCTGATAGTTTGTTGTAAAGGTTATGTAACTGTAAACGTTCACTGCACTGCAATGTGAACAGCAATAATAATTGATGAAATTTCACAAGATTTAGAGAAACCAAAATCCATTTACTTTTCAATACACTACCAAGAGAAAAAATATGTTTCTCTTCACTGGTTTTATCAATACGTTACACATTTCTTTAAAAATTAACTAGGAAATCTAGGAGAATTTCTTAATTTTTCAGGGGATGATGATTTTTGTTGATTAAAGACTCATAGTAAGGCACTTAGGCTTTTAGGGACGATGAGTGGTGATAGATGAAGGTGGACGATGACAAAAAAAAACATATCATGTGCGGGATTCGAATCCACGTCCTCCTGTTGTACTCGCTTCGACCAGCGCCCTAATCGTATGTACGGCTTCTGCAGTTCACCATACCAGGTAGTTAAAGGTCGCGAGTGTTCTTATCATAAACCGCAGAATAAAAACAGATACGAAGTGTGTATAACAAAATCAAAACACAACAAAATTTGGCAAATTATGTCATATTGGTATATTTAAAACCAATGCAATCTAATTTTTACTTCTTACAAGATTATAATCGTAGTAAAATTTGTATTATGTAACACTTAAAAAATATGTTCACCAATTTGGCGTAAATTATCTACTAGGAAACGCTCAGTTGGACGCGTTGATAAGCGAGCACGTGCTATAGCTAGACCCACATTGCACATTTTTTTTAATTTTAAAATTTGCGACGTTCGCTGTCCACAGGGCCATTTTTCCAATATTATTTATTATTGCCAAGGTATTTGGGTAAACCCGTGTGTAATCAAGGAGGAAGGAATAATGTGTGTGTAATTTGTGAATAAAATCCACCGCCATCTAGAGGACCTTGACTCCTTGGGAACACTATTTAAACTGTTTGGTGACAAAATTAATAATACACTGCTCCCTCGAAAGTATTTTGATTACTTCTAGGTGGCAGTGCATTAGAAACTTCGCGCGTCTTTTCGTTGCCATGGCAACGTTACTTTTGTTATAATGTAATTTCCATCTACACTACTTATCGGATCAAAATAAAATTAGCATATTCGTGACCAAACGGACATTCTAAATGATTTGGCCACTCAGATTTTGTCGCCGTTTAGTTTTAAAAAAAACTTTCGATTAACTTTAATGTAACTTTTTAACTTTTTGAACGATTTTGCCACAAAACTAATGGCATTCAATCGAGAACAAAGCTTGCGGATGGTCAAAATTTCAACTCGATCCGAGCCTCCGTTCGAACGTTATGGCGAGACATAAAAAAAAAAAAAAAAAAAAAAAACAGTGACTATTTTTTCCGGCAGAGTCAAATGGAAACGCTCGCTTCGCTCGCTTTACAACTCAAAATTTACATACAAATACGAAAACAAAATTCACATGTGGCAAAATGTGACCTTTAACTTTTATATTGTGTTTAAAAGAAACTGCAGCCATTTCGTTTATATTCCATGTTATACCATTTTCCCTTAGTCTCGTTCACATTCAAACCTCCTGATTACTGTTAAGACCCCTGCCTAATTCCACCTACTTCTAAGCGTTCTAATGTTGGGTTTAGGAACAATTAAATTAAGAACAAATATTTAAACACCCATTGGATTGAACTAATCACACAATTCTCGTGTATATTTTCACGCAATATTCGCTGTGTACATATTACTAGGAAACGCTCAGTTGGACGCGTTGATAAGCGAGCACGTGCTATAGCTAGACCCACATTGCACATTTTTTTATATTTTTAAATTTGCGACGTTCGCTGTCCACAGGGCCATGTATCCAAAATTATTTATTATTGCCAAGGTATTTGGATATAAACCCGTGTGTAATCCTATTGGTAATCCTTAACTTTGTGGATAAAATCCACCGCCATCTAGAGAACCTGACTCATTGGGTTAACTATTTAAACTCTTTGTTGACAAATAATAGACTGCTTCCTCGAAAGTATTTTGATTACTTCTAGGTGGCAGTGCATTAGAAACTTCGCGCGTCTTTTCGTTGCCATGGCAACGTTACTTTTGTTATAATGTAATTTCCATCTACACTACTTATCGGATCAAAATAAAATTAACATATTCGTTACCGGACGAACATTCTAAATGATTTGGCTATCTCAGATTTTGTCGCCGTTTAGTTTGAAAAAAAAACTTTCGATTAACTTTAATGTAACTTTTTAACTTTTTGAACGATTTTGCCACAAAACTAATGGCATTCAATCGAGAACGAAGCTTGCGGATGGTCAAAATTTCAACTCGATCCGAGCCTCCGTTCGAACGTTATGGCGAGACATACAAACAAAAAAAAAAACAAAAAAACAAAAAAACAAAAAAACAAAAAAACAAAAAAAAAAAAAAAAACAAAACCAGTGACTAATTTTTCCGGCAGAGTCAAATGGAAACGCTCGCTTCGCTCGCTTAACCAGCCGGAATGCACAGTATGCACAGAACCTTTGGTGTTGGTTCAGATGTGAATTCCTAAGGTAAATTCCCGCTTTTGCAATTACTTCTTAGAAAACGTTAATAATTTTAATCATAATCTCCACGAATATTTTATGATGATGATTATTATGTGACGAGAACGAAGCTGTGAGACGACAGGAAATAGTGTAATAAAATGATGGAACTAAGATGCGGGATGGAGATTAAGAAACGCCGAGTCTGGTAAGCTTGCTACTAGACGGTTTCATGCTCTAGATATCAGAGGAAAAACACCGCTCAACCCGACGTCGTTTGCAAGGAGATCGTTGTCGTTCAATATTAAACGCGACATGTAACCTCACCTACCCAAGTGTAATAGATCAACTCATTATCGATCGAAGCACATTCACAAATTTTATTTTATGAAAACAGTTATTTAATATTTTGATATTTTTTAAAAGTATATCTCATAACCTGCACAAACTATAAACAGGGTGGTACTAAACCAAAACATACATAATCCGAACTTTTTTTAAAAAGATGGCAACGATTTGCCGCTTAGCAAATCAAGTAAAATTAATTATTATAATTCATAAGAACAATTTAGTGAACAAGAATATTTAATTATGTAGGCATAAATATATAAGTAAAGAGAATATGATTAGTAAATTTAATTTTAAGTGAAACGATAAGCGGAAATTTGAAATTTTGGTTTATTTATAAATATTCATTGATCGACATCCTTTTCTTTATAAATAGATTGTAATAAGTATACTTCCACCGACAGTGTTGGCTTGAGCGTTAAGCGCGCGACTCTGATTCGGGAGGTCCCGGGTTCAAGTCCCGTCGAGACTGGCAATCCTGACTGAAGGTTTTTTCCGAGGTTTTCCTCGGTCGTTAATGCGAATGCAAGATATCGAGTCCTCTAAACAGCCCTCGGACATCCCTTCACAATTGTCCTATCCGCAACATACCTAGTTAGACACCTGAAGAGGGGCATGAATTGCACCCTAGGCAGGCTTCTCACGAAAAATAATTAAAAATATTTTGAGTATGTATCTTGTACTATCGTAAAATCATTTTATTTAGTCCTAATAATAATATGAAATATACATCACAGTCCGTGTTAATAAACTAACATACCTAATTAACCATATCAATCACAAATATTCCCTAATTAAGTGCACACATGTGCATGGTTTCACTTGTTCCCCAATCACCCCATGGAAATAATTGTAATCATAGACTCAATCAACTGACATGTCGCACTTGATTTCACGTGTAAAATGTCGATCCTGTTCATTAAACAGATTTAACGAGTGTCAACGACTTTCCACGCACGAGCGCGCTGGAAAAACCACCGTCAATTATTATCGCGTGCCCCCTGTTCGGTAATTGCAACATGTGCGCGTAAAAACGTGGCTGAGTTTTCAGTTGATGCCTCAGTGATGATGAATTGAAATTGACACATTCCATACACATTTGCTTTTACGGTTTTATTTATGGATCTATATATATATGAGAAATTCTAGATTTTACGCAATTTTGTAAGTTATTTCATTGCTGAAGTGCATGCCTAACTAGATTAAGAAACGAAATTTAAAAAAAATGAAATTATGTTACACTAGAACTTGGTTTGTACGTAACTGCCGTATATTATGTTGTATTTATCCCATATGTGCTATGCATTTGTCAGTGGAGGGTTGTTTTTTAAAGTGTTTGTCAGTCACATAATATTATAAGATAAATGAATGACATAAATAAAAGCGTAGTATGTAAATACAAGATACAGAATAACTAGACCATCATCTACATGTATATATTTTTTTAGAGTCGCCATTGCCATATTTTGACGTCGTACGCCAAGTATTATGGGAGAATGAGGGTGTCTACCTGCGATTCCTATAACCTCACGCAGTCTGCCATTCACCCGAACATATTGCCTCAAGCGTGAAGAATGTAGACCCTCTTTCACCCGTAATGCTGTGTACGCCATGCTCCCATAATGATTTGTACGATATGCTCCCATAATGCTGCGTACGCTTTGCTCCGATAATGCTTTGTACGCTATGCTCTCATAATGCTTTGCACGATATGCTCCCACAATGCTTTGCACGCTATACTCCCATAATGCTTTGCACGATAAACAAATAAAATACATAAATTCGAATTTCGAGTCGACTCACTCTGTCACAAAACTGATTTTAAATGGAGGACAATACATTTTTGAAGCAGACCAAGCCAAGCATGTAGGCGCCGACACCATCGACGAACGAAAAATGACAACTAGACCGGCATATTTAAGTATGAAACACCGATCAATCAGGCTGAACACGATTCTACCTGCAGACAGCGCCAGAATCAACAAAGCTGATTCGGTAAAACCTTAGAATTTCTTATCTGCCTTGTTTCTAGGACGGCTCCCAAGTCACTGTTTGTGTTTATCATAGCCGTGGAATAAACTACAACCCCATCATGACTTTTCTGAAATAGTCTATCACACAAGCTAATAAGATATATTGTTTGGTTATTGGGGGTTTCCTTCAAGTCTATTATCCTCATAAATCTTCGAATCGAGAAAACACGTCGTTTTCACGTAATGACTATAATTCAGAACTTTAGCGACGATAACCAAACATAACAAAATAATTTAGTTAAGTCTCGCTTATGTGTCGCGTTTCTTTTATAGTTGCGATCATGCATTCCTGGTACTAACCATATTGAACGAAATATACATGATAGCTAAATCCCTTCTCAAAACTCAAACATGATACATTTTCAAATGTGACTTTGTTGACAATTGAATTTTCTTTCAACCCACGGTGAAGCCAATGGAAATATCAATTTCTTACATATTTGCATCTGACTGCTGTATAGGAATGTTCTGCATTGGTTTAGTTGGCGTTCGTTTTGTTTCTAGGGGGATGTCAGACGGAAAATGTGCATTTATTTCAAACATGGAGTGGCCGATGTATATTAAATATATTTCCTTCTGAATATAAAGTGAGTAGGATAGAGTTTTCAATTGTCTGGGGAAGAAAACATATTTTGTAATCAAACAAAACGACGCGACTTAGTTTTTTTTTTTTTTTTCTACACATCTTTGCTAACGAAATACAATATTTAGACTTTTAAATGATCATTTATATCAGAAAATCATTTATATGTAATTTTTTTAATACCGTAACTGTTGTAATAATCTCACCATTAATATTGTGACTTTGTTATTTGATATTTAGAGCGTAATGTGAAATTTATAATTTATATACAAATTTATATATTATTATATATTATATTATATATATACAAACTACTAGACATATTACGATACAAAAATGTTATGTTTTATAGTTAAAGGACTTCAATTAGAATTTTTTAAACAATCACATATTTCTCAATACGCATTAAAAATGTACACGTTAGTTAACAACACAAATATATTTCTTACGAAGGCTTTCGCGGCCCGGAAGTTAAAAACTATTTTTTTTTTCAGGTTATTTCGCCTTTTCGTATATTTATTTACTTTTAACGTTTCAGCCCAAACTGTGCTGGCTATCATCAGAAATTGTTAAAAGTGAACAAATTTACAAAGCGGAAAAATAATACGACATAATAATTTTTATTTGAACAAAAATTAAATAAGTTTATTTATTAAGGATTAGAATTGAAGTCAACGCACTCAGTCACATAATTATTTTTCAGAGCGATACTTTAAGTTAAATAATTTGTTAATCAGACCAAGCCACTAAGCGGACGCCTTTGATAGTGAATAATGGACAAAAAGAAAATATAAACTACCGATCAAATAAGATGGGCACGATCCTCTGTGTGCGTCGCTAGAATTAACTAGAGAATAATTAGGAAAACGTTCAGAATTGTTTGTGTCCCAAAAAAAGTATTGTAATGTTTTTATTATTAGAACGAAATATTTAAAGTCTATATATTGACGAATGCAATATTATTTTATAGAATAATTAAGTTTATTTAGCTTTAAAAATAAATATTGTTTTCTTGAGAACAAACAACGTTATTAATTGTTGGTTTGCCTTGAACATTCAAGGTGCATGTTGTCGTCGATTGTCTAAGAAACATTTAAAATATAAAACTACAATTGACACTTAACAATATTCACATTCAGTATTTGAAATGCCAACATTGAGATCCGAAGCTAGCTAAATACGAACAGCGATGTTATGATATCAACCTAAAACTCAAGGTTTTTGCAGAGGCTGCTCTGATATTTTCTGAAGCGTGTTAATGCATAAATTATAATCACAACAACAGAGTCTCATCTATCAATCACGTTTGCCTAATAAGCCGTAAAAGTGAAGCTAGAATGCTAAAGGGCAGTTTGGGAGTCGTTATGTTATTTTCACGCTGGAGGAGAAAATGCGTGTTACTCACTTTGATAACGTAAGACAAGAAGAGGAAATTGTCGGCGTTGCAACTTTTAGCTGATATCTTGTTTTTTAAGGCACTTAGTGAAGTAAGTTGCACAACCAAGATTAAAAAACTATGTCTTACATTTTGCTTATACACATGAAAACTCAAAACTATTGAGTTCCTAAATATTGCACTAAAACGCTTCTTAGGATTTTCTCACACAACTGCTCGCTGTCTTACGACATCATCATTATTATAATTATAATTAATTAATTAATTTGCAATTAGTCTGAATTACACAATACCTGCACATTGCTGGTTGCAAGAGTAGAGAATGGCGTCTTACCACCACTTTATTACTTAAATCTTAGATTAAAAATTGACCAATGTGTGACCCCCTTCAGATGACTAATTTTAATGTTTAAAGGGGTACAACCGTACATGTTTACTGGGGGTGTGCGAGTATACGAAACTTTGAGTATTTTTAAAAATGATTTTGGTGGAGGTGCCGGGTCATCAAACACAAGTGTAAAAACGTAAAAATCGTTATGAATTTTCAACGCTACCTTACCAATCCTTTTCAGGCTCAATAGTAAGACCACTCATTCAATACAAATATTTATATTTTGGGAGTTTTGACCTTTTTTCACAAATAATAAAATGCCGATTTATCGATATCAATACTTACGTGATATCGATAATTCAACGATATGTCATTGCCTTGCCCTAAAAACGTTTGTAGATGATCATTCAAATTCTCTAGAGAGAGATAACATTTTTAAAATCAATTAAATGTTACTCTGTTTTCACTTTTGGAGCCTACATAACAAACTTAACTCTAATAAATATAAATAATTAATTATCTACACATTGTAAGTATAGTCAAAGAGCAATGGTGAAATAAAAAAATAAAAAATTGTGGTCACGATTCCAGAGTTATTTTTTTTATAAGAATTACTTGGACTCGACTCAAACTAAAAATCTGGACTCGCACACCCCTAATGTATATACATATATTTTTAACTTCCCTTAAAAATACTAAACAATTGACCCCCTCTCCAGTGTGCAACTAACTAAATGTTTTGGAGTTAGGTTGAGAAGTGAATGTCCGAGGACTGTTTAAAAGGATTCGATCACTTTAATTCGCATTAACGACTTAAAGAAATCATTGGGAAAATCTTTCAGTCAGGCTTGCAGGTGACCGATATCAGTTTGACCTCCCGCTAGAACATATTTCATTTCCCTTCCCTGTGCAAGGAGCACTTGTGGCAGAACCTATGACATGTGCCATGTTAGTTCCGTGCGTCAGCAAGGCTCTCCACAGCACGAGATTACTTCATATTTTGTAGCGTCGACGCCGTTTCTTGTTGTTGTTGTTGTTGTTGTTGTTGAATGTAATGACAAGGATTTTTTCTTTTCGTTTTTCTTTTTTTATGTTTTTTTTTTCTTCTTCTTCTTTCTTTCTTTCTTTCTTTCTTTTCTCTTTCTTTTCTTTTTTTTTTTTTTTTTTTCTTTTTCTTTGTCTTTGTCTTTTTCTTTCTTTTTTCCTTTTTCCCCCCCTTTCTTTTATTTTCTTTTCATTCTACACCCTTTTTTATATTTGATTCATTCATTAAATGCATATAATATATATTTTTTTTTGTTACCAAAATTGTTGTGTTTAAATGCATTGTTGTTGTAATGCTACTATTTCAAATATCTACGAAAATGTAGTTTATTGTTGTTTCTGCATCTATGTAATTAGATTTATCTAGGTGCCCGTTAGGGCGCCGCAGCCAAGCCGCGGTGCGCTACACACTCAAGCACCTTATACACCAAGCAGAGTTGGGGTGATTTCGAGGTGTTACCCAGCCGTCATGTAACGTGATGTGAACTTGAAAACTATCACAATCGAGGGGATTTAGGTACCTGACAACATATGCCAAATTTTATTGGGGTACGATTATTCCTTCTTGGTGAAAAAATGGCTTGAAACATGCTCAAAATCACTTTAAGGATGTTAGCTACTGCTACTACTGCTACTACTGCTACTGCTACTGCTAACATCTAATACGTCGGCCCGCGATTCTGACCAGACGGGTGGGACTACAATGTTCATATTTTACATGGACATTAAGGTTATAGAAATATAGTCTCTTTTGAAAAAAAAGTTGAAAAGTTTGTTGGAAGGCTTCCAAATAAGGGTTTTAAAAATAAGCCTTAAACACTAGGCATACAATCAACAAGTAACCATAGTTACTTGACACTTGTTGACGGTATAAGCAGAGTTAGGCGGGAAAGTGCGATACGTTAACAAATGGCGGACATTTTAAATTTTGCTTCTATGTGTGAAACGAGAAAAGTTGTCATTATACTCTCATAAAACAAATCAGAAACCGTCCCTGGCCTAGGCCCAGATGTGGAAAATTATTTATAATGCAAAAGTGTAGGTCTAAAGTTCCATTTGGCTATAGGACTAGTAAAATTCATACTTACATTACATGTTTGACAAGCCTAGCCAACCCTATGCCAGCACAACATTGTTCTGATATGAGCTTGCTCATCTGTTTGTTTACATAATTGCAACAATCAAATCATTTCATACAACTCGTCTTTCGATTGGACCGCGTTTATGAAGGCACTGCCATCTAGAATAAATATAGAACTTTTTCGAGCTCTTTGCTATACGCAAATCTTTTTAAAGTGTTTGGATTTCGTGATACTCTTTCAACCATAGACATCCTATATAATTGGCTAGACCAGCAGTCGGTGGTCCACTTCCGGTACAATTAGAAGCCATCTTAAAATGACAGTTTACATGCTAATCAAATGGGAGCGATTTGTGGCCAAATAGTTCTCAAGATTGCCGCCAGGTTGACAGGTAAGCATACTAGCCTTTAACACCAAATGATTACTAAATTCCCTTATGCAATCACTTCGTATTGTTTCTTTTGTTTAATACTATGCTGCACAAGCTAAAACCATATCAAACAATCCAGTAAAATACTTTATTGCATTAAAAAAGCATAAATTAAAACACCAAATCGCCATCTTGAAATGGGCCGGTTGAGTCTTCAATTTGCTACGCTCGCGCCTGTGCGGAGGTATAGGAGACTGCTAATCTAGCCTACTATAGGGGTTTAATATCAATGCTTTCAACTCACAACCCATGACGTTTTCCACGATACCGTTCAAGAATACCAATTCCTTCGAAAACGAAAACGACTTCGTTTTCAAATTGCGTTTTCAACTCATCTCCCACGAACTCAAGAATTGGGGTCCAGTCCTTATAGGGAACCTAAGTGGGCGTTGTCTGGTTCTCTCCGGTCAGCGTGGTATAGGCGATTAACCCGTGCTAAATGTTTCGTAAGCGATAGCGCGAGAACCCGACCACGGACAGGAATTATATTCATACTGTAAGAAACTATAATCTTTCCTCTTTGCGTGGATATACATAACTCTGCTCTATCACAAATATTAATGACATTTGTTTTGAGTCGAAGTGAACTCTACATTTACACTGTTGCCAAACCTTCCAAACTGCTCATGAAAAAGCACGTAAAAACATTTTGTCCGTGGCATCAGCATAACATTTGGTATCCGACTTGCTTTGTGGCTACTGTGAGGTCACTGGGTTGTACTAGATTATACATTACTAATAAAATATCCTTTAATGTGCCAACAAAATCTTGAATGAAAAGTACATTTAGCAACCATGGACAGGCGCGTGGTATGCGAGGATGCCACAGCTGCACACAACGTGGCTGCGTCTCGCTTAGGTTGCCGCTCAGTCAGAGTACATTTGCGACAGCGCGCAAACATGGGTCCATTTAACTCATAATAGTTTTGAATTTAGGAAGCGTCATCGAGCAAAGTAGAATGCCATTATCTTCTTGACAAAATTATGCATCTTGTGATGTTATTGGTTTAGATTTCTTTTGCGCGAGTCAAAAGATACGGCGAGTTACATTTTCGTACCATGCTAATTCTTATGGGCGCTGAGACCAGAGAGAACCATTTCCTTCCCGCTTCAAAACTTAGGTTCCCTATACCGTCGTTATACCATGGTTATACCACCTATACCCAGGATGTACATGAATCCGGGTCTAGATATTTTACATCCTATATTGTTACTGCTAATACCATAGAATTTAAATCAACTTTGATAAAAATATTATATTTAAGAAATAATTTTGTAATGGAACTTGAAAAAGTAATGAGATCACACACATAACAAAAACTTGTAGAAATACAGCCAAACCTTACACACTCAAAAGGAATGAGATCTAAAAAAAGGGCCAAGCTCATCTACCCTTCCACATAAACGTACAGTGTCCCATAACAGCATCCTCGAAAAGCTTGGCAAAATAGAATTTGCATGTTATTACATTTAAATTAATTAGAAAAAAAGAACTTGGATAAACTATTACGTTAAATTAATAATCGCAAATTCTATTTTGCCAAGCTTTTCGAGGATGCTGTTATGGGACACTGTACGTTTATGTGGAAGGGTAGATGAGCTTGGCCCTTTTTTTAGATCTCATTCCTTTTGAGTGTGTAAGGTTTGGCTGTATTTCTACAAGTTTTTGTTATGTGTGTTTAGTTGTCCTCCTTTGTAAATCAGTTTTTATAACTGAATAGGATAGACGTTAAATAAATAATAAAATAAAATAAATAAATAAATAAAATTAACAATAAAAATAAAAATAAAAATATGTTCTATACTCAATGTTTGTACTATATACGTACTGCACGAATTATGAACAGTTGTAAAACTTGCATAAAGAATTCCATCTCCTTGCACTTATCTTGAGAATGCCGGAAACAAATCACAACATTAACGAGTTCCAACTCTAGATTGACATTAGTGATAACACACGTTATCGTGAGTGATAAAAAAGTTCACTTCAAAGTTCGAACTTTCTAGTTCTATATCCTTCTTGCTCGCAGTACTAGCGTATAGTATAGGCCAACTGCATGTCCCAGTGTGATTGATCACTGAAGCCATTTCTCTCTCTCTCTCTCTCTCTCTCTCTCTCTCTCTCTGCTCTCTCTCTCTCCTCTCTCTCTCTCTCCTCTCTCTCTCTCTCTCTCTCTCTCTTTCTAGGAGTAAAATTCATGAATAATGTTTGACAAAATGTCATGGGATTTCCGATAAATAACAAAATGCACAATATGTTTACTCACAACTATAGCTTGATCATAACTTCTGTAGGCAATTCTCTTGATAAATATAGTATGAACAAGTTGTAAGATGGTGCGCTATCTATAAAAAGGTAAATAAAATTTATTTAGATATTTTCTATTAAATTTGATTAACAAGTAATAAATCTGTAAAATGTATTAAGTAAAGTACAAAGGTTGGATGGAAGAAAAGGTCTAGCTGGCCTTATTCCCGCCTGGACAATAAAGACGTTCTCTCTCTCTCTCTCTCTCTCTCTCTCTCTCTCTCTCTCTCTCTCTCTCCTTACTTAACATTCATGACGCCGAGGTCTGCGGCTGGAGCGTCAGGTAATTCACCGGTCCTAATTCCTGTCTCCGAATAAATCTCCTCACAGGTGTAACATTATTACAACGAGCAAGGAAGAATGTCTATTCAAACAAATTAGGTGTAAATTGAGCTCTGGAATACGTTACCACTATGAGATGCTCATGCCGTGACGAGCGGAGATATGTATAAGAATGTTAGTGTGGTGTGGTGTGGTATGACTCTACTTCCCATGCAAATGCAAATGAAGTTAGACACGAATGCGAAATAAAATGATGATAAATTGGAAAGAAGATCAGTTTAGTTTATGCTATTTTATAGATTCAAGTGTAACGTCATTAAAATTAATTTTATAAGCATTCTATTTAACACTCATATGCCTACACTTGGTTGGCGAGTACAAGACATTGTCATTAACAGTACAAAAATTAATATCACAAATACAACAGATAATATCAACAATGTACCGGTGTAACAAGCGCCATATTATGCTATCATGGCCATATTTAATTGTTCATCCATTGAGTATGTACTGTGAAGCTTTAATAATATTAATACAGGACGAAGATTATAAAACTAGTAGGCGTTAAAAACAATAACAGCTCATGCCAGTTGACACCAATGGTTACTAGTTCACATCTAAAATCTAATATCTAATATCACATCTAATGTTTTTATCTTGAATATAATATCTAGTCCTATGTAGGCCTATATTCCAAATATTCCCTGACAGTGTAGAAACTGTGTTGTAGTAAATAGTTTTTACTTTGGATTTAAACCTGATCCTAGATTTTAACTAATCACTTCATTCTCATATGCGACTGAAAACAGGTAAGATGACATAAGAAGATTTCTTCCGTGTTTTTATTTTGTTTAGTTCGTTCAATATTAATGTTTATGACGTTCTGGTGTTTTTCCTATTGAAAAATGAAAACTAAGGAATAAGGATGTATTTTAATGGTTTCTCTTTTCCGATACCCCCCACTTCACCCTCGACAGCGCCCGACCTCCCCCGTCTGTCACCAGACTACATGTCACGACGGGAAAAGAAAACACAAAAGAAAACTGAAGTACGACGAGGAATCCTCACAGTGGATGACTCTTGGAAAAACTGTTTTCCAATGCGGCACTAGAAAAATAAGTCTTTTCGGATCCTATAAAATCGAAACCATTGTTATTTAAAAAAGAATGAGGATAAAATGTTTTCATATACGAGTAGTGTTAAGTTTATTCGATGTGGTTGCTGACGTAACAGTTATAACAAAGCATTGTCGTTATTTTAAGTATTGAAACGATAACAATCTCTTGTAAATGTGGAGGAAATTGCTTTGGAAGCTCGAGTCTAAAGATAATTGAGTTGTTGTGTTTTATGAGAGGCAACACTAAGCCTTTATAGGCTCATTAAACCTTTGTTTATCATGTTTAAAAATACATGGCAACGAATACATACGTATTGTAATAGAATTTTAGCATATTATCTGAGTTCTTTGAAATGTAATAATAATTTTTGTTTGCAATTTTCCAACAACATATCATTTTTTCAATTCCAGTTCCAAAAAAGTGAATATTATATTTTTTGTCTCTACAACAGGTTATTATCAACCCCTACTTTGTGTCAGATAACTAACACTGAACAATTTATTAAAAATATACATTGATTACAATTTTTAACAAAATAAATACGGTATACAAATCATATGAGCAAATACTATAAATTATACAATTGAATGCAAAACAAAAGAGTTTTTTAACAACTAAAAACAATAATATGAATGAAAATTAAATATTGTATTGCAAATAAAGTAAATATTTCTAAAACCAAATTACATTAATTGAATACAATTGTATTCTCTATTTTGTTTTTGATTAAGTATTCAATTATTTACTGTATAAAAATTCTCTACATTTCCTGTTGCAACTGTGTTATTGCTTCCCATATATAACTGCGTATTACGTACGATTGACTGGAAAGCAATATCTATAATTACACGTTATTTGTGTGCGTTGTTATGTTAATATTTGAATTGTGGATACTGAACGCGGTAAGTTATTATTTACTCAATCCATACTATGGGCATATTATCGTTATTAATTGCCCAGCCTGTGTGCTGATAAACATTAGCACGTGTGTACGCTAAGTATGTAGCAAATACCTCAACAAAACGCAACAATTTCATAATTTCCGCGTCGACGTGTACGTGATAGAAAAACGTTTAAAAAGATCATTATAGACAACTATTTTATAAGTTGCTTTAAAATTTGTAAAACATACCAAAATAAATCACCACAAAAATGATTCGTCAAAATCGCAATGTCTTATAAGTTAATCATCCAGATACGAGAGAAATCTTAATGTCCCCAAAAACAACACCAACTTTTCGAAACTAAAACGTCGTTTCTTTGTTTTGAAAAACTTCCCATCCCTTTAAATGGAAAACAAAAGCGTTAATAATCAATTTCCATGTCATGAATATGTTTCCTAAAGAAAAGTTAAACTAACTATATAAAAGTAAAAATCCCCGTATAAAATTTCATAATCCCCATAAATTACTTTCGTATTCAAAATGTGCCCAGGCAGTTTTAAAAGTTCCAGTGAAAGAGAGTCGTAAAGTGGGTGATAACACAATTAACGTTGGTGACAAAAGAGTGTCGCAGTCGTTGCGTGTGAGGTCGTCGGAGCATGGGAAGGCCCTTGCAGCTCGAGAACGAGACCCTTGCGTTTCACCGGGGGGCACGGAATTAAAAACACTCTCAGCTTTACACCCACGCAGTAAAGTGGGGCTAGTTTAATAAAAATACATTCTCGTTTGAAAACTGTTCATGGACTAGTCGCATCTCTTCAGGGGTAGGGTCAACTCTTAATTACCTCTAAGGAAAGTTAAACATCGTTTTAAACCCTGGCCAATCACAGATCAGCAAGAGTTGACAGCGCTCGTCATGGCGATCGAGAGAACTACGAGAATATAATTTGTTTCCATCTTAATTGGTTTTGATGTATTTGAAACTCTTCTGAATGATTGTTTAAAGTGGTTATGACCGCTGTCGATCACAATAAAACTTTGAGTCTTAGCACAGTTGTACAGGACTATGGCCCTTTATATTTGGAAGAGAATACCCAAATAGCTATACTTTGAAGGACTTATTCGGATCGGACATTCACATATTTACAAATGAGCAAATATTTCAGTCAGGATTGCCAATGAATAGTTTTGAACAGGTGATCTTTTAAATGAGAGTTGATTAAAACGAGAATTTATGTGACTAGAGTGGGTACACTCTAAAAACAAGCTTCCAAAATTATTTATTTACTTCACAATATACGCAATTTAATGTAAGATTCACTGATTTTATATATTAAACATAATACTTTACTGACATGAATACCTTGAATCTAGTGATCAATTAATCAATCGATTTTTAATTAATGACTTTTTCTTCTTTATTTTATGTTTTAATTATCATTACTCATGCCACCAATACATAATGCCATAGTAGAGAACAATTAATTATATAATTATGCCTATGTCACTGACATAATTATTACAATACATTTCCGTTTTCGAGGAAAATGTATATTTTCGAAAGTAATAAAACTCTACGAAAGAAATATAAAAGCATATAGTTGAAATTTAAATGTTTTGTTATCAAAGTCAGGAACATCAGTTAATTTCCCTCGTTTTATGATTAACAACGCCCACTTTAACTTTACTTGAAACATCGAGGTAGTTTGAATAGAAAATCAAATTTGATGAAATCGCATTTAGTGCAAACTATTCCCACAAAAGGTTAAACCATAAAGCCAATATTAGCTAGTCAAGAGCGCAACCATTAAACTCACCAATACCAGATCTCAAAATCAAGACAAAGGATGATAATTAGCGAGCATTCTCGTTACTCTGTACGCAATTAGCCAAGCACCCATCTCTAACATTATTGCAGTTGCCACCAATGCGACCCATCTGTGATGCGTGATTGCCTTTGAGTTGTCGTAAGTGGCCACAATATCTAATTAGTGGCTTGTCACGTGAGCTAGTTGTATTATACGATAGTGTGGTTTGTTGGTCTGGAGGCGAATATACGATGAGAACTTTGCGGCTAGTAATGTACATTAATGTCGAAACTAATGGTCTCCTAGTTTGCGATCTATTAACAACATGAGAAGATGCTTCAAATAAAACAGCAGGTTTATTTAGACCTAAGAAAAGGAATATTTCCATTTTCAGAAATGTTATTTGCTAATAATAAAATCAATCAAAGAAATATAAAAAAAAAAATTAAATGTTTCTATCAAAATCAGAAATCGTTATTCCCATCGTTCAGTTGATTAACTGATTAGTTCTAAGTCGAGGGGACTAAAATCAAATTGCGAAACCATTTAGCAACATTACCCAGAAGCTAACCATAAACCAATCGAGCTAGTAAGAGCGAATAACCACCAAACCAAATCGATATCAAGACAAATATAGCAATATGTAGGAGCATTCGTACCGTACGCAATTACAACGCACCGACTCTAACATATGTGCAGTATTCACGAATCAACGTCTGAATGTTTATTGCTTGCGTTGTCTAGGGCCACATTCAATTAGTGCTCCGTTTACATAACAAGTTGTTTTGTCTGAGCGAAAACTGATGAGAACTTTAAGCGGCAAATGTAATTAATGTCAAACTATTCTCTTTGCGATATAACCTGAGACTTCTGCATTGATAAGAGATATCGTAATTCCACAAGACAAATTTGCAATAGACATAATAAGACTTCATATTGAAAAATCGAAGATAAGAAAAATAAATTATTTAGGTTTCAACTTTTTTTAAACACAATATTAAAAAAAATGTAATTGTAATATTCCTTATGCTGTAAAATCCAAGAAAATGTATGTTTTTCTTCAATGTCGGTTCGCGGGCTTAATTATTATGGAGAGCGCCGGGTAGCCTATACAATTCGTTGATTTCAAATGGTGGAGGTGCCGTAGCCATAATAAATTCGTCTGACTTTTAGAAATGGTGGAGGTGCCGGGTACCCATAAATTCTATCGATTTTACAAATGGTGGAGGTGCGGGTAGCCCATTACAACTTCCTACCGACTTTTACAAAATATGGTGGAGGTGTCGGGTTATTCAACCCGAATTAAAGAACGAAACATTGTTATTCATTTTTGGCGATTTTAGCCACATTACATTATTAGTGGCCTCCTTTAATAAAAGTTTATTTATTTTGTTGGGATAAAACTAAAACTTGTAACTGGCAAAGATACAATATTTTTATGTATCAATATCTAGTTTTTCATGCGATATCGATAATTGGATGATATGTAATAGCCCAGTCAAAGTTTCAATAACATATTTCAAGTATGAAAATTGTTTTAAACCAGCAATATTCTACAAAAGATCAGCCGCGAACTTTTAGTAATAATGTGGTTTTGTTATGTAAATTTTAATTGATTTGATTTGTATTGTTTAACATCTCATATTAATGCAATACGGCTATTCGAGACGATGAGTAGTGAAAGATGAGGATGAAGTATGAATAGAAGGGAGGTAGGTAAACCCGGTACCGGCACGTAGCCTACTCCTTTCGAAAAGTACCAAGGGACCAACGGCTTAACGTCCCATCCGAAAGGAAAGTGTAAACTTGACAGTCATATAGGTTCCTCCACTAACCCGGACTGCCGAGCAGACGTCCAGGAGAACGAAGCCGTTACACTAACTCTCGAACCCTCGTCTACTCTAACCAGCGGTATACGTGTGATTCAGCCACCAACTCTCCCCCTGACCACGCCCGAAGGTAGCATAACTTCGGTGTCCGAATGGGAACCGGCTAAACGACCTCAGCTAAACCGTTAATGAAGATACTTTACGTTAAAATGAATCCCTAGACGTAAGTATGATTTCAAAAAGAAAAACGCTAAAAATGTTTGAAAACTTAGAATCATAGAAAGACAATAAAATAGCATATCTTTTTACATTGTTTTTTAAGAAGGGGCACGATTAAGAATTTTGCACCGTCTGACAAATATAAACAAAAATAAAATTTAAAAATTTACTTTTAACTGTCCCTCTTTCATTCTGCTACCTTAGACTAGAGGAATATTTTGATGTCATATGCACATACAGTTTTGGCCATTCATTTAAAGCTCAAATTTCTTAAATGCTCTAATATTAAAAAGAAAAATCCAACCTTAAAACCCGTACCTTGTTAAGCCTGCTAACACCAGTGTGTAAATAACCTATTTGAACAATATTGATTCTCATGGAAAAAACCTACTGACCCTTTCGCTTTGAAAATCAAACGTTTACCCACACTTCTTATGATATTCGCTGAAAGTATAACCTACAAGCTTAATTCACCCCTAATCTCAGCCTCTATCACCCTGGTTCTGATAATAATTGCAATACACGACCCTTGCTTGGGCTGCACCCTCGAGTAACGCCCGCTCGTTACCTCTCGAAAGAGCAGCACCCACGTAATGGGGGCTGCGCACGAGATCTTAGGCTACACTTTTTAAAATTTTATGTGAAAACCTAACTGTCTTTTGATTAAAGGGCAAGATGTAAAGTGGCGCATGCAACGTACAGTCTCGAACATAACGATATTGACAGTTAGTTGTTTTAACGGAATATCGAGTAGGTATGTATAGTCACTTTTTTAGTTTCTGTCTAAAGTACTAACATAGCAGCGTCATAGTCGCCTACTATAACTCCAAGGTTAAACACACACAAAATATATAAATATAATGGAATTTCTGAGTTTTCTTGGATATTTGTAATTGTGTTACCATCTTTAAATAATTAAATTTATGATTTTCGGTTTACCACGTTCAAGATCCTTTATTTTATCTGACGTTTAACGATTACATCAGAGAAGTTGTTTAATACGTAGTGTTCATATTTTCAAAAATCGCGAAATTGCGAAATTGGAAATTGCTAAATTTCATTATGTTTTATGTTGTTCTTGTAAATAATTTCTTTACTGGATGAACAGTAAACCTAGTACAACCGGAAATCAGTCTCCGATCCTGCGTCTGGGTCAGCACAGGTCAACTCTCGGCTTCCCGTGAGTTGCCCGGAGAGGGGGGAGTATAGTTTACTCCCCGAAGCTTACGCGAGCTCAGGTACGCTATCAGTCCAGCGTCTAGACCTCGCTAGAATGGACTAGGGTGATCGCTGTCAACGTAAGAGGGGACGAAATGGACATTCGATGTAGACTTCCATAAACCCTCAGTTCACCCTTCTCCCAATATAGTGTTATTAGTTACGTGTACATAACCTTTTCAACTGTCATTTTATAGCATATACTATTTTGTACCCCAAAAACTTATGTGTATAGTTTTCTCATACATTTATTTTGAAATTGACTGATTGAGTTTGACTTCATATCAACTAAAATAAAATCTATTTAAACAAATTATAGATACTATGTTGAATAAAATACAATCGAACTGGAAAACATTCCTTTTAAGTGAAATAATAGCGCTAGCATCTATACACAAAACACTATTTTCACGTACCTCCAATGATCGTCTTAAAATTTCCTAGTTACTACCATTTGTCTTTATAAAGTATTTACCTCTCATTTATTGATTCGTCATATTATTTTGCAAAAAATGCTACCACATCAGGCAACAACAAACGACACTTTGGCCACAGATGGCGATTAAATCGTTATTTGTCTTGGTGCCGACTCGTTGACGCAAACTTAAATACAAATTAATGTACACATTATTTGTTATAAGTTTTAAAAAACATGTAAATCTAAGAGTAACGCACGAGACTATGATTTAAGTTGGTCAAAGTCCCCCGATATCCGCCACTGGTAATTGTTATGTGTTAATATCCTTTCCATGGTTGTACTATGTACTACTATGCACGAGACTATGATTTAAGTTGGTCAAAGTCCCGATATCCGCCACCGGTAATTCTGATGTGTTAATTGGATGAGCGAAGCGAAGACTTCAAATTCACTGACCCCCAAAAAATTTAGCTCAGGTGTTTTTTTTTTTTTTTTTTTTTTTTTTTGTTTGTTTGTTTTTCTGTCTGTTTGTTAACTCTCTACCAGGCAAACGGCATATCCGATCTTGATGAAAATTTGACAGGACCTTCGAAATCTCTGAACTTAGAGGTGTATTGTTTTTGGGTACAATCGAAGAAATATTTCTCATGAATATCGTATTTTTACGATTTTTTTCGATTTTTAGTGCGATATTTTCGTGACATTTGGGCCAATTCTGACCAAACGGGTGGGGCTACAACGTTCATATTATACATGGACATTAAGATTATGGTGATGTAGTACCTTTTGAAAGAAAAAGTTGAAAAAGTTAGCCAGAATCCATAGAAATAAAGCTTTTAATATAAGTTTTTTGATTTTTTTGCGATATTTTCGTGCCATTTGGGCCAATTCTGACCAAACGGGTGGGGCTACAACGTTCATATTATACATGGACATTAAGGTTATGGTGATGTAGTACCTTATAAAGAAAAAGTTTGAATAGTTAGCCAGAATCCATAGAAATAAAGCTTTGAAAATAAGTTTTTACGGTAAATAATAACAATTGACAGGTAACAAAAGAAACTTGACAACAATCACCTACAATGCGTAGGCAGCAAAACAAAGAACTTGCAAAAGTAAAGATATCCCATGCAAACTAAAAATTTTAAAAAGCTCATCCATCAACGCGGCGGGACTTTAGCGTTTTCCTAGTATCCTTTCCATGGTTGTACTATGTACGCATTAATGGACTGAACAAACTAAGTTATAAGCAAGGGATTGAGTCCTCTTAATCAGCCCTAGGCCATTCCCTCCCCAACTTCCCTTACTCCAGAATACCAAGGTTAGACACATGAAGAGGGGCATGCATTTGTCCCTCGGCCGGTTAACACGAGAATCTAAAACTAAAATGAAGTCTATATATAATACTGAGAGCTCAGAAAAATGACATTATCTACTTACGTGGGCTTAGATCAGAATGCAAACAGTTGGGACCGGATAAACTTTCCACAACTCACTCATGATTCAGTTCGTACAATCAACCGATCACGTTCGTTATAACGTGTCTAATTATTTACAACCTGCTCTAGATCTGCTCAAGACTGTACGAGTATACGAGCAAATAGGGGTAAGTGATTTATTTGCGTCTGGCTAGAGAAAAGTGGTTTCTCAGAAGGCCATAAAGTGATCGTGCGATTGAGCCTGCTATCGGCCACATCGATCTACATTCTACAAGTCGCAGCCGACTTCTGGGAACACTAGGCTGAAGGAATCGACAGTTATATCAGTGTGCGCAGTTGATCACATTTTGAAGTTGTACTAGGAAAACGCTCAAGTCCCGCCGCGTTGATGGATGAGCTTTTTTTTTTAAAGTTTTTAGTCTGCGTGGGATATCTTTACTTTTGCGAGTGCTTTGTTGCTTTGTTTTGCTTCCCACGCATTGTAGGTGATTGTTGTCAAGTTTCTATTGTTACTTGTCAATTTGTTATTATTTACCGTTAAAACTTATATTAAAAGCTTTATTTCTATGGATTCTGGGTAACTTTGTCAACTTTTTCTTTCAAAAGGTACTTTATCACCATAACCTTAATGTCCATGTATAATATGAACGTTGTAGCCCCACCCGTTTGGTCAGAATTGGCCCAAATGGCACGAAAATATCGCATACAAATCAAAAAAACTTATATTAAAAGCTTTATTTCTATGAATTCCGGCTAACTTTTTCAACTTTTTCTTTCAAAAGGTACTACATCACCATAACCTTAATGTCCATGTATAATATGAACGTTGTAACCCCACCCGTTTGGTCAGAATCGGCCCAAATGTCACGAAAATATCGCACTAAAAATCGAAAAAAATCGTAAAAGTACGATATTCATGAGAAATATTTCTTCGATTGTACCCAAAAACAATACACCTCTAAGTTCAGAGATTTCGAAGGTCCCCTCAAATTTTCATCAAGATCGGATATGCCGTTTGCCTGGTAGAGAGTTAACAAACAGACAGAAAAACAAACAAACAAAAAAAAAAACAAAAAAAAAAACACCCGAGCTAAATTTTTTGGGGGTCAGTGAAATTGAAGTCTTCGCTTCGCTCATCCAAAAAGTAACAACACTTGCAAAGTATCTGTAATATTACAGGGAAAAGCTCCCCTTTATGCTACACTTTTCTGTCCGTCCATCTCTGCATGTGGAGCGTCTCACTGTAAATATCCTAGGCTACATGAAGTTTGAATGGCATGCATTTTTTATTGAGTGAGCAATTTTATACACACAAAAAACTAGTAATTTTCACTCACATATCTCTCTCATTTGTTCGAATTATTTTAAAATTATTTATATTTAATTTATTTTACTGTAGTAATTCGATTTTAATTGAATTATTTTCACATTTTACGTGTTCGTTTTAAAAATGTTATCGTGAAGATTGTCTTTTCATTCATTGTTTTATATTTTTTAATATTCCGAAGAATGTTTAATTTACAGTTTATTATTTTAAAAATAAAATCCTCCAATCATAATAATAGCCAGAGTATCGAATCGACGACCTCCCTGATGCGAATCTCGCATGTGAGGGCTAAAATACAACTATCGGTTTTGTCTGACATATAGACGTTTTAAAAATCGTAGCGAAAAGGTTAAATCTTCAATTCTTTCCTTGTCACATCCCAAACGTTTATCAATAAACCGTTACAATATAGATTTGCATCGTCGTGTTAAAGTTCCTTCAATACTTGTCGCTCGTATGCGTCAGTGTGAGCTGTTCAAGGCGTGCGTTATAGACACATCGACGATGGGTGGTGATAGATGAGGAGGAAGAATGAACAGAAGGGTGGAGGGGAAACCCGGTACCGGCACGTAGCCTACTCCTTTAGAAAAGTACCAAGGGGACCAACGGCTTTACGTCCCATCCGAAAGGACGGTGTAACCTTGACATTTAAGTCGGTAGGCTACTTATATTGAAGAAAAGTCACCTGACCTATTTTTCTCAAGATAGAAAAATTAAATTCCTAGTTACGTTCGCTACGCCCATAACGCTCATCCATTACAAGCGGAAGAAAACTCTACTATATCACTGATTAAAGTACTTCATATAGAATTTAGCACCTTTCGTTAATCTACTAATAATTCATTATTAAGCCCCTAATCGCTATCGTTAGTCCGTATTGATTAATAAACTATCCCTAAATTTGTAATTATCACGCGAATTATTGAAAACTACGTTCAATTTATAACTAACGTTTTCAGTGGTGGCTTAGTAATTAAACGAGATATTATCTGTCCTGCACGGTATACGGTACAGCACTGAACAAAAATATCACCACAATCTATTCTGAATGCAAATACCACTCTATAGTTCTTAACATTATTACTCTGTTTAATTAAATTTAAAATACAGTTGAAAATGTTTAATTATTTATACATTATAATTATTATGTTATCATAATCACCATAGCACCGATGTAAAAAGTCTCATGGTCACGGGTTATATATTAAATTCAAACAGTTTAATGCAGAATCAAGTTTTGCTTTTATAACACAATTTGGTAAATGTGCATAAATTTAAGAATTGCGAAGACAATTTTGACTTGGTTTCATTCGCATGCGCAGAATTTTACAAAAGCAGACTTTTATTATTTATAATAATTGTAGGCCTACAAAATTGTCTTTCCCATTCAGTTCTGTAACAAAGTTACTAGTCAACAGGACAGTTATTGACACCACAAAGAAATAATATGTGTATTACATAGTTATACAAGAAGGATCAACATAAATTTATTTACGGCAAATAATGATTTTATATTCATTAAACGTATAATTGTGCAAGTTAACTTGGTTAACGGTATTATTCAGTTTCTCTTATGCAAGCATATTTAATTTGTGAATATGAATTACTTGTTTACAATAGTATATTTTTACTTCCCTTATTAATTTGAATATAATGAAGTAATATTTCGATTTAAAAAAAGACTTTTGAAACAAGTCGAAATATGAGTGCAATATATTGAAATAAATAACAGTGGGAAGTCCAAACATACTATATTGTAAACATTTAATAACTGTTCTACAATTTCGTTTATATAATGAATTACTTAGTTTATGCAGAGACTGTCAGATAGTATAAACCGCTTAGTTTTTCCATCCATCATTGAAACATGCTGATGTTTCATTTTTCTTCATTCTTTTACTAATCACTTTAAGTTATGAGCACCTCGAAACAACGAAGTGCCCCCACCCCATGTGAAGCTATCCAGTATAGCAGTCCAAGTATGGGGATAAATATTTCCCCTCATTTACCCCCCCCTTCCCCCTCATCGCCACTTCGATCCCCGGCGATTAAACCTTCCTCACCCCCATGGAGAATACAGATGCTTGGTCTGGGCTCAGGTACAATCACCGAGGTTGACCATATCTCTCGGTAAAAAGTTCCCCGGGACATTCTGATGGGGGGATGTTATTAACGCCCCCGTTAACCCATTGTTTTTCGACGCACCCAAAAATGTGTTTTACTATTGAAGATTTTTGAAGATAAATGAATATAACCATTTTTTTATATAAGTCAAAAGAGATTTTTTAAGGATGCCCGCTGTAGGGAAACACATCAGATTTAACCGGTGTGACCCTCTTCATGGTGACTAACTAGGTATGTTGCGGATAGGACAATTGTGAAGGGATGTCCGAGGTCTTTTAAGAGGACTCAATCCCTTGCATTCGCATTAACGACCTGGGGAAAAACCTGGGAAAAAAACTTTCAGTCAGGATTTCCTGTCTCGACGGATTTGAACCCGGGACCTCCCGAATCGGAGTCTCGAGCCAACACAGTCGGTTTTCAAGATATATTAATTAATTTACCCTTCCCACCGCTACACGAGTGCGGTCAGCCTAGGCTTAGAAGTCGACGTAAACTTACTCTGCCGTCACGACGTACACAGTGTTTCCAGTGGTGGCTTGACACGTGCAGCAGGGGATTTAAACTACCAATATTTCTTTATTCAAAACGTTTTAAAAGTGTACACATAAACAGAACAATAACAGACTCACTAGAAGGCCAACAGCTAGTCTTCAATTATTTTCGTAGATATTGACATCATTTTAGGCTTATACGCTGAACTTGCGGCGTGGAAAATGGGAATCGTTTCTATTTTCGACAAAATTTTAAAAGAGGGGTGGGGTAGCGTGTCCCGTTACGATTGGCTGATAGCTCACTTCCGACTTCGTTTAAGTTGGCTGTGTGAAGGGATGGGAAAAAAATTTTAGTTTCCTAAACGTTTAATCAATTGAAATTTACGCGTTTCAAGGGTTAAACGTATTTAAGCCCTATTTTCAAAAAAAAAAAACTTTTTCTAAAAAAAAATATAGGTAGGCGGGGGGCTTAGCTTTTACTACAAAAATCGTAATTTTGTACAAATGACCCGGCCGACGATTAATAAACAAAACTCGCATCTCGCATTTAAAGACCCGGCTTAATCAGCCTGGACCCGGCCCCCTCCCCAAAATTGTAATTTTGAACATTTTCGGCCTTATTTGTTAAACCCGTGTTTGAGAGCCTTCCAAAAAGTGTTAACAAATTAAAATTTTATTTCTTTGAAAAAAAACAAAACAAAAAAAAAAACAAACAAAACAAACAATCAAAACAACAAAATACAGATTTTCTCGTTTATATAAAACTGTAAAAAAGTTTAAACCCCTACATGCACGTTTAAAAAAAATTTTTTCCATTTGTCCTGGGCTTGTGCCTTGTGGAGGGGGTATCTACCCGGGGACTAGTCTCTACTTGTCCCCCACTATAGACTATCTCCTCTCTCTCCACACGTCCCGTCTGATCCGCACAGGGTCTTAACACAGGACACGGAAAAGCGTTGTTGCTGATAATGAGATTCATACACAACGGGTAGGGGGGGAGGAGGGGGGGGGGCGAGATGGTGATTGATTGTATGCAGTTTATTGTAGGTGGTTCGGCTTTCTGTCGGCCTGGATCGGTTTTACCCCAGTGGTATCGGTTTGTTTGAGGAGAGCGCTTTTGTGATAACAGATTAGTGAAGAGTGAACTTCTGTAATTCTTGACACTAAGTTAGCTCTGAGGAAATGATTATACTATATGTTTATGTTTGTTTAAAAAAAACAATTTTTTTGTATGTGTTTTTAAAATTTCGTTTCATTTCACTAGTCTTTCCAGAATCTGAGATTGCGTTTTTTAGTGACAAGCCACTAAGTGTTGCCAGCACTTCGATATGAGAACGAAAGACAATGTGGCCGCTCCGTATCAGTGTAATTGTCAATGTTTATAAAACAATTTTAAGTAGATCAGTTCTTTCGTACATTAAGTTTTAAATTTATTATAGGTATTTTAGTACTAACATTTTTTTTTCATAAAATTTTGGGGGGTTTGCACTTTAAATTTTTACGTTTTAAGCCCGATGCGATTGAGCACTCTTTAAAAAATTTTTATTATTTATTTAATCTGTCACATACGCCAAAAATTAAACGTTAGATTTTATATTTTTAAAAAATAATGCCAAGAGATTCACAAAAAAGCATTGGGGGGCCCAGGGCCCCGATTCTGACATTTTTACCCCGGGGTATAAGCAGATTTGGGGTAAAGTGCGGTAAAAACTCGGACCCAAATTTCATAAGACTTATCCCCCTCGCACAGGATAAAAAATATTTAAACAGGGGCGGACTTTTTAAAATTTTGCGTCATGTGAAAAACGGAAAGTTGTCATTACCCCCATAAAAAAAAATCAGAAACCGTCTCGGGCCTAGGCCCGATTAAAAATTTTTCATATACAACAGTGTAGGCCCAAAATTCGATTAGGCTATGGGCAGATAAAATTTATACAACTAAACCCCTTTGCAAACCCCCTTGGGCCTCTTTCCCAGGCACCCCAGCCTGCACACCTTGTTTTGACACAAAACCCGCCAAATAAATAGTTTTTGATTACAAAACCTTATCAATGAAAAAGTATGATAGTCCTAGGCTATTCCAAAATTTTTCGGCATAATACCCTTTTCTTTCTTTTAATGATCTCACACAGGTTTGTGTTCGTAGAAACACCCGGGCGACCCTTCTGGGGTCGACTGGGGATTGTTTTTTTCATTTTTTCACTCAACGTTGATGGGGACTGCTTGGGTCCCAAATAGTGCGTGCATCACAAGGCCGTGTTTTAATGAAAAAAGGGGATTCTCGTTAAAATGTTACTAATCATATGATTTACTAAAAAAAGATGATTTGAATGAAAAAAGAAAGATTTATTGTCACCCATGTGTATTACAGGAACTTCGTCGGGAGTTGCATCTTCATGTTTTCAAAAAGAATTTTAAATAACCCCGCTTTCTTCAAAACCGCCCCCGACCCGGGAAAAAAACTGTGGGCTTCTAGTCTCGACCACAACATCAAAAAAGAACGTCGCTACGTTTTTTGCAAATCTGATCTGTCATTGGGGCAAATTTTTGTTTACAAAAAAATTCCAATTTTTTTCCCCGCCCCCTAAACTTTGGTCGTTCTTTTTTTGGTCGTGGCCGTGAAGGCCCAAAGGTCTGTCGAATGTTGGACGTCAAGGTACCCCCAAATTCCGCTCGTAGATTGAGTAAACCTTGCAATATTTTCACGTATTTCGTACTGGCTATGTTTACCATAGTAGGCCTTATTGCCACAGATGATGGACTACACTGCGTTAGTTAAACAAAAACATGTTAAATAATTTTTTAAATACAATCTAGAAATTACAAAATCTTTCCCGACCAGGGGATTGAACCCACTTCTTTCACATTTCGGCTACAAGGGCGCCTTAGCCAACTAGACTAGGGAAACCCCAAAGTCGTAGTTAGACGAGTGAGCGAGTCATGTGGTGAGTACCCGGGAACATTTGCATTTAAGTTTGATAATTATATTCGTATAAATAATTGGGTATTTAAAAGTTTAGTTGGTATACGGGCGCGTCAACTGTAAGGCCATAATGCGCCTCTCTAGCCTATGATAGGCTAGGTAGGCCTAAGGTAGGGGGAAGAAAAGTAATGTAACCGGGTACTCAACACATGGCTCACTCACTCGTTTAACAACGACTTTGGCGTTTCCCTAGTTTATTTCCAAATGCTGCAAATACCTAAGAAATATTGATATTTTCTTCAACTTTCGGATCGCGTGCTGAGCAGCTTATACCCTTGGTATACCTAGTAAGTTTGTCCGAACTTTTACAAATGGTGGAGGTGCCGGGTCAATGAACCCGAGATTGCGAACGTAAACATCTTATTCATTTTTGGCGATACTTAGTGGGGTATGCACCCGCTTAACTCAAAAAATATATTTCATTGAGGCTACTCACTAGTTATGAATTTAGAAAGTAACAAAAAAATTAATGGGTGCGCCATTTCTCGAAAAAAAATGACAAACTTGGTAATTTTCGAGCCAGGTCCCATCGCAAAAATCTTCCATAAGAAATTATTTATTTATTATATAGTTGAAAAAGAAAAGGAAAATGAAACGTCATTTTGTATTATTCTCCAAAAAGTTGATTCAGTAGCATAAAGATAAATGTAAAATGTTTTATCGGTGAAATTGATGTGTCGAAATCCGGCCAATGGAATCTAATAAAGCTGAGTCGCCAAACGTCATGAAATAAGTGAGAAGCCAAAGGTTTTTTCTCCGTCCATTAGAGTGTTTTCTGAATGAAACCCCTACAAAGAAGCGAGTGAAATACGCGGTTCTTACACGTGTGAAGCCACGTCCTTAAAAGAAAAGAAAAATAGGTTCAAACTCAGAGCTAAATAGAGTGAGAACGAAAATAAATGTGATTCCAGAGAATTGAGGTTGGAGATGAAAATAACGGCATGGCGACATATGGTCAAAGAGAATGGACTGTGAGTTCCAACGCGGGAAAACATCGCGTTATGGACTTGGGACAAAGGGGAAAAGGGGAATAATTAGGAGAAGCAAAGGGAGTTTTTCTCTTTTATGTTGGATGGCATTTTCTTGTCGCAAGGAAAATATAGTGAAAAGCCAGGCGGTTTCAATGATGTGGCTACAATCGGAAGGAAGGCGGGAATTTGTTTGTTGAGTTGGGTGATTGGGGGGTGGGGGGGGAGTGGCCGGTTAGAGTGGTCAGGGGAAGGGTAGGGGGAAGAGTATATCATATGGGGAAGGAATTCTTACGACGAGGGGAGAAGTGACTAGAACGGCGCGGTAGAGAATCAACAGATGATGGGAGATTTCGCGCGAAAGAGTGAGACAGAGAGTGTGATACGATGACAGTGATTGAACGAAATAGAGTGAGATTAACGAACCGATCAAAATGGAGACAGTGAAGGAAGGGATTAGATTGTCTACGGACATGATTGAGCGGGGTGTGAAGGTTATGAAGTAATAGAAAGAAAGAAAGAAAGAAAGAAAGAAAGAAAGCAGAGAAAGAAACGAGATCGAAGGAGAAAGAATATATCACGATTGCGACAAAATATCAAAGTTGGTGTATTTACTGTGCTGTTAGTTTGGAGAATAAGATAAAGAAGTCCGTTGGCTTTTATCTCACTACGTGGGAGCAAAGTGCCGTCCATAATGGGCTAGGGCTCTCTTTCTCTTCTTCAACCCACATAAAAGACAAATTTACTTGAAGTCTGCACAGCTGATAAATAGATGCATGGTGTAAAGATGGTTTGACGCGAATGCCAAGGAATATTTTATAGTTATAAATCGTGGCAGTCGTCTTTTGAATAGACACATTTGAAAATCATATTCATTGGCTGGTATCGAGCAGTTTACCACCTTAACGAAAGTGTCACATGTAAAGCGTTAGTTTCTCGTGTCGTTAATATTGAAAGATTTAAATTAGGACTGGAAAATGTCATATCATACATTTATCGGTATCACACGAAAATTTCGATATATTGAAATTGTATTTTATGTAGCGTACTATTTATGAGTAGCTAAAAAGGATTGCTAATGTATTGCCAAAAATGAATAACGATGTTTTGTTCGCAATCTCAGGTTCATTGACCCGGCACCTCCACCATTTCTACAAGTTCGGTCGAATTTACTAGGTATAGACTAGGGGTATAGGATACCCAACACGCGAACCGAAAATTTAAGAAGAATACCAACACTTCATAGATATTTGTAACATTTTGGGCTAACTTTCACATTCCCAAAAAAGTCATATCCCCGTTCTTGATTTTGAAATTTAAAAAATAAACATGAACTTTAACAAAAACACAAAATTTCGATATTTTGACATAGACTTTAAATATCGATATCGAAAATATTCCCACATTGAAATCGTATGGAAATATTGATTTCTTTACCCAGCCTTACTTGAGATATTATCTCAGTAAGCGCATACAATAACAAGTGCAGCGTACTCTTTACTTACCTACGTAGTTATGTATTTATCTATTACTTTCAATTTCTTTTCCTTTCTTTTTGTAAGTCGTTAATATACCATTTTATATATTAAGACTCGAACTAAATGACAAGGTTAAAGTGACGTGATGTAAGATAAAGGGTTAAATAAATGCAAATTGATTTTAAATAAAGAGCAAAATCAGAATTATTATAATATTACAGAATAAAACTAGTAAAAAGATCACTGAAAAAACATCCACTACAAGAATCACATCTTTTTAAAAATGGAGAAATTTATAATCAGGGTAAATTCGTCATGTTGTGAAAATACCGTCATAAAATTGCCAATATTTTTTCATACCGGTATTTATCTTTCCATAAGAGATGAGAGACGATGTCAAGAGATGAATCATAAGTACTGTTTTCTGCACTCAACAATTCTATCAAGTTTGACACTTATCGATAGAGGAGTCGTGGATCTCATTGAACTGTCACTGGAAAGAAATATGTCGATACCGTTTTCAAATAGTTGAGAGTGACGTTTTTATTTATAACTAAATGAGAACATGCAAACACCTTCAGTGTAACATCGGCTGGAAACCACGTTGTGCGTTTACAACTAGTACGGTGAGAAAGCTGTTAGATAGGAGCATCTTGAAATGTTATGTTTTAACCTCTTTGTTGTTCATTGTTTTGTTTATGTGTTTTTTCTTTTATGTATTATTATCAAATCACCTATGTCTTCCGTTGTCTTTCATCACCTATGAAAATAAACACTATTTCTCTTTGAATCTTTGTGTATTTGTCTTCACCTGATATACAAAAGCATTACACGAATGTAGTCAACCTTACTACGTAGCTAGTTTTAATAATTATCTGATTAACTTTTTTGAACATCTATCCTATCTAGTTAATAAGTGATGAAAACAGTAAAGGGAAAAAAATCAAGATAAAAATATTACAACAATGCATAAAACAATAATAAAATGAATAAAAAATAAGATTAATTAAAATTGAATTACCTTATTTCAAATGAATGGAATACAAATTAAATAAAAAAATAAACGCAAAAGAATCAATGAAACACGGGAAAAAGAATGAGAAAAGAGAAAACAGTGAATTTTGACGAACATTATTGATAGAAACAGCACAATATAATTATTGTTGCATATTTAGGCGAACTAATCTTCTGGTTTTCCACGTCTTACATTTATTTTGTTTTATGTATGTTACCAATTGTGTTTGCTAGAGAGTTAAGCGCACAACTCAGATTCGGGAGGTCTCATATTCAAATTTCGTCGAGACTGGCAATCCTGACTGAAGGTTTTTCTCAGTCGTTAATGTGAATGCAAGTGATCGATTCCTCTTGAACAGACCTCGGACATATCTTCATGATTGTCTTAACTCCAATACTACCTAGTTAAACACCTGAAGAGAGGCATGCATTGCACCCTGGCCAGGTTTCTCACGGAAAATTATTAAACGAGGGAGCGGAGCGACCGAGTGTCTCCATTCCACTCGAACGGCTCTCATTGTGATTCTGTCTGTCTGTCTGTCTGTACGTCGAAAATCAGCCGAACCGCTGAACAGATTGGGCTGAAATTTAAACAGACATCCGGTACGAGTTTACTGAGACTGCTAACAAAATCAGCTAGATTCATACGATTAATCTACAATAAATTAAATGTGATTTTTAAAATATTATAGCATTTTTTGAGTAGACTAGCGGGACGATAACTACGTGGCTTGCATGGCCTATTGGTAAGTATTAGACTACCGCACGGAGGGTTGGGGTTCGATACCATTAGCTCGAACTTTTTTATATTTTTACACCCACATATTTTTTGAGGGTGTTAATGGGTAATAAACTTAGGTGATTTGTTTTATCTTGGAAATTTGTGTAATGTTCACGCTAATACGTTGAACATGATTCGCATTTAAATTTCAATTTAAATAACTAGTGAAAGCCAAAGTCGTTGTTAACGAGTGAGTGAGCCATGTGTTGAGTACCCGGGAACATAGCCTTTCTCCCTATACCTAAGGCTCGATGTAGCCCAGTATGGGGAATGATACTTGATACTATACACATAAGTCACTCACTCGTTAACACAGACTTTGGCGTTTACTAGTTAATTGATTGTATTAATGTGTAGTAATGTATTGATTTATGTACACTTTGTCCAGTACTTAACATTTACACGAACTTATTTCTCTGCTCATAAAACATAAACGAAGATTAAGTATCTCATGCAAGCAACACCCAATTAAAAACTAACATAACATTTTCTGAACCATGTAATCTTATTATATATCTTGAGATCAAATAATTATGATAAAGCTTTCCTTTCTAGCCTTTTTATCTTTTAGAGGCTGTAGCATATTGTATGTATTACGCCATGCTGTAAAAGCCTCCTAGTTTTATGGGCGGAAGTTATGAAGAAGAGATGGTACAACATGCAGCAAGTCTCCAACCACAAAGAGCACAATGGTAAAGTAAAATCGCGAGAGAAAGGTGTAGACAGAAGAAAAGATAACCCGCAAGACGGAAATTTAAAAAATACGATTACGAAAGACGGTAAAAAAGAAATAAAGAAAAGTCTTTCACGAGATGGTGGCCAGGGTTACGACGGCTCAGCTGGGATTCTGTAAAGCCGGAACATTAATGATCTGCTCACACGGCTGACAAATGAGACGCGTTCACACTAAATGACAACGGACACTTGCTAAGCCAGACAACGTGGATATAAAGAAAACAGAAATGTTCGAGCGAGCCTTTCCCCTTTTTTTAAGAACAAATTCTCATTACGAAGAAGAGAACGAGCTAGTACTTATATCAAATTTGAAATACTCTTTCGTGGGGATGCCCCCTATGTAAGAGCACATATTAGGTATACCCGTTGTAACCTTCTTACAGTTACTACCTAGGTTGTAATTTTGTGTACATTAAAACCACACGAAATCACCCTATTTTTGTAATATCTCACAAAAAGCCACGCAAAATCGAAAAAAAATGATAAAAGACCCTATGTAGTTTCGTTAGAACTATATACCCGGCAAAAAACGTATTCAAATATATTGATCAATAATGATTAAATAACGAATTATATTAAATTAACTTATTCGATAGTTAAAAACGCCACTGATTGTAATATTTGAGAAAATATTCTTGCAGGGTATAATTCTAACAAAAGTACATAGGGTCTTTTATCCACTTTTTCGATTTTGCGTGGCATTTTTGAGATATTTCAAAAAAGGGTAATTTCCCGTGGTTTTAATGTTGGCGGTATAGACTTTGCTCTTAATGTTGTAGTGAGCTCATAAATAAATAAATTGTATTTAGAGTCTATATAACTGATTTTCAGCGGGGGACAGTAAAATAAAGCGACCAAGCCAACCCTGTAGGCCCGACGCAATCGACGAGTGAGCGATAACCAACCAAAGATCGATATTTTTTAAGGGAAATATAGCAATCAGTGGTATGGACAGTGCGAACACCCGCGGATCAACGCCAGAATCAACTAGGCCGATTCAGAACAACTCTGAATTTATTATGTGCTTCGTTGCTAGGACGGCTCCAAAGTTAGTGTGTTAGGGTGATTGTTAAGGGAATGTCCGAGGGCTGGTTAAGAGGACTCAATCCCACTTGGGGGAAACTTTCATTCAGGATAAGCAAAGTTGAAGAACGTATTCATAAATAATTTCAACTCGTTAATCGAGAAACGCCTGTGTAGGCCTAAGTGGACTTTCAAGTCAGTTGAATGAGTTAGATTAAACCAGGGTTAAATGAGGTTACTTTTTTGCCAAACATTTTCACACACACAATTGAAAACTTTATGGGGAAGCTGTTCAGAAAGGATGTGAACATTGATCCATAAGAGTAGTGTTCACTGTACAACTACCGCAAACGCCATAAAAGATTAAATATCGATTAATTTCCAAAGTTTGTTTTTATCTGACGTGTGGAATTATTTTATAAACTTATTTCTTATAACATACTTAGACCAGTTATCTTAATTATTTTGTCGATCTTATATAAACTGGTTTGAGGCCTGACATTTTACTTGAAAAACAAATTTGTGCCAGATTCGAGTAAACACGTCATATTGATACTATGGAAATGTTGCAAGGAGTATGAATAGGAAAAACTTAATTTCGGAAATAACCAGATGTATTTAAACGTAAATTTGTTTGAACATATTATCACACACATTAGTGGTGAGTACTTATCAACGATCGTTTAAGTTCTCCTACTAAACTTTGACTTAGAATTATTTTAAATTTTGTGAAATTAAACAAATTATACACTTGTGACGAGAGCGATTTTAAACGTCTTTGCCTCATAACCCACCCCTCAAAGTAAACAATAATAATGTGTATGTCTTAGGTGAATTTTGCTTAATCATTTAAGTACTTATATAGAAAAAGTCGAAGATGCAAAAGAAAACAATAAATCATTGTATACGGTATTATTTGTCAGTTTGGTAGGATACAAAATGATGTTGCATATTTCTTACAGCGATGTTTTATAAACGAAGTTCCCTTCCTTTCAAAACTCGTTAGTGGCTTTTCCTTTATGTTAAGACAGTTTTAAGAGAGACAACGAAAAATTATTAACGATACAAAATAATGCTCAGTCAACATATTTACATACGACCCCAAAACGCAAAAGTTCCTTGCCCACTATAACTTCGAGTGTTTGCCAAATATTAACCATAAAACACCATGGAGTTAGGAAGAGCCTCGTCCGCAGAATGCAGTGATTAGTTATCGGCGTCGCCACCGGAGCTGGTGGCGCCAGCTAGGGCGACGCCTGGCGTCTAATGAGACCTTCACATCGGCCTACTTATCCCGCCGTCCGCGCGGAGGTCACTCACGCCCACACTTCATGGGACGCGAAGAGTAGGGGATGCATAATGAGCGCGATGTTGACAATCTAGAGTTATGTGTTGTGTAGCAGATAAATACAATAGAGTACAAATAGTTGAATATTGCAGGTTACCATGTCAATAACGATTTCTTGTATAACGTAGATATTTTGATAGAGGAACATGTATTATAAGCGTAGCGCAGTTGTAGTTGTAGTTGCAATTGTAAATGTGGTCGTGGTCGTGGTCGTGGTCGTGGTCGTGGTCGTGGTCGTGGTCGTGGTCGTGGTCGTGGTCGTGGTCGTGGTCGTGGTCGTGGTCGTGGTCGTGGTCGTGGTCGTGGTCGTGGTCGTGGACGTGGTCGTGGTCGTGGTCGTGGTCTAGTCGTGGTCGTGGTCGTAGTCGTAGTAGTGGTAGCAGTTGTCCTAATGTACTAAGTGTGGTATTAATGTTGTTGAAGTGATATTCATTTTATAAAAATGAATTAGGAGAGTGTGTTTTAGTGAAAGTGGAGCTTTTTATCATTTCTTTGGAATGAAGAATTAACGTAAAAAATCAAAATGAAAACACATATCTGCTCTTAAGATTCAGGATGTGACCATCACAAAACTTTACAAAAAGCCTCCCATCGGTTCTTGCAATACACAGAGTCATCAGTAAAAATGTATCCATCCCTCAACGCGACACAGATTAATTTAGTTTTGTCGGCGAAAGCTAAGCAGCTTAACCTTAAAAAAATGTATATCACTCCTTCCATCAACGAACTTCAAAACAAATTTCTGAAAAAAGTTTCGTTGACCAGACATATCTTTTCATTCTTTGCTCTATTTTAATCTCGACCCGAGTCCACGAAGCTGTTGTTGTTCTGGAAACTTCCTAACTGTCTGGGAGAAAACAACCGTCAGTCAGGAAGCGGTGGCTTCCAGCGCGCGCGCGACTTAGAAATGCACACCACCTCTCTGGCTCTGCTCGCGTCTTGTTACTTTTAATGAAAAGTAAGCTTGGTTAGTCAGGTCTCCCCTCGAGGCGGAGGAAGAACAAACATCACTTCTAATCCGAGAGTCGGGACTAATTCAATACGCGTCCGCGCTAGAACAATGTGGGAGCGATCTTGTTTCAATTATATTCCGGCAAGTTCATCCTGCATGCGACCACTTACTTTTAAACGCAGTAGCGACATTGTAATTAACATAATATCTTAGACAATATCTATCTAAGACTCATCTAGATACAGATATCTTAAAATGGCCTAGAAATTTGACTAAACAAACGTTTAATTTTTTGTTCGTTTAAATTTTAATCACCTCCGACATAAGTTAACCCTTTCGGATACTGTTTTTTTTTTCAATAATTTAGAAGGCGGTGAAACTGTTTACTATATAAACTACATTTAAACACTTAAATTAGTAAGCAATATATAAAAAAAATCGTTAAAAATCTTTTTTTTTCTATTTTTTAATTTATGTTTTAAAAATTTTATATGGGCGTGAAGTAAAGTGTGCAAAACACCCTTAATAAGCTAGTCATTAGGTTTATTGTAAGTTTTGATTTTTTTAAACACAAATTTCCAGTTTAAAATCTTAATCTTAAATTGGAAAATACTCAACATTGAACTATCCACCTCTTAATTGTTGTTTAGGTTGTTTTGAAACATTAACTATTTGATTTAAAATCAACAAAATGTGTAGAAATAAATTTGTTTTGTGAACATAGAAATAAGAATCTGGCCTTTTTTTACCGATACACAACCCTTCATAATATGCATCTCTGTTTTTGTTATTTTTGCTGTCATATTCCGTAGAGACTCGCAAATCATGGGCACCGACAATCTAATATGCTCGTAATATATAAATAAAACACAGCATGACGGACAGGTATCGACTGTTCGTGGTAGCCATGTTGAAGAGCATACCAAGGTCTGCAGTCGATGCATTCAACTCAAGGTCCACCAAATCTACTGGACTAGGTAGCTTTTTTACTACGGATGTAGATTTAGCGACCTGGCTCCGACACAGAGCGACACTAGCACTGTTTACCGGGAGAATATCTAATAAACACAATTGCTCCATTTCTTAGCAACTCATAGAAAGCTGCGGTTTGAACTTATCGCTGTGTCGACCTACTGACTTTTTGTCTGAACTGACTGCCTTCAACAGTTGGCGGACGGCAGGGTCTTCGATCATGCGGGCAGTAGAGTATTTGATCAGTTAAGACTTTGCAACGTTTTTGTCTCAAGATAACCTAACCTTTCCATAGCATAACGTAACTTTAATCAATAAATTTTAGAGCAGTTGAGAATTCGATCGTTTCATAAGTCGAGCAATTGAGATGATCCCATAAATGTCGGTCAGTTGAAACTACGGCAGTTGAAATTGCGATTGTCTGATTGTTGGTCGGTTGATAATTCGAGCAGTAGATAGAGAGCCTATATTAACCTACACAAGAGAGTGGCCATACAGTGCTTCCGGCCACCATGTTTTTGCCAAATCATTGTTTAGTTTCGTCAACTGGCGTAAAAGTAAACAAATTTGTCGAGAAACAGACGTAAACAAGTCTGACTGTTGCAAGCCAAATTTGTTTTTCAAGTCTGTTTTAATCCAAATTTGTTTACTTTTACGGCAGTTGACGAAACTAAAAAATGATTTGTCAACATGGCGGCCGGAAACACTGTATGGCCACTCTCTTAGGTTAATATATGCTCGCTAGCAGTAGAGACGCTCTAGCCCTACCTGGCGGCGAGTGCTGTAACTCGTTAGCACACTAACCCTATCTGCCAGGAGTTACTCTAAGTCATCACGTCATTAGCCCTATCTACCGTCGAATGCTGTAACTCAGCACTACACCAGCCCCATCTACCGGGACACACACGAACCACTCACCGGTCTGGGTACTGCTGTCAAAGAACGTGCTCGTCGTCTCGACTGTCATGGTGGCGAAGGTGCCGTCTGTGATCTGAGCAGATGAGTCGCGACGACCGCGGGACCTGATGCTGTAGTCGTCGGACTGAGAGGATTGGCGCCGGAAGTTGCGGCACCTGAGTCAAGAATAACAATCTTAGACTCTGAAGATAAACCTATGCTTGCTGGAGGGTACAACATCAGTTTAACTCTATGTGGCATAAATAGGGTATGGGGGTAATTGTGAAGGGTTTGTACGAAAGAAAAGTCTTTACACAAACTTTCAGTGAGAATTGCCGGTGGGGAGAAATGATAATGAACCTGTGACCTCCAGAATCAGAGTATCTTGAGTTCGTATGAGAACACTCTTTAACATTAGCAATAAGACTAGCAAAGATGGATCACTTTTTACAAAAGTAATTAATAGCCAGATAAATCAGAGCATGCGGGCAGATGATCTTATACAGTGAGCTACAGCTAATAAAGAAAGATCTGGAATTTTTTAAATTCATTCGGCACTATGTTCGTCACTATAAGTATGAATATTACTTGTTAGGTCTATGAATGAATAGAAGTTTAAAGGATACTGCCGAGACACAAAAAAATTTACTTTTATTTCCGTTGGACGATAGTATTATCAAAGATTAGATAGGATAGTGTTATACTTCGTCATAATCGGTTACATAAAAAGTTGTCATCAGGAGAATTTACATCAGGTGATCTATTATCGATCGATCCGCTTAGCAGATGATCTTGAGCAGTTCAGTGTTAAATTGTTCAAAAGGGTTCCGGAAAATCTAGACGAAGACCATCATATAATTTGTTTTATTTTGCTACATTTTAGTCAAAAGTCATCTGTATTCTTTCTTGCTCATGGTGTCCAAACTATCAGTATATTTTTATTAGCCATTATATAATTTTCCTTTTAACCATGAATGAGGAAAGATGGTGAGAATCAAGGAAGATATGACAAAAACTGCTCTAGGTCCCTGATGCAGGAGAAAATGAAAGATAAATTTCAGAGTAAGAAATATACGGAGGGAATAAAAAGTGGTGGGATTCTCCAAATCGACTCCCAAGATCATATAAAGGGAACATCTTGGTTATCTTTACCTGATCATTTCCTCTGTGGTTGATTGTCTTCGAAAGCCTCGCGCGATAAGTATCTCCTCGGTGGTTGACTGGCGTCGTATCGCGGGCGCATGCGTGGACGGCTGTGCCGGGATGCGCGCGCACGGCGACGGGTCACGTGACGAGCACGTGGACGAGGATTCGGGCGAGCGAGGGGATCCCCCGCCGGATGAGCCGGGGACCGGCGTGGAACGACCTTGGATAGAGGTCGACTGACGGCGGAGTCGACCGCGGCGACTGCGACTTACTGGTGACACGTCGCGTTCACCGCTGCGGTCCGGGGAGAGGTGCGACCTGGCGGGCAAGAATGCTGTTTATTATCTTTTGTCCCAAAACCCAAATATTTCTTTTACACAACCCTGTTATTAGGAGAATTTTTTATCTGAAATATTTGGTTTCTAATGCCCAGTTCATATAAAGTCGTAAGGTTAAGTCGTAGTCGTAAGGTTTAGTCCTAGTCGTATGGTATAAGCTTTTGAGGGCGTGGTTTCAAGTTTTAACGAAGAAATTCAACAACAAAGAACCTCTGTTGTAAGTGACATTTCGATCTCTGATTGGCTAGTCGTAAGAATTTGTTGTTTAGTCGTAAGAAAGAGGAACATTTTCAACTTTTTTATGACTACAACTAAGACTAAACCATAAGACTAAATCTTGAGACAGTGTGTGAACAATAACTGACACAACTTGTAAATTAACTCGGCATACCCCCTCAGTTGCAAAGTATTATGGACTGACGTTACAGAAACCATCGTCGAGCAAATAATGGCCAACCATTTGGCTGGGCACGAGTTTCTCATAGGCGAAACCAAAATAAACAAGGCTACTTCTGAACAAATATAATTATATTTTCTTTTGCTTTGTGTCTTCGACGACATTACAGTCACCGTGTTACACATATCGAACTTAATGGATTGGGGAGCATGATAGAATCTTAAACACTTCTGCCTGGAGTGGAAATCAAACCCAACTCTTTCGGTAATAGAAGTTGGGCCCCGAACCACTGGACCAACTAGCCACACAGATTTATGTAATGTCTCTACTTTATTACTGTATTATTGTGCTTCTACTTACTTGGAATCTCGCCTTCCGCGCGGGAAACTTGCCGAGTCTGGTGACAAGGAGTCTCTCCTGGCTTTCCTGCCCGAGTCTCCTTCTCCTGCATTGAGGTCAGGAGAGAGGGTGGGCTGCGATTCACGGCGACCTCCTGAAACACAGGCGAGTCACAGTTAGAGGTCATCGTGTCCAAGGAGTTTGATTGGTTGCAATACCACTGAGGTATGATACATGTAAATACAATTCCAGTGCTTGTTTGTCCAACACTTTTTTCACTTTTAAATCATTTTTCTCTCCAGGTGTAATTACAACTATTTTGCCTTCCTTCTACAAACAATGACATATTCTACGTAATTATAAATTTATATGTTGTGCTATAAAATAATACTGTAAGGGAAATATTACTTCTTTTACCCACATTTCTTGTAGGTATTTGTATATTTTATAACTAGCTGTAATTGCCACATTGTAGTAGGACAAACGATAAAACGTTTTACGTGTTGACGCTTACTTAGTTATTTCTATTCAACAAATACGTTTAAACCAAACCATTGCAAAAATCAATTTAAACTTTACATGATATTTTGGGTTTTTAATAACAATATTATAAGTTACGGCTAGTAGTCTAGTAGCCACCTGCTACATTAACAGCTTGTTCAATTTATATTTTAATCTTAAGCCTGCAGATTCGGCATCTCACCTCCCCAGACGCCGGGCGGAAGGCAGCTCTCGTCAATGGCGGTTGATTGTCGTGGCAGTCGCGGGAACTTGGATGGCGACGTTTCCTTGCAGCTACCCCTGCGTTCGGGCGACGCGTGGGAGCGCGAATCTCGGCGAGACTTCAAGTAGATCTGCGTGGGTAGAGAGAGGCAGGCTTTAACTAAGCATCATTCACAACTAGTTCTAAGGCGTAAGGTGTAAGCAAGGCGTAGGTGGTATGAAATGAGAGTCATTTACAACAGCCGACATTTAAGACGCTTTTTTTCTGACTTTCAAACACACAGATCACTGTTATGATTTCCTCCGCGTAAGGCCTATAGTTTAAGAATTGGATTTTGGACAATTCATTATGACATTCATCGACTTAGGACGAGTTGAGAATGCATCAATTGAAACATATGCTAACAACAAAACAACACAACGCCTTAAGACAACATTACACCTTACTTCCTAGAACTAATTGTGAATGATGCTTAACGACAGTAGCCCCTTAACACCATAAACTACGATACGGGGAATCATTCCCAACTGAATACTCAATGGAGTTCACAACACACTCT
Organism: Sweltsa coloradensis; assembly: GCA_024449915.1. Lineage (NCBI taxonomy): Eukaryota > Metazoa > Arthropoda > Insecta > Plecoptera > Chloroperlidae > Sweltsa > Sweltsa coloradensis. Next base: position 191,403 of record JAMZAV010000276.1, read on the forward strand.
ACTTAACAATCTTGTAAACAGAACTAGGTTAAAGTTTGTTCACCACTGAGCTCTCGAAACTTTATACATTTGCACATTCAAACTTGAAGCAAGAGAGATAATGTTTTTCGAGTGCACAAGGTATAGCAACGCAAAGGTTACATCTCGACAATTTCCAAATTCTTTATTCTTGAACATATTATGCATTTTTGAGTTAAAACTATTATATCTAAAGTCCAACACGTCTATGGTCAAATTCCCGAATAATTAAATTCTTAATGTATTATTCGAATTAATTCCTTTTAGAAATACTAACACTATGAATAAAAACGACTTAATTTAGTTACCCGGTACTTAGATGTTGGGGTTAAAGAGTACCTTTATTTCTAAAATATAATGGTTTCATTGATCCTTCAAAAACCTTATCTCAATTAAAGTATTTTTGTGTTAATACATGAATATGTATTTTCAAATGATTTCATGATGGTGATGATTTTTTTGCTTAACTAGATAATCGAGACAATATATGGTGATAGAAGATGTTGAAAGACAATTACAAAAACCTCATGCCTTATGCGGGATTCGAACCCGCGTCCTCATAGTGTCATATCCTCGGGTCTGCGCCCCAACCGTGTGAGCCGCCGTGGACGACATTAACAAATAACGTCTGCTAGAAATTGAAAGTTTAAATCAACGAAACATTTATTGTATAAAGAGATGTACAAAATTTATGAAATCGATTTAGATTGCAACACTAACTATCAATACAATGACCGGGGAGGCAACGTAAGGTGGAGGCCGAGTGTGACGGCTCTACTAGACAAAAGAACCAAGCATTCATTGTGTGTGGTGGTATTACTAATGGTGTTCACCCTGTTGGAGCGAGCCTGGCGTACCCACCTTGCCCACCTGCGTGGTGGAATCACGTCTCGTGGCGATCAACGGCGCATGCGTTGGCGTCACCGCCGTGGAGGTCGAGGCCACGGGTTGCGGTGTCGGTGTAACAATCGCCTGCAAGATCTGCGGCTGACTCCCGGACGGTCCGGCACACGGGGACGTCGCCGGCGGAGTCGTCGAGCACATCACTATAGTCGGCGGCGGCAACATCATCTGGGTGCTAGAGTCGCTAGTCGTGGGGTGAGAGACGATCGTGCACGTGGCGAAAATAATAGTGCCGCCACCACCAGTCGAAGTGCCGGTTGATATGCCGGTCGAGGTGGATGGTGCCGGACCGGTCAACGACAGAGACGGTCCACTGTCGGAGGCTGTCGACGACGTAGACGGCCTCTGTTCCTCGCGGTAGTACTTCGGAGCGTCACGCGTGGAGTCTCTTCGACGATGTTGATGATGGTGATGATGGTGGTGATGTAACCGCGTCGGCGACGGCGTGACCGTGGAATCGCGACGACAACAACTCCGCGACGATTCTCCGGAACCACGACGCGAGGTGCTCGGGAGGGTGGTCGAGTCCCGACGGCCACTTCGGGAGGACTCGCCACTCCCTCGACGCAGAGCCGGATCGCGAGGGGTGATGACCGTACCGCCGCCGCCTATTACGACGATAGATTCGCGCCGACCGCGAGACTCTTGGCTGCCGCGACGTGCAGACGGATCGCGAGCGGTGATGACGACGGTGGGCTCCCGACGCGAGGACCACAGACGCGCGATGTCTGACTTGAGGTCCGAGATGGTGGTGTGGCTGTCTCGACGCTTCGTTGCCGTCACCTGAAAGAAATTACCATTAAGGTTAACTTACCCACTCAATTTAAAGATCTGATTGCTGGTAGGGGACTTCAACTAAAGCTGCTCCGAGATGCCGATACTTGAGAGTAATAACGCCTAGTGGATGATTCAAACAAAGGCAGCGTGAGCACATTGCACCAAGAATCAGCTTAGCAGTTCGCCAAAGATGTATTTCAATTTTATCATCTACTACTGATCTCATTTTGTAACTAATGCACTTTCAGTTTTGAATAGAAAGTCTTATTATCGTTAGTATTTTGAAGAATTCATAACCGATCGTATTGTACTTTGTTCTTTTAGTTTTAAATAAAGTTATATAGGACCTTCAGATGCTTGTCATATAAAATTTAAAATAGATTACCTACCCGTGTTGGGTGGCTCGCGTCGCTTGCGCATGGCGGCCACCTGGGGGCGTCTGTGGGCTGAGCGGCCCCCAGGGTAGAGAACGTGCTAGGTCGGCCAGGGTGCGACGTATCAGGTGAGACTGTTAATAATGATACCTACCTTTGTGTTGGGGTTGGACTCGCGTCGCTTGGCAATGCGTGCTCCTGGATGCGTCTGTGGGGCTAAGCGCCCAGGGTAAAACGTGCTAGTCGGCCAGTGCGACGTAATCAGTGAGACTGTTAATAATGATACTACTTTTTGTTATGGTTGACTCGCGTCGCTTGCGCATGCGGCCACCTGGAGGCTCTTTGTGCTGAGCGGCCCAGGGTAAGAAAGTTGCTAGTGTCGCCAGGTCGACTTTATCAGAATGAGATTTAATAATGATACCTACCTTTGTGTTGGGGTTGGGACTCGCGTCGCTTGCGCATGGCAGCCACCTGGGAGGCGTCTGTGGTGGCTGAGCGGCCCCAGGGTAGAGAACGTGCTAGGTCGGCCAGGGTGCGACGTATCAGGTGAGACTGTTTGCCACGGGCTGACTTGTTGGCGTTGCCACCGCCGCCTGTAAGTGCAACAGGTGCTGCGCCTTTGTTATTGGATCGTGTACTCTTGTCGCCCGCAGCGACAGATTTATTTGAAGAAACAACACTTTTATCACATTTATTCCAAAGCTTTTTGTGTGAGAAAATACATTTGTATAGTCAAGTCCTACATCAAGTCTACAAAATCTTCCGGCTCGAGGTTTAATACGAAAGCCATTTCTGTACAAACCACCAAAAAATGGTGTTTAAAGTACTCCGTCTTCAATATTATTATTCAGTTGTTTTGTTAAGTGAATGGTCGAGCTTAGCACCTCTTATTAGGGGGAATGTTTTCTGTACCTGAGGGTATATTTACTAACCCAAGCGACAATTTTACAATCAAATTTACAAAGTTGTCGCTGTCAATCGACGTTTTATTTTGGCGCGACAATAGTCGATGTACAGCGACATAATTTTTAACACAATAACGCTTTTAAAAACTTGTCAATAGACAGCAACAGCTTATTAAATAGAGCTCCTGGGATTACATTTACTTCATTAGCACCCAAAAATGTCATGACTTCCGCACTGAGGATGACATTGTATTTACATTGTAGTCGCTGTCGATTGTCAACTTGGCGTTCGAGTTAGTAAATAGGCCCCCTGAAGATTATCTCTAGTTGCTAGCCACTTAATCATTTTGAGAAAACTAAGTTCTATTTGTAAATAATAGCCATCGAACAGTGTTTTGATCATGTTTACAAAATCAAATCATAATCATATATACGGAATATATTTCTATTTTTGCATAATATTATCACAGTTTTGATTATTTTAGTTTCAACGACACTTAAAGCTATTAAATATACACATTCGTGTACTTGGCCCTTACAGTAAACTCCACGGCACATGCGCTCTCTGATTCTGACTCACCCCATTCTCTGAGTATGTCCGTGAGCTGCGCGAGTGACGACCGTCTGCGTCTGGTCGCTGCCGAGGACGGCGGCGACGTCTCCTGGGTCTCGGTCGGCGGCGAGATGCTGGTGATCTGCGCGGAGGAGTCGCGCCGCCCCGCACCCAGTCTCTGCTTGAGCGTCGCCTCCTCGACCTGGTCCCGCAGCAGATCGTCCCATCCGTTCCCTCCCGACCACACCAAGCCCACCTGGTGGCTCAGGATCGGAAGGTTGCAGACGAAGCAGATGGCCGTCATCGTCCTGAAACACACGGGGAGACGCGACCGTCAGACGAGATGCGAGACGACAGAGAATAGCACGCGCAGGTCGGACACAACTAGCCTGCAAAGAAACCAAAGAAAATCAGCATGAGATGAAGACTTTTCTTAAGACTGTCGGCTAAAATCGTGAAAAACAAGTTGACGCAGAACGCAGAGATAAAGTCTGGATCACTTGGAAGCTCTATCGTTTGTCCTATCGGGTTCTGGTTTGCACCAAAATGTTACGTAAGAATGTGTATTATGCGGTATGAAACACATTTTCCAAATATTGATCACTTTTCTTATTACCTGAACGTAAATATGACACTAAACAGTAAATTTGTAGTTGTATCCTAATTTTGTGTAGGAGACAAAATGTCAAAATGTGCTTTGATAGCGACATGCGTTCATCCTTTATGAACAGCCTTCCAAAAGTGTAGATTTGTTGGATAAAAATTAAAGATCAAAAAGCGGTCCAGACTGTATGTGATATTAGCTGGATTTTACAATCAAGCGTATTTTTAATGGGCATTTAACATAGTAAAAAATGTTGGCCCGAGCTTGGCAAACAGTCTTAAGGATGCCCGCTGCAGGGCAAAAATCAGTTTACCAAAACTCCGTTTTTAAGGTGTTAGGGGACTTCGCCTAATGACTGAAGAAAATCTAGAAAAAACTCTCAGTCGGGAGTGCTTAGTGCGGGACGCGTCACGCTAGAGTTCCGTCTGCTGGGAGCCTAGAAATCAAACGTTGTTCGGGTTGGTTCCGCAAATTATAAGGTCCACAAATTATAAGGTCCAGGTATGTTTAGTCATCTGCCAGTTACGTAGATGAGGTTTTCACCTGCTAGTTAACCTTGATATTTTCTAGTTTAAATGTGTACTTTAAAAAAAATATAAGTAGGCCAATATTCATTTAGTTGAACCGGATTTTGACCCGGCATTGCTATTATGAAATTAAACAAACCAAGGGTCGATAAAGAAGTTTCACATAGAAATTGATATGCTAATGTTAAGATGAGTGTTAACATTACAATAAAGTTCAATGTAACTATGCCGCAGTATTGGATGTTTGGATTGGTATTACTTCCAAGGGCGATTTGAAAGGAGTAAATCCCAGAATTCTCCATTTCATATAGAACATAATTAATTGGAAAGAACTTTAGAATTAATTGATTGAATTGAATTGAAATTTGATAATACGAATCGATGATCTCTCGAATCTCGATAGTTTCTTGTACAGTTTTCATTGTAAGCACGCTGTCACGTAGAATTAAATATATAATAACACAAACTTCCGTTTTTTAATGACTTTCATTCGTGCGAAATCCAAGCGTTTTATCTAGATAAATCAGAATGTGCTGATGTACTTTTGAGTTGTAAATCATAGTGATGTATAATATAACATTTCCGTTAAAATTATTGTTGCGTCCTACTTTCAGAACGTGATACATATAGTAGAGAGACAATAACCTATCCTGTGTTTTCAAACATTTCACCCAAAAATAAACACCTATGCTACTGAGATTGTTAGATCGATTATGAGAACATTCCCATAAGTTTTAGTTCTTGCTCATATCAAAGTTTTCCTAGCTATTTTGTAAAAAAAAAAGATGGGCAACCATCATGTAATGCAATTACATTTTATTTTTAATCTAGTGTTTTCTATGTTTCCACCTACCACTAAAAACTAAAGAACCACTTTATTTTCTTGAAGAGCACTTTTCTAATATGTTTCCGTTTTTATGGAGAGTGACATTCCATCGATATAGTACATTTACTCATATAAACATGCAAATTGCATTAGATTCGACCCTATAGTAACACGGATATAATGGATTGAGTAAACGATTTTTTAAATAACATTATACAAAATGACGAATTAAAAAATAAAACACGAGTCTTAACCACTAGACCACCGACCCAGTAAATTTTAAATAATAATTTGAATTCTACGTGTTTTTTTTGTGAAGTATCAACAAATTTTAAAGAGTTAAGCCTTGGTTGGTCTAGAACCTACTCGCTTGTATTCGCTCGCCTGCATGGGAACTAGGATTTAGTGTTCACATTATCAGAAGAACAATTGAGACAAAATAAACTGTTTGCATTGTTTCGATGATTCGCGATATAGCAACAATCGGGATTAACGTTTGAATCATGTTTTTAGCTATGATTTATGTTGGTTCGTGCAAACTTAATTTACGAGTGTTCTTTTTGTGAGTTGTCGTTTGTTTCGTGTAACATCGTGTAGTATCTATTTAAGCGCAAGGTAGAAGAAGAACATTTCATAAAAGTGGAGCCATAGATCACTTTTGAAACTAATACAAATAGCAATAAGAAATATTGAAGAAATTAATAACAATTTGTTACGTGAGTACTAGTAAACCCCTGTATCAAAGATGGCGATTGCTCTTCATTTCGCCACTCGTGGTAGCAGCTTACTCAGGAGAGTCAAGGGTCTTGAGAATGCACCAACTTAGAGGCGAAACGTTGAGTTATTGAAGCTCACCTTTGACGCCGAAATCAGACCAGTGACTAAACTGTGTACTCGTCTACGGATAGCGGAACAATTTAATTTAATTAATTTATTAAATAGATAGATAACAAGTAAAACTATATTTAAAAACAATGGTAGTGCAGGTATTATTTATTTGAATAAGTGTGTTTTGGACATTACACTGCTCTTTTGCAATATTTTATTGTGATCTTAAGTGAAATCGACCTTTGAAGAAAAGTCGAAATATCACAATAAAAGATTGTAAAAGATCATTTGTTGTAACCAAAATACACATTAAAATAAGTAAAAATTTATTCAAATAACGAAAACATAGATGAACTCAATAAAGATATTTATGATGTTTAAAAATACTTCAAGTAACAATAAACAGGAGAAAAATTCCAAATTTTTAGGCACTGTTATCCTCATCAGATTATTTCGTACGGAAATTTATTTTTGTTACTAAGGCACAAAATTTTAGATGAGAGTTAATTTTTGAAGATCAATTATCATGTTGAATTGAAATAAGATGTAATCATGGGGTAAAGGCGTATTTAGAATATTTTGCTGGTTGAGTTGGAAAACAGGCTGTACAACTAGTGAACAATTAGTCATTATTGAGTAAATCCTGCCAAAGTTTTACTTCCACAGTGAACCGATCCGCAGATAGACTTAGCAAATCCACATTTGAAGTACAATAAGATTCAATCGGATTAACTGACTTTGCGCTGGAACAAAAATACTATAATGCGATTTCTAAAAACTATTTGTAACTACAGCTAGGCTATAGCATAAACTACATGATAAAAAAACTAAGAAAAAGTCGCTTATTAGGCCTAGGCCCTACTATAAAATACTTAAGTTTTCGTAGTAAAAAGTGAAAAAGACTAATCAAATGTGCGAAGTATAAAAGCAAGTTATTTAATAATAGTTCTACATAATCTAAATAAGTCTAAAGTTTTCAATTCATGCAAGTTAAATTTGGAAATGTACTTTTGAAAAATCTCATAGACAAAGTGAGTTATTTTGACGAAAAATGTCACTATAGAGTAATCTACGACTGGCCGTAACAGATGGCCACACTATTCTACATAATATTATTCTAAGTGATGTGTCTAAGAATACCGCTTTCCAAGAGTTTCATGCGTAAGATCTATACAGAGAAGTGCAAAATCTCGTTGAAAAATGTGCCAAGTCAAATCATTAATAGTGTGATATCAGTTCTGCAGGCGTAGTAGTGATTTCTTTCATAGAAGAAGCGATTGATTTCATTTTGTTTTGTGGACCTGTAATGGCGCAGTCGGGGAGATTGGAGTGCCATTTCTCATTCTCCCGCTAGATGGCAGTAGCGATCACTTGAGAGAAGGAGGCGCTGTAACATAACATTAGGCAGATTAAAAGAGGGGTGGATGCTGTGGTGGGGGGGGGGGGGGAGGGGGGGGGCTCAAGCTTGTAACGTAGCAAGTCAAGGCCGTCATACCAGGCAGAAGTTCCGTACTTAACAGATACTTTGCCGAGCTCGACGGGTTTTATTTTTGAAATACATGTTGCTTAGTATTGTATCATTTCCTAACAAACGCATTTTTTAAAGATTTTTTTTACAATTGTCTTTCAACGAATTTTTTAATTTGGCGATATTTTGTACCGATTTGTACCGACAAACGAAAAAATTCGCAGGAATAACAATTTTTATAAAAAAATCTCTCAGTCAGCCTCTAGAAAACCAGTTGAAAATTAATGTCACAAAAACAGAAGTACCCACGTTGAATGGTGTGCTTGGGTGAATTGAAGTTTGAAATAATTTTGAAGAGGCGATATTTGCCATGTGCCCGATCAGGAAAATTAAAAAAAAATAGTTTCTATTTTCTAATAGAACCAGGTTTTAAAGCCATTCACTATATTTCGACTTGGTAGCATGGAAAAATATAAAAACGCGGTCGAGTAGCCTCACTTTTTATTGATGGTTAAAAAGTTTAAAGTAAATATTGAATATATTCTAGTAAGAAGAATAAAACATTTAGAACGCAACGAAGATTGTTATTGATATACAATAAATAACACTTGAATTATATTATTTCGCAGGCTATGCGTTTCCTTTCTCGATTCCATTGATCGGGAAACACTCCCGTAGGTGTAACTTATTTTATGGAAATCCATCCAGAAATTATAAAATCCATCCCAGCGGGGTATCGAAACCCGGTCTCCCGATTGCCGGTCGAGCGCATTACCCCTACAATGCACCAACAATCCAGATGTTATGAAGTTGACCGTCCCGGTAGCTTAGGGGTAGAGCACTCGACCGGCAATCCGGACACCGGGGTTCGATACCCCGCTGGGATGGAATTTTTAATTTCTGGTTTAATTTCCATAAAATAAACGTTTAATGATCTCGTGATAGGTATTTTACAACATAAAATTTATTTAAATCACTTGATACTAAAATTACGTAATTTCGGAATATATACACACGGCTTGATCAGACAACAATTCCACAATTCAAATAAATGCCTGTCGCATTAAGAGGAGTCGCTGAGGCTTGCGCCGAGACGAGTTTAGGCGCTCAGCTTTCAGTTTTTTCTTTCGGGTAAACGGTCAACAAAATCGACATCATAATTCACCACAACGTTGATAAGGGATCAATCTATGAGATTCAATACCTGTATTTTCAGATTATTAATCGATTTTGAATTAAAAAAATATTGAAACCTTCATGATTTACTCAATTTTTGTTGAACTTCGGAAATTTATTCCAAATATAGGCCAACAGATTTTCGTTATGCAAATTTTCATACTGGCTATCATCCTTTAAGTTTATGTGAAAGCGCAGGTAATTTGGTATTATCGTAAGATAAACGGTTTGCTGTAAAATTTCCAGAATTTAAATCCATTGTTTTCGATTTTTTTCAGTTTTGTACTTACCTCTCGCAATGATTATTTAAGGCTAATTCTTGGCATCCATGTGTGGATATCAATATAAAGAAGTTCTATTAACATTCGTGCAAAATTTGGTTATGATTTATCCAACCGCTCAGCTGCAATCGTCCACACCTGCCCGCGCGCATTTGAGTTGGGCCAAGCTCAGCGAACCCTCTTAACTTTTGAAATACAACATGTTGTCTTTGACAGTGTTACGGAATATTTAAGGACATTAACTAAAAATCTAATAAAAACTAGAAAGTTGTACTAGAATTGAGCCATGCACTCAAAATTCCTTATCATTCTCAAAAGTAAAACTATTTACCGGGGGAAAATCATTTAAAATCATTTCCGGTTTCACCCGTACCCATCAATCATCATCTAAACGCTTTAAAAAAAGAGAAAATTTTATTCGTAGTGCATTTTAATTTAAAAGTGAAGCAGTTCCGGTGAATACAATAGACGCAACGTAATATTTACTTTATATTTGTTAGATATGGTTTCGAAAGTTGACTATTCATTTTGAAATCTATATATTTACGATCATTAACATCGTTGTGAAAAGTTATAAGCGGAGGTACGTACCATATAAGTTGCAAGCAACCAACTACTCAATGCCAAGAAAGCAAAGCAAAGTTTATGGAGACAGTTACAAAAATGTAGGTTGAAGTGTCGAAACAATATTTTGTTATGATTTCTTTGAGCTAGTTGAACGAGTGAGCGTAGCGAACGTAGTGATTTCCATTCGACTTTAACGGCCCTTAATTGTTTTTCTGCGTGCGTGCGTGTGTGTGTGTGTGTGTGTGTACGTTGAAAATCAGCCGAATCGCTGAACAGATTGCGCTGAAATTTTAAACGGACATCCGGTACGAGTTTATTGAGAACTGTTAACAAAATCAGCAAGATTCATTGCGATTTAAACCTACAAGAAATAATAAACTGAGAAATAGACTTCCAATGTTTAGAAATTATTTTAACGACAATGTTTTAGATTTTCAAAAGATATTTTTTGTTTGTTTTTCGCCTGGCCGTGAAATGCCGTGCCCATGCAAGGTCAGTCGAATGTTGGACGTCAAGGTACCCCCAAATTCCGCTCGTAGATTGAGTAAACCTTGCAATATTTTCACGTATTTCGTACTGGCTATGTTTACCATAGTAGGCCCTATTGCCACAGATGATGGACTACACTGCGTTATATGCATTTCAAAACATGTTTAATTATTTTTGAAATACAATCTAGAAATTACAAAATCTTTCCCGACCAGGGGATTGAACCCACGTCTCCCACATTTTGGCTACAAGGGCGCTTTAGCCAACTAGACTAGGGAAACGCCAAAGTCGTAGTTAGACGAGTGAGCGAGTCATGTGGTGAGTACCCGGGAACATTTGCATTTAAGTTTGATAATTATATTCGTATAAATAATAGGGTATTGGTGGAAATCACTGTGCCGGAGGTTGCTGTTGTTGGCAGTCTTAAACTGAATATTCCGTGTGACTGCCGGGTCTTGCTTAATGGTAGATTTTTGGTCCGGGAGTTGTGTAAAAGTTTAGGCCATAGTTTAGGCCAAAATGCTCCACTGTAGCCTATGATAGGCTTGGGAGGCCTAAGGTAAGGGGAAGAAAAGAAATGTTACCGGGTACTCAACACATGGCTCACTCACTCGTCTAACAACGACTTTGGCGTTTCCCTAGTTATATCCGAAAACCTCTATCCCACTAATGTACTTTGAAATCAATAACTCAAACTACTTACTCGTATAATATAACAATACTTTCATGGTCGAACTTTTTTATGCGATATTTTAACAATTAATATTGTTGTATTGTGTTTAAATTTATTATCTTAACGGGACCCGGCACCTCCACCAACTTTTCAGATTTTATTATGTTTCATTGTGTTTCAGTACAAACTAAACAAATCTAAGGCATTTCAAGCGTGTAATTTAAGTAATTTATAAACCAATAAATGAGAGGTTTTGATCAACGATTACAAATATTCGTCTTTCAACAACAACGCTAAAAGACTAATTGGTTAAGAGGAAGGCGGCGTGATTTGATGTTCATCGCGTTCTTTGTCCTGCATCATTACATCTTATACAACATAATTCATAATGGCATAATTGATAATGAAGGACATCTGTATGCCACTATCATATCAGATTTTCATTATTTATCACAGATCAATCAGAAAATACATAGGTATTTAAGTGTTTTTGACCATTTTGATAGATTCAAAATTCTAGAAAATGGAATTTATTTTGTGTTTATTTTCGAAAATCATATTGAAAAAATGCTATGGTTGATGCCTTCATAATTAATTTTTACACAATTATAAAAAATTACAAGTGGATACGATTAAAATTGTCTGTGAAATCTGAAAACGCTTAAAATGACAGAAAAAATGTTTACAACGTACCCGGCACCTCCACCAAAACAACAAATCGGATTTGTTATTTCAACAAAAAAAGTAACCGCTTTAAATGTAGTAAATAAGAATGTATGCGTATCTGTAAGTGTAATGTCGAAACACATTGTTGTCGAAAATAAAAGTTAAATACTAGTTGTGAATGCCAATATCATGAAATTTAGTCCAGACCGACGTGACGAAATACATACATTTATATAACTATCTTCCTCAGTGGTAACGAGAAACATTTCACGTCTTACCATGTTCAAATAAAAAAATCAATCAGATAATCTATCTCTAGCCTATAATTGCCTATAAACGGTTGCTATGATAAAAAAACGATTTTTTTTCGGCTTGTTGTATTAATTGTCTTAATAATGCATTAGTAGACTTAATTATTGTGAAATAAAATAAATTATTACAAAAATGTGTTTCTAAATGAGTGATTATTATTTTATTTTAGAAATATTAGTAAACGTCAGTTCGATTGAATAATTATAATTTCTATGTTTTCAAGGGAGTGTGATTTTGTTTATATTAGTTTATTTTTATAGTCCTTCTGTTGTTCTATTGATTTTTTGTTTTTTACCCAGCCGTTTTAAATGGAAACCTATTTTTCTGAAACGTAGAGAATAAATATATGTTTAACTAAACATTAAGTGTGATATTTGCCGTAAATTTAGTTATTTCATCAACCATAGTGTGTGCTATATAAAATAACAAGATGTAGGCCTAAACAGTTTCCTTGTACACGTGTACATAAACCAACAGCCGCATGCCGCATCGCTTGCACCAGCCTCACGTTAGCCAGGCGCTCCCACTGCTTCGCTCTAGCGGCCGACACGGGAACTGCGATCAATTCAGTCCACGTACACTGCTGCCCCCAGTGGCGGCGCTTCAAACCTCTTCCACAACACTAAGCGGTAAAACGTATTTCAAACTTGTTCAAACTTTTAACACTGAATCCCCCAAGTGTTTTTATGGGAATTGTTTGAAAAGACATAGCCACAAAAATAATCCCAGTGGAGTATTCTGAATGACCTAGGGCACATATTCATACGTATTTGAATGTAAAATACTCGTGCAATGACGTTATTTGCACTAGGAAGATCCCTATGGTCATATTTTGAAACTTTTCATTGAAGGAAGTGAAGTAATATTTCCAAAGAAAAATGCCTTCCACTGCGCCATCCATAATGCATGGACATTGTATTCTCTATTTTCGGTCATTGTACTTTTCCAACAGCACTGTGTGTATGCTGTATACCTAACAAGTGAAAATGTATGCTAAATTATGAGTTCTGCGTCTTGAACATAGAAACAAAAATGCTTTACAGCTGAACATAAGTAGGGTTTACTGGATACATGTATAGGCCTATTGTATCATTAATTGAAGTTCTTTGTATAGGTTAGCTCGTAGCAGGGTTGTGGGGGAGGGTTTGAAATGTATTAGTACCGATGGACCGTAGGATGATGCTCGTCCAGTGAGGTGTAATTCTTTTTTATGTTTGTATTTAGTATTCGAGTTATGGAAAGGTATTTCCGCATTTTAAATATGCTATTTGCATGTTTTTAATTTGTAACAAAATTAAAAATATTTTATTATTATTGTAAGTTGTAAAAAATAATCATTGGAAACTATTATTTGTTTGGAATCACAAATATGGAAACCTTAACATGGAACTGTTAACTCGTAAGCAATAATTAACATTACAATAAGATTAAGTTCGCTACGCATCAGCACCAAAAACATACTTAATCATCCTACTGGTGGACAATTGAAATAAACGCTCGTCAACCAGAGATTGTGTTCGGTTTTTATCGTGAGACGTACGAACAGACGGACAGACAGAATAGTGGCGGTGCTAAACTCCCTAATAACAAAACTTTAAATTACGGAAATCTGTGTAAGTAATACACGAGCCTTTTGCAGATAACTCATTGAAGTGTATCTAATGAATCGTTACTAGGCTACTTTATAAATCCGGTATGAAATGATATAATTCAGTGAACTTGGTGAACGAAATTTTCTATTTCCTTGGAATCAGGTCAACCTCAACTCGAGAGGAAAGCCAGGATCCCGAGGGGAAGAATGTACCAATTAGTTCCGCAACCGACTCATTAGAAGGGATATCTCCATGCACCGTCTTTTGTCTCGGGCGAATGACGTATGTTGGCCACGCCCCCTGGGGATCCACCTGCCACCCTCCGGCCCAGACGCTTCTTATCCCGGCTGCGTTTTACGATAATTAACTACTGGATTAACACAGTAGCATTTAAGACGCGCCGTTTCCAGGAGGGAATCTTAACCTCTTTTATAAATGTGTTATTTAAAAATTTAAATACATAATATATAATAATTTTTTCAAATGAAAACAAATAAAAATAAACAAGCAGGCATTCGAGAATAATAACATATTTATATGGAAATTAATCTAGAAATTCAATTGACATTGTTGGTTCGAGCGTTAGGCGTACGACTCTGATTCGGGAGGTGCCGAGTTCAAATCCCGTCGAGACCGGCAATCCTGACTGAAGGTTTTCCCCGAGGTATTTATCAGTCGTTAATGGCAATAATGTGAATGCATTGAGTTCTCTTAAATAGACCTTGTATATCCCTTAATTCACAATTGTCTTAACTACACTCGAAGAATGACGTGCATTTTACTCCCTAGGCAGGTTTCCCTCGAGAAATAATAAATTATTATTTAATTATTAAATCGTCCAAACGAACAATGAAAAAGATTTAATTACCCATCCACCTCAAATATATTAAATTACGTTTAAAAGAACGTGGAAACTGGATTAAATTCATATTGAGATTTTAATTAAATGTGTAATCCTGACAATGAAATTCCCTAGCTGAAGTAGGGACAATTGTTTAACAGTTGGTAGGGCAGATACGTTGCTAGGATGAATTGCATTGTTTAGCCCAGCGTTCGTAATTGAAGTGGTTTCAAAATCTGTGTGTATGTCTTGCGTGCAGTCAGATTAGAGTTAACTTGTTCCAAGAATTGAAGTATTTGATGAGTGGCGAACACAATTAATTGTTTCGTGGAATTTAACAGCGTGGGGAATTGAAAACTAAATCAGAATACGAAGGTAGAGAGAAATATTAACTAATTTATTGGATGATATACATGAATTGGAAGATAGCACTTGTGTAACTTGCAATTACATATTTAACTTGATTATAATGGAACAGTTCGTTCTTCTAAGCGTGACTTATGTTTACTTTAGTTTGGAAACATAATTTCAACAAGAGAATACTACAAAATATATACTTAGTATATAATATTATAATATTATGATACAGATAAGTATTCGCACATAAATTCACACACAAAAGCAACATAAACTATACATGTTTGCTATAAACTACGCTGTCTAGATAATTATTGGTCTAAAGAGCACCCCTTAACCTGTTAATGATGAAAATTAGCTTGAAATTATTGTTTATATACAACTTAATGTTTGATGTTTTAATTATTGATTTTTCTATTAATTAACTTAAAATAGATATATCAAAAGTTATTTTTCATATCCCTCTTTTAGTATGCACCTTATTAATCATTTTTACGCATATTTTCTGTTACTTATTGTTTAAAAATTGCATTATAGGAACAAAATGATTTTTGAGAGGAATCATTATTTGTGTTTTATTCTAGCTATTTTTAAAACGCATAAATTAAATAAATCGTAACCTGACAATTTGGTGATTTTAACTATTTTGTTCATTCGTTGCGTGATATTTAAATTATCGCGAACAATAATAATTGTACACGGTTTTTTGCACGGGAATGCAACCAAATACACTTAAAGAAATAATTAGCTTAAACGAAACTGTTTATCTTTATCTTAGACTAGTTTATAAACTACGAACTTACTTTAAAAATAAAGTTGACGAAATGTTTTCTTTATCTTCTAGTTTAAAACTACAACATTACAAATGAGTTCATAAAGTTTTCAACTTCAGTATTACAAAACAAATACATACAAGTGAAACATATCAAACAGCGCTGGTCATTTCTTTACATCAAACCAACAAATCACTCAGTGTTCGTGATTTAAAATTAATTTCGCGCGACTCGTGTAAAAGGTTGAGTAATGGAAGTAAAAAGCCGCCGGTAGCACGTGCTGGCTTTAATTAACGCCGGCAAAAAGCGCGTCAAGTGGCGGCGAGAAAACAGTTCCCTCTACTCGGAGTGAACGAGGCAGAGGGCGAACAATGCGAAGGTCGGTCGAGGACCCTACACGTCATGAATATTTAACTGAGACGACCACGGTGGTAAAATATACAGTTCAGAAGAAACTCACACGTGCAAGATGTTACAAGATGTTACAGCTTGTATGCGAGTTATTGTAGTGTTTATTTATTTAACGTCTATAAATTCAGATATAAAAACTGATTTGCAATGGAGGACACATTGTATTTTAATTTATTATTTCTAAACGAAGGCATTCGCGGCCCGGAATATTAAAATTATTATTATAATGTTGGGTCTTCGAAACGTCGATTATTTATTTACTTTTCAAGTTTCAGCCTTGTGTAGGCTAACATCAGAAAATTAAAATTGAACTTAAAACTTACAAAATATTGTCCCTCCCCCACCCCCCACCCCCATTATACCCATTATATTATAAAATATGTGTAATATTATTGTTTTATTATTATTTATTTTGACATGACCATACATTTTACATAATATGAGATAAGACATAAAAATTAAACACAAAAATAATATAACACAAACAAGTTAAATGGTATTGTGTTGGATGAAAGTATAATATGCTGGACCCGGCACCTCCACCAAAAGTCTCATTTAATTCTGTCAAATCTAAAATCAAATCTAATTTTAAATGACTTCGTAAATCAGTTTTTTTTATAACTAATTAGGATACAAGTTTGATGAATTTATAAAATAAATAAATAATACATTATCACCTTGAGTACAAGATAACGTAATAGCGTATTGGTAATTTACTTATGTTTCTGTTTCGTACAAGTAATTTTTTAATGCAAAACCAGTAATGCTAGTCGAATGTGATAAGGGCAATGTCCTTTTACTAGCAAAACCTAACGTTTAACGTGTGTGTTAAAATAAGAAAAAGAAAAAAAAAATTATAATGATTTATTACGTATCGTTGTTTGATTGATATTGAATCTCAAATGAGAATAAATTAAACCAAAATGTTATAAAATATATAATATATCTATTAAAATGCTAATATATAATATCACACGCCTCTTTACGACCATGTATAATATTATGCTCAATCATTGGATGTAGATTGTAGACAATTCGAGTTTTGATTTTCAACTCCTACCCGGCACCTCCAACAATTGGCAAATTTATTTGTCGTTTTAATAATTATTTCAACAATTAAGAAACCGCTCTAAATTAGCAGAACAAAATTGTATTACAATGTTGTGTTTCTGTTAGTGCGATATTAGTTTATTTTTTCGATTAGTTTTTAACATGTCTGCGTTTAATTAATCTTGCTATTGTTAAATTGGAAAATCGGTTGAGAATGTTCTAATGACAACCCTCAAAATATCCAACAAGAACAAAACATGTAGTTTAATCCAATAACCTAATGTAAAACACATTGATTTAGTTTCGTTTTGTGTTTCTGTTACAAACCAGATGCGAGATATTTGTTTGCAGAGTTTGTGTAATTTGCTTGTTACTAAAAAACAAACAAACAAATAAACAAACCACAGTTGCACGGAAAATAGATGTAAAACATCCCTAGCTTAAGTAGTATCCCTTTTCAGCACATGTCGTTCTATGCTTGTTGAATATTGTAACTAGGAAAACGCTTAAGTCCCGCCGCGTTGTTGGATGAGCGTAATTGGTGCATTGAGCTGCCATGTGTTACGCGGATTTTCTGTTGTTCTGTGAAAAAATCATTACTTTGTCGAAGATTTTTTTTAATTAAATTAAATTAAATAAAAAAATTAACTATTATTTTTTAATTAATCGTAATTTTTAACAAAGAAAAAAATCGTAAAATTGCAATTTTGATAAGAAATAAATATTTAATTGCGCTCAAATTTAACACGAATATATTAATTCATGAAATTAAGGTTGTGTGGAAAAATAATTACAATTGGTTAAAGCATTTATGTAGGTGTAATAAGTCAAAGAATTGTTTTAAAAAAGAAAACTCCGTAAAATTTCGATTTTCATGAGAAATAATTTTTCGATTACGCTCAAATTTCGCACGAATATCTTAATTCATAAAATTAAGGTTCTGTGAAAAAATCATTACAATCGGTTAAAGCATGTAGGTGTTATAAGTCGAAGAAAGTTTTTAAAAATCGAAAAAAATCGTAAAATTGCGATTTTTATGAGAAACAATTTCCTGATTGCGCTCAAAAACGTGGCAGTTCTAAGTTCAAAGATTTCGAAGGCCCCTATGAAATTTCATCGCAATCGGAGTATCGGTTTTGCCGGAATCGTGCCAACAAACAGACAAAAATACAGAAAGAAAAAAAAACATTCCGGATTTTTTTCTCCAGTGTAGCGAAATGGAATCTTCGCTTCGCTCGCTACGCTCATCCAAAAAGAAGGCATCCGATTCTTTATATTAACCTCAACTATTATATAGATATGAATCCAGAAATTACAAAATCCATCTCAGCGGGGATCGAACACTGCTGAGATGAATTTTTTCTGGATTGATTCCCATATAATCAATTACAACGACGGGAGCGTTTCCAGGCTAATGAAATTGAGAAATTATATTTTAATATTGAAATGTTTTTAATGTAAGTATAGTTTGAATTATGTTCACATGAAATGTAAAAATCAGTTGCCTACGAATGTGTACCAGATAAAATTATTTATTTGTTAATATGATTAAAAGGCATATAACAACACTGGAATGATGTTATTATGTAAGATGTAAGATATACCCTTCCGAGCTACGTACAACATGAATTAAATGTAAGATACCCTTCCGAGCTACGGTTTGGAAAGAACATGTAAATCTTTAAATTTCTCCAATTCAGAAATATTGTTATCGAATCCGAATCTTCTAACCACACTATACAACGTTTGATCGTTACATGTACCGTACATTCCGTTTTATTCGGAGCGATCAGAAAACGCTTGTAGAAATGTACGACTATTGCTGGCCGCTCTCCTGGAATTGCTAAGCCCCCAAGCATCGTGTCCAATCTCATACCTTGCGGTTTACCCATACGAATCCGTTCATTTCACGGGCTACGGTTACAAGAATTGAAAAGTGTACTTTTCTCTGGTATTCTCATGCTATTTAATTTATCCCTTTCAGTAAAACAGTTTTAATTTAGTACATTTTGATTACATTTTTTTTATCTCAAGGGTAATTTCTGCCACTTTTGATTACTTGTTTTAAGGTCCATTTCTAAAGAAAGGTATTCTTAAGTGTTTTTAATTTGTATTTTAGTTTGTGAATGTTTAAACATATTTTCATTTACTTAATCCAAAAATCTCCTTAAATTTTATCTTTAGATAACAATGATAAGCATTGTGTTTGCTAAGATGAAGATTATGTAAAAAGAGGACGAAGTTGAAGGAGTAGAAGATATGGAAGACGAATAAATTGGAGGAGACGATGACATGACAGGCCTGGCAAGCCGGTGTTAATAAACTCTGTGTGCCCAGGAAAACAGGTGGTTAGCCACCCCCTGACCCGACTTACGTTGGAAACAGGTGTAAAGAAATGATTTGTAAGCTAGATTTCTTGGGTTGTGACCATCTATCCTTGCGTTCTGTGACCGTGAAGTTTGGGAGACTAACGTAGGCTATTTAACAATGAATGCTAGTAGTGTTTAAAAATAAAAAAATAAAAAAATGCTTGAACAATAATTCAATATTTTTCAATTTGTGAATAATAACATTTTAAAACTATAAAGGGGATTAAATAAATAAATAAATAAATTCGTATTTATAATCTACCCACTCAGTCATGATTTTCAGTGGGGGACAGTAAACCAAAGCGACCAAGCCAACCCTGTAGGCCCCGACGCAATCGACGAGTGAGCCATAACCAACCAAAGATCGATATTTTTAATAGGAAATATAGCAATCAGTGGTATGGAAAAAATCCTAAAAAAATCCATTTTCATTATACACTTATTTACATTATTACTATACACTTAAAACTTTCTTTAAACAATTTTTGAGGCATTATATTTACTAAAAGGAGAATAAGGATATGTCGGACACACCCGTGCCCTAGTCACTAGTATCAATGTCCCCCCCCCCCCCAACCACAAATTGCTCTGGCCATCAGAGTGAGGCGAGCACCAGACTCAGCCGCGACGCATCTCAACTACGTCATCAATCATCTGCGTGTGTTGAATATGACAGGGAGGTACACTGAGGCGCGGTGAATGTCACGTGTGACCGAGAGGTGAACTATCTCACATAGAATAAACAGTGTTGATAGTAACATAACCAAAAACGAGTTTTCTATCAATTTTCATATTTCATCGTTTATAGTTTGTAAACCATATATGATGTCAATAATGAAAGTTGTATACGTAGCACCTTATCACAAAACGTAAAATAGATGGCACACAGAACTCTATGGGTCAAAGTCCATTTTAAATCAAATGTGTCAAACAATCGGTCGAAATAAATGTTATTTTTAGTGCAACCATTTTCCAAGTCCATAGTTGAAATTTTAATGAATAAATGTAAAGAATAAAATATTAATGAAAAGCGAATATCACAAAATTTTTGTTTTTCCTCTTACAAAACATTCAATATCTCAGAATTAGCTTTATTGGTATAAATAACATAAAAGTAAAATAGGAAATCAACAATCAAACAATCCTTCCCATATGTAGAGCTGATGAAAATATTGGAATTAAAAACAATTACAATTTAATAATAAGGTGTATTAGTTAAAATGTTTTTAAATATGAACTTAAATACTAATTATTTTTGAAGAATTGTGTAAGTGCTAATTAAAAATTGTTGAAAACCTGTTGTTTTAAGCAAAGTACTAATAACGAAAAGATTATCTTTTATAACCATAAAATCTCCAAAGAAACTATCTAGTACTTACCGCCGACGAAAATACTCTGGTCTCTCGTCAATTACAGCCAGCATGACGTCTTACAAAGATATTCACTGACAACACTGATGATAAATCAGAAAACACTAAAAAGTGGCCAACAACGGTTTAGTAACTTGTATGATGATAAAGCTCAAGTTTTATATTGAGGAGAATGCCCCTTACTCGACTAGTCAAGTCGGAGGCTTTCACCTCAATGACGGCCCCGAGAGCATTTCTACCTCAGCTAAACATTATAAATATTATTTAGCAGCCATGTTGCTTCGGTCAATGCTTAAAAGTGATATCTATTTCAAATCTTCTGGAGTTCATACAAAAGACATGCGCAGTTTTGACTTAACATCCCATACCACTTCATTCTTGCTGTCCTTATCTAAGCATCATTTACGCTTTGAAAGCGTCCCGTTTACCAAAAGAAACAAAGCTTCGAAAGATGTGGAGTGAGACTTGAAGCAACTGACTCTCCAAGTACACCTCAAACCCTGGCTTAATGTCATAGAATTCTAGAAAATATAAGATAATATCAGCATATAAAGAGAAACAAACAAGGAAAATCCGAAGTGTGTTGGGAAAACCGGCCATTCAGGACACCCTGGGAATAGATTCGCGATAAACGTTCCGCAACAGGTGCAGTTCAAAGTCAAGAGGTTTCACCTGATTGCCAAGATAGATTTGAATTTGTATTTGAAGTATGTTTTTACTTAAGTTAAGCGTAGAGATGAAAGTTGAGCTGTAGGAAACACAATTTCGGAGAATGTAATACTGTCCACCACGAAATGGTGCGAAACAAAGCAAAGCTGTGTAGCAAGGTGGCATCTAGTTAGAGCATCTCTCCTAATGTATAAAAAGATGCAGGGAATGAAGATAATCCGGATAAGGAAATTCTAAAGCATGAATAACAATTTTTTTGTGAGCAAATTTCACTTGCTGTGAACATCACTTTTCTGTCTGTCTGTCTGTCTGTCTGTCTGTCTGTCTGACTGTCTGTCTGTCTGTCTGTCTGTCTGTCTGTCTGTCTGTCTGTCTGTCTGTCTGTCTGTCTGTCTGTCTGTCCGTGTGCCACGTCTCACGATAGAAACCGAACATAAAATCCAATAACTGACAGTACTTTGTTTACGTTGCCCCACACGAAGTTGAACAATAATTTTTTGGGTGCCTCATGGTATCAATGGGTCTTAAGAGCCTAATGCATAGACAGGTTTCAGGCGCGGCTGCAGAGGGTTAGAAATAAAATAACAAGCTCTACAATTATGATCAAATAATTATGGAAAAATTCAACTATACTCAAAAATAAATTTTGAACACATCGCATTTGTCTATTTTTTTCTTTGGTCGGTTATTGCTTCGGAAAAAAATGATAACTTGGGAACTTGATGATGCACTTTACTGCATTGAAATAAGTAATATCCATGTTTCATGACAGCGATGTATTAATTTTAACTATTTCGAACACTGTGGTGAAAGTTGATCTTATTTGAACCATAATTATGGATATAATCGTTAAATTTCATCAGTAAAAGCTACACAAAAAGGCACGGAATTGCGCCTAAAATGGGGATTGATGGCTGCACGGAGTTCCGCGTCTGTGCGTTAGGATCGTATGTACGAAAGACGATAACGGCAGCTCAGGCTATACGAACGCCTCGCCCAAGAAAATACGTAAACAGATGGACGACATTTTTAATTTTGTGTCTATGCGTAAAACGAGAAAAGTTGTCATTACGCTCATAAAACAAAACAGAAACCATCCCGGACCTAGGCCCAGACGATGAAAATTATTTATAATACAACAGTGTTAGCTTCAAGTTACCTTAGGCTATATGACTAGAAATATGAATACAAACAGATCACGTTTGACAACTCCTAGGCCTCTCCTAGCCAGCCCTAGGCCTGCACGACCGTGTTCTGACACTCCCGCACAAATAACTAGTTTTGATTACAGAACGCCTAATGTAGTTGAACAATAGTAGGGGATGATAGTCCTAGGCTAAACAAAAATTTACGGAAACAATACCCTTTTTCTTTTTGTTCAATGCTCCTGTCATTAAATACAAATGTTAAACAAAAGGCGGTGCAAATTTTCAGTGTTCATTTGATGATTTGCTGATTTAGATGGCGGTGGAATGCAGTGGAAAAGGTGGAAAATATCAATTGTTGTGTTTGTTGCTGCATTGGAAATTTTTTATTTTATTTTGATTTGATGGGCTACAAGAACACTGGGTTATTTTTTAGTACGTGGCAGATGTGCAATGTAACTATGTAGTGTATGTATGTACGTAGCTGTAATGTAAAAGTGATTTAAAAACCACGTTCAAATCTGTTTTGAGATCTCTCTATTCCAAAAATACGAATTTGATTTGCAAGTTTTTGTATTTTAAAATGTCTCAGTATATTCACAAGTATATTTTTATTGGGTAGCTGATTCTGCGTGTGCGCTCCCATCCTTCTCGCGCTGCAGTAGTGACCATTCGTCAGTCTCACAAGGTCAATGTTGCTTTGCGAGACGATGATTACTGATTTATACATTCAACATTGTGGTATTCTTACCCATGCATGTATCTATACTCGGCATGCTTTTACTCCAAGATGAGAGTGGCGGGTATTTTTATTCTTTCAATTTGGTTACCATACTTTTGACCATTTTGTTGCATGTTTCGCCTTTGGTGGCTAATGGCTATCAAATCAACATAAACTGTTTCACTGTTTAGAGTGAAACTTCATTAGCTATGCTATGCTTCTCCTAAACAACAAACAAAATAGTAGTGGGGAATGTGGGACTATGTAAGTACTAAACACCTGGTTGTAAATGTAGTGACAGCTAGCAGTGTATGTAAGCTACTTTATACAACATCTTTAAAAATTCTTGCATAGGGGTTGGTTCTTGCATCAATCGCTCAGGAGCGTCACATCAGTTTTTGGATGAGCGAAGCGAAGACTTCAATTTCACTGACCCCCAAAAAATATAGCTCGGGTGTTTGTTATTGTTAGTTTTTCTGTCTGTTTGTTAGCTAACAACCAGGCAAACGGCATAACCGATCTTGATGAAAATTGGAAGGGACCTTCGAAATCTCTAAACTTAGAGGTGTATTGTTTTTGGGCACAATCGAAGAAATATTTCTTATGAATATCGTACTAAATAAATTTAAATAAATTTAAATTTTAAAAATTAAAATAAATTAAATATATAATAATAATAATAATAATAAAGTAAATTTTGCCGCCCCCCCCCCATACCACCACCACCCAACTCACTACTAAAAGGTTTAGGTAACGGTTTTAAATTTAAATTTTCTTCTATTCTGCAACAAAGCCACAGTAAAACACGCAAGAGTCTTACTTTACGAACCCTTTTATTACGGGATCGGGATAAGAAGACTTAAAATAAATAAATAAACTAGGAAAACGCTCAAGTCCCGCCGCGTTGATGGATGAGCTTTTTTTAAAGTTTTTAGTCTGCGTGGGATATCTTTACTTTTGCGAGTGCTTTGTTGCTTTGTTTTGCTTCCCACGCATTGTAGGTGATTGTTGTCAAGTTTCTATTGTTACTTGTCAATTTGTTATTATTTACCGTTAAAAACTTATATTAAAAGCTTTATTTCTATGGATTCTGGGTAACTTTGTCAACTTTTTCTTTCAAAAGGTACTTTATCACCATAACCTTAATGTCCATGTATAATATGAACGTTGTAGCCCCACCCGTTTGGTCAGAATTGGCCCAAATGGCACGAAAATATCGCATACAAATCAAAAAACTTATATTAAAAGCTTATTTCTATGAATTCCGGCTAACTTTTTCAACTTTTTCTTTCAAAAGGTACTACATCACCATAACCTTAATGTCCATGTATAATATGAACGTTGTAACCCCACCCGTTTGGTCAGAATCGGCCCAAATGTCACGAAAATATCGCACTAAAAATCGAAAAAAATCGTAAAAGTACGATATTCATGAGAAATATTTCTTCGATTGCACCCAAAAACAATACACCTCTAAGTTCAGAGATTTCGAAGGTCCCCTCAAATTTTCATCAAGATCGGATATGCCGTTTGCCTGGTAGAGAGTTAACAAACAGACAGAAAAACAAAACAAACAAAAAAAAAAAAAAAAAAAAAAAAAAAAAAAAAAACCCGAGCTAAATTTTTTGGGGGTTAGTGAAATTGAAGTCTTCGCTTCGCTCATCCAATTATTATTATTAGTATTATTAAGGGAGAGTCTCACGGGAACCAAATCCTAAATGATCCAAATCTCACGGGATCCAAATGTGCTTATTTAAAAATTATATTTTAATTGTGAATTTATTCTGTCTCACGGGAACTAAATCCTAAATGATACAATTCTCAGGGGATCCAAATTTTAGTTTGGATCCCATGAGATAATTGGATGAGCGTGGCGAGCGTAGCGAGCGAAGCAAAGATTCCATTTCACTACACCGGAGAAAAAAATCCAGAATGTTTTTCTTTCTTTTTTTTTCTTTTTTTTATTCTATTTGTATTTTTGTGTGTCTGTTAACACGATTCCGGCTAAACCGATACTCCAATTGTGATGAAATTTTCTGGAGACCTTCGAAATCTTTGAACTAAGTACTGCCAAGATTTTGAACGCAATCGAAAAATTATTTCTCATGAAAATCGCAATTTTACGATTTTTTTCGATTTTTAAAATTACGATTAATTATAAAAATTAAAAATTAAAGTTTATTTTTTATTTCTTTTAAATAATTTTAAAAATAAACTTCAATGAAGTAATGATTTTTTTCTCAGAACAACAGAAAATCCGCATTACACATGGCAGTTCAATGCCCCAATTACGCTCATCCAACAACGCGGTGGGACTTAAGCGTTTTCCTGGATGTGGCAGTCAGTCGCATAAAAATCATCCAACTCGCCACCAAATAATATCTCGTGGTTTGAAACGTGGCTGGTAATGCGGGTAGCCTACGACCCAAGGGGAGAAGACGCAACTGTATTGACAGAGCTACCGATAGCGGACGATTTAGTTTAGGTAGTCACCGCAAAATTTGAAAGCGCTCGGCCCTGCTTTCGACTCTTAAGTAGCCCCAACTCCCACTGTTTACTCAATAAAAGGAATATATACATACTCGTCACCTCCACTAATGGAAATTGAACAAGGAGCAAACTCAAAAGAGCGGGGCTGGAAAAAGAGGGGGAGAGGTAGAGAGAGAGAGAGAGAGAGAGAGAGGAGGGGGAGAGAGAGAGAGAGAGAGAGAGAGTCAAACTATCTCCACAGCGGAAACTATTTAGCTACTTTACTGGTAACTCGTGACGAGGTGTCTCACAAGCTGCAGTATCGCTTGAAGTGTTTATCGTCCGTCGTATGCCCGGAATACCCCGCATGTGAACATTCTACTTAACCATAATATAAGCTCTCAATCAACAAACCTTCTAAAACTTAACTACAACCATAGATATTCCACTAGAACCCCATCAAGTGTCAAGTTATTATACATACCAACACAATGAAAACTAACAAGTCACAATTGAAGCAAGAAACTAATCAATATTGATGTTGTTGTTTGTTGTGTATAAAGCTGGGGTGAGCGAGTACTCAAACTTTCAAGGCGAGTGTTTGATACTGGACTCGAAATCATATTTCTCTAAATCATTATTTGCTACTTGAAATAAAGAGATAAAAAAATAATGATTTTGGTGGAGGTGCCGGGTCTTAAGACTAATTCTATTTATTTTTAACACGCGGACTCAGCTCATACTAACATCAAGACTCGCGCACCCCTTGTATATGATATGAGTTGTTATAACTTTAGCGCTGAACATGTTTACTGATCGGGGATACACACCATGCATAACTTTTGAACTAATTTAAAATACTGAAATTGGTATGCGTATTGTGAACAACATAAACTGTTTGATTGTATCAGAAGGTGAGCTTTTCACTAAACTAAGTTAAAACGTAAGTCGTAAAAAATTGTTTTAAATTATTTTTACTTACTATATTATATAAAGGATATAATCCCCCTGTTTTTTTTATCTCTCTCTATATCCCTCAACTCAACTTAAGATGACTCAAGACTTCGCATTTCTCTGAGGAAGAGGGAGAAAAATTGATAATGTGCGTACATTTTGGATTGTCTACATTTAATCAATAAACTCACGAGCCTCGTTGGTTCTTTGTGAAGGGTTGTATTAGGGGATGATTTCGAGGTCACCGGATTGAACGACGCGGAGTCGTCTAAGGGATAAGGATTAGAACGACGTGGCTGGAATCGGTGAGAGAGTTGGGGGATTTACTTTCGATGTTGCAGTTTTGTGGCTTGATTCTTAACTTGTAGCCCGCTAAAGCAAAAATAATTGCCCGGAACTCCAAGCATGAATAATTAATCGCTAGGGAGGATAATACAAAACGTCACGAATCAGAAAAAATTAAACACAAATAAGGTATTATAATATACACATATTTTAGAAATTAAAGAATTTGAATTGTAGATTTGTATGTTTGTACTGGAAGAAAGAATTGTGAAATTTGTATATGGACTGTATGTTATACACATTTGTGTCAAAGAATAAATTCAATTTGTGTTTGAAAATGTATTTGTATCAATGAAATAGCTAAAATAGCTTAATACAGGTTGACTACGAGAAATGAACGAATTAAACCTAGGGATCTATCTGAAACGCAACACGTTGGGCTAGAATCTTTTTCGGGAGGTCTAGAGTTCGATACTCGACACCAGAAATCCAAGGGATTTAAACATTAACAAAATACACGAAGAGGGGCTCCAATAGCAGGTTTCTTACGGTTATAATAGGACTAATCACAACAAACAAATATTATTCGCCCAGTAAGTCTGGTTGAGTGTGATTTATTTAGTTTAAAAACATTCTTATTTTCAACTGTCGCATCTTTATCGTCTTTATTGTCATCCTAAGCAACCTTCAAGGTTAAAATATATATATATATATATATATATATATATATAATATATATATATATATATGTTTTTACGTAGATTTTCTCGGATATAATGTGACAGTGAAATTCTTTCGAGTTTCCGAGTTAAATAAGTTTTATTACCAACGTTTCGGACAGTTCTCCCTGCCCATTCTCAAGGTAACGACATACGAATTAAAAAACATTAAGTAAACAAACAAGACAATAACAAATAATATAAAAGACAAAACAAGTCACTAATAAGCTGACTTGTTTTGTCTTTTATATTATTTGTTATTGTCTTGTTTGTTTACTAATAATATTGTATATATTGTATATTATATATAATGTATATATTGTATAATATTGTAATAATATTATTATTATTATTGTTATTGTCTTGTTTGTTTACTCAATGTTTTTTAATTTGTATGTCGTTACCTTGAGAATGGGCAGGGAGAACTGTTCGAAACGTTGGTAATAAAACTTATTTAACTCGGAAACTCGAAAGAATTTCATTATGTCATATATATATATACATTATATTCATATAATTTTCAAGAATGAATATGACATTAAAACAAGGTTTTATGCTTTGCTGTTAGTAGATGTTTTAATTAATATTATTATTATTATTATTATTAGTATTTACCCCAACCCCAACATTATTATTATTATTATTATTATTATTATTATTATTATTATTATTATTATTCAAATTTAAGGCTTTCGCGGCCCGGTAAAATAATTAACACAATTAACTAAACGCATTAATTAAACGCAATAAAAGCAGAATCGACGCGGCGAAATGTCCCGACCAGTTAATTGTGTTAATTATTATTATTTTTATTATTATTATTATATTATTATTATTATTATTATTATTATTATATTATTTTCTTGCTTGATGCTTTCACAGCCCGAAATATTAGAGAAATCAAATATTTACGAGTCATTTCGCTGTGTTCGTTTTTTATTAATTTTTTTTTATATTTTATTATTATTATTATTTTTTTATTATTTATTTATTTTTATTATTATATTATAATTATTATTATTATTATTATTATTATTATTATTATTATAATTTTTATATTATATATATATATATATATTATATTATATTATTATTATATTATTATTATATTATAAACTTTTTCTACAACTGCTATGAATCAATAACTATGTCCTTAAAGCGGGCTTATGCTTAAAAATCTTATATTCATTATTATATTATTATTATTATTATTATTATTATTATTATTAGCCAACATTATTACAAGCCACGTATGTGGCTTTGTGGACAACGATGTCAAAGTATTATAATACAAAATTGCATGTTATATATTATTTTAATAAAAAAAAAAAAAAAAAAAAAAATTATTATTATTATTATTATTATTATTATTATTATTATATAATGATATTCTGCTAAATAGCTTGCATTCCGTTCAATGGGCTGATTTATTAAATGTTGATAGTTGTGTGCGATTATACGATGTTATCTGCTCAAAGTTTGAATCATGTTACAGACATGCCGCGTTTACGAAATCTCAAACAAACAAGAGAATTCGGAAGACGTGGATGTCTGATGACCTGGAAAAATTAATTATCCAGAGAGATTCATTATTTAAAAAATGGAAGCAAGCTGATGTGTTTAACCCTTCAAAAACAAGATTTAGGCATGATTATGTTATATTCAGGAACAAAGTAAGTAGACTCATTTTAAATGCAAAGCGAAAGTACTACAAGAGCCAATTAAAACAAAATCAGAATAATATTAAAGAGACGTGGCAAACCATAAAACGAAATTCTAGGAAAGAAGAAGAAAAGTTCGGTCGATGAGGTAGTAAATAACCATCTAGGCAAAAAAACACACTCAGAAGGAAATTGTAATAAATTTGCTGATTCTTTTACAAACGAGGTTGAAAATTTGAAACATTTTGTGAAATTAAAACTGCAAAAATATGCACAAAGCTTCACAGATGCAATCTATGTATATGCCACGTGTAACCCTTTTTTAAAGGGGGTTTTGGGGACTAAATTGCAGGAAGAATCTGAAAAATCCCCGGGTATTGACGGTATCCTTTGTAGAGTTTTAAAAAATTTTATGCGCCCTTTATATCTCCGGTAATTGCTCACTTCAAAAATTTTTCTATAAAAGAAGGCGTTGTGCCGAAAAGTAAAAAACAGAGTGAGACCCTATACAAAAAAGGGGATCACACATTTTTTAAAAAATTATAGACCAATTGCGTTGTTACCCTTTCATAGAAAAAAAAAATGGAACGATGTATTGCAGATAAATTAACAACATATCTTGAAAAGTTTAATATCATTAATAAAGACCCAAGGGGGGTTTTCCCAAAAAGGGTTTTAAAAGCATTTCCCGTTTCTCCTTTGGCGCTTTTAAATTTTGATAAATTAAAAAATTAAAGGGCAACTTCACGGGGGTAGCTATGTTTTTTAGTTTTAAAAAGCGTTGATACGTTTAAACCATGAGAAACTTTTGGAATTTTTTGGGAAAATAGGAATACTTTTGGGTAATATTTTGGGAACTGGGTTTTAGAAGCTAATTTTTAAAAGTAGGAAAAAATTGTGGTCAAAATAGGGGATTCAAAACAGCACGGGGGAAAGAATCAAAATACTGGTGTAGCGAAAGGGCTAAATTTTTGGGGGGACCAATTTCTTTTTTGATCTCGAAAAACGAAATTTGTAAAATATTAAGCACTGCGTTATACAAATTTTCGCCGACGACCCTGTTAATCTTTTGTTAATAAGTTTTTAAAAAGTTGCAGAAAAAAACCTTAACGAAAAGGGATTTTTCAGGAGCTTGGGGTTTATGCTCACGTTTGGGGAAATAACCCTAAATTTAATTAAAACTAAAGTTTAAAATTTGCTCCCCTTTTTAATTTGATTCAGGGTTCGGATACCCATCACATAATAAGTCATTCAATGAGGTTTGCATACTAGAAATAGTGTGGGGGATATGTGAATGTTGAGGAGATCGAGGGTTTTGATACTCACGTGTATCTGGGGTTGATAGTAGAAAAAATTATTTTATTTGGAACCCCTAAACTTTGATTAAGTTTGAAAAAAAAGGTTAAAAATTTGCGCTTTTCCCAATTATATAAATTAAAAATATTTTGCCTTATACTACCTTGCGAACTGTTTTATCTCCTTGGCGGGAAATCAATAATTTCTTAGGGTTATTAGTTTGGGGAATGCGAAAAACCTTTTAAACTTTAAAACCCATTCAAGTGTTAAAAATTTAAAAATTTTTTAAAACCCCATTACCCCTAAAAATTTAAAAACCAATCTTTTTCCATACACAGGACTGTACAAATATTGCTTTTTTTTGCCTGTTTCTTTACTGAAATCGATTTCCCCTTTTTGGTTTAAAAATATTATTTTAGGGACATCTAAAAAAAATTCAGCAATGGGGCATCAATATAAAAAAAATTTTATTTTTAAAAAACAAAACCTTTGTTTTCCAAAAATCCGTCAATAAGTAGGCCAGAGAACTCTGAGTTTTTCCTTTCCGCATACGTTTAATCAATTACCAGAGGATATAAAGTTTTGCAATCGATAGTGGGGTTTAAAAAAAAATTTAAAAAATTTCCCTTATTTTGTTCCTTTGATAGGCCTATTGTTTAAATTTATAAATCTTTTTTAATTTGGGATTAATTTAAAAACTATTCTTTTTTAAATACATTTCCGGGGATTTTATATGTAAGAATGTTCTCCCCGGGTCATATCAAATTAAATTTAGTATTTTCAGTATTGTAAATTTCGTATTCTCTTTGGGTTGATAATTTTTTTATTTCATTTTTAAATTTTTAGCCAAATTGAACTTTTATTGTGTAAAAAATTTTAAAATTTTTAATTTAAGCGGGTTGATCCATGTACAATATAAAAAATTTTCATAACCCAAAAGGGACAAGCCCCCTTTTGGGTTTTGTGGACAACGATGTAAAATTTTTTTTTTGAAAAAAAATGCAGAAATTTATTATTATATAAAAAAAAAAAAAAAAATTTATTATTATTATTATTTTTATTTTTAAATTTTTTTTTTGGGAGGTATTTCATACAAACTCGTTAAAACCGGAGCTAACATGTTGTACGGACTTACGTAAGTCCCTTCCAGGGGTACCTATTAAATAAATTATTATTTTGTTTTTAATTAACTAAAAAAGTCATTTAAAAAATTTTAATTTGTTTTTTTAGATGATGTTTTTTTTTTGCTGTGTAGGGTTTTTTTTTTTTTTCCCCCGTCCCCCGTTTTCTTTTGGGAAACCCTAGCATTTGCTCTTCGGATAGGGGAAAAACCACAAAAACCCATTCGGGGGGAAGCGTCTGAAATCTCAAAGGGCCCCCTTTTTAGTTTAGAAATTTACGGAACTATTCTCCCACGTGTTGAGTTTTACCCCTTTTTGGGGTTCTCGAGTAACATCGGGTTTAAAGACTATTTGTTTAAGGCTTTCATGTAGCTTTTCGGTAGGGGCCCGGGTTGGGCTGATATAATGAAGGGGAAATTGTATTTCCCTTTTTCTTTTTCCCAAACATTTCTTGATCTCAATTGCAAGTTAAACTATACTTGTAAATTTTTTTTCTTCCCCCGGGGTCTCGACGTTATGGCACATTGGAATAGAAACGCGTTTAAGGGGTAGTTTCTTGTTTCTTTTTGTCAATTTTATTAAATCCGGTCTGTTGTGGTATGTTGGGTCTGTTATAACTGTGGGGGGTGAAATTAAAATTTTGTAATCATTACTATTAGTATTTTCTCGGGTTTTGTTTTTAGTAAGGTGTGTGTGGGGGCAATGAGGTTGTCCCTTGATTGCTAGTTTTTGATGAAAAAGGGTTTGGGCCTACTTGGTTATGTCTGTAGAGGTAATCTGTTTGACATAGGGACTTGCACCCGGATATGATGTTTTCGTTTGTTTCACCCTTTGCACTACATTTTTTTTTAAAATTGATCGTTTACTGTCGCATATTGTATTGATTTTTTAAAAATTGTTCGTCGAAAATAAACTCTGTTTTGAAAACCCATCATAAAACCTTCGGGTTTCCCCAAAAATATTTCCCCGGTTTTTTAACCCCTATTTGATGCTTTAATATTCTACGTG
The DNA here is from genome assembly GCA_024449915.1 of Sweltsa coloradensis. Classification (NCBI taxonomy): domain Eukaryota; kingdom Metazoa; phylum Arthropoda; class Insecta; order Plecoptera; family Chloroperlidae; genus Sweltsa; species Sweltsa coloradensis. Next base: position 224,161 of record JAMZAV010000276.1, read on the forward strand.
ACCTTTGTGTAGTTCATAAAAAGGGTCTCTTGTGTGGGGGTCTTTTCTGAGGGGACGTAATCTTTGAAGCGAGTTATGATTTTCCCCTTTTGTAGTTTGGGGACTTTTTCTTTTTGCAGTTTGAGTGGAGTTAATGATTTGTCAGTAGCACCACACCCCTATGCATTGTGGATGGTGCTTTTTTTGGAAAAAAAAGTTTTTTTTAAAAAATGTCTATTTGTTTATAATAAAGTTTTTTCAGATAAATTTTGGCCCCGTCCTCCTTTTTTCTTTGGAAAGGGGTTTTTAAATCTTTTTGCGTTTTAGGATGATGTATTCGGTTTTTGGGAAGTGAGTACAAAGTTAATTTTTAAAAAGGGGGGGTGTCTGTCTTTGCGTCCTTTTAAATTTGTTTTCCGAAGGGAATATGTCAGTACTGGTACAGGATATGTATTTTTTTGCTTTTGATCTTGTTTTTTCCGTTTTAGTTGCGTCTTGAGGTAGGGCTTTTGTCGTTTCTTGTATGTTTTTAAAAAATTTTGGCTTTCAAACTTTATGTTCAATTTTTGGCAGGGTTGTGAGAATCCTAAAAAAATTTTTTTACACGTTATCGTCCATTATTCCAATCCTTTTCCAAACATCAGTGGAATCTTCTGCTTGTGTAACCCTTTCCCTTTTCGATATGTAGCGTCTTTCCCTTTTTCTACTCCAAATCCATGAGGGTATCTTTACTAAAATTTAATGTTTTTATTTACAGACTGTTTAGTTGAGGGAAAAAATTTTATGCATACAACTTAGGTCATCCCCTGTAGAATAAAGGGGGGAAATTGTGTGACATACCACATTTTTGTCCTTAATTTAAATCGTAAGGCCCATTCGTTAAAATATGGGGAAGTGGGGTTTTAAAGACAGACAAAAAAATAATGCACTTAATTAGTTTACTTGGAAAAAAGCCCCCGTTTAATTTTTTATTGGAAACTGTAGTTATTTCGGGTTTTTTATATTTAGTTTTAGGGTTGTTCTCCCCCTCCCCTTTTCTGTCTTCAAAAAGTTTTCAAATTACTTGGGGTTTATTTTAATATTTGTTTTTAAAAACTTTAAAAAGCCATGTGTTTGGTGTTTAGTTTAAAGGCTTTCTTGTAGTCAATGTAGTTTACGTGAATATTCCTTTTTTTAATTGTGTGCCTGATTTATTTCAGTAGAGGGCAATAATAAAAATTTTTTCTTTAAAAACCCCGTGGGTTCTTTTAGCATTCCTTTTTTTTCCTTTGGCCCTGATATTGTGTTTTGCAATGATTATAACTTTATTTTTTTTTGCCCTGAAGTCAATTTTTAATATAGTTGGAAGAAAATGTAATTGGCCTAATTTACTTTGGGGTTTTTCGTTGCATTTTCCTTTTGGGTTTTAGAAAGGGTTTCTCCTTTAGTAAAGAAAATTGGGTATTCTTAACTCCCTTTATAAACTCGTTGGGGACATTTTCTAATTTTATTGTGAGTAGTATTGAATTTCTTTTACCAAAAAAATTTTTTTTTTATCATTTCCCGGTGCTTTCCAAACTTTTGTGGGAGCACTTTATTGTCGAATTTTTAATTTATCAATAGTTTTACCTTCGGGAAACTAAATTTATTAAAATCGCTCACCTTTGCAAAATTTTATCTTGAACCATTGTGCCAAACCTGGTTGTGTTTCTTCCGGGTTACCCCCTATTCCCGTCCAAAAAAATCTTTTTATCTCTGTCTTAGTTTTTGTTTCCCTTTCCTATTATTCTGCGGTTTTAGATGTTTTTGGGGAAAACTGTTTTTTCCCTTTTTTTAAAAAATTCGGTTTTTTTTTTTTCTAATTAAATACATTTTTTATATCTTTTTTAATTTTCTTTGTAGAGCACTTACTTTTGGTTTTAAGGGGATCCAAATATTCGTGAATGAAATTTGTTAAGTGTTTTTAGCTTTGCGTGAACCCTTTAATCTTTCAAATATATTTTGGCAGTATCTTATAAAATTTTTAGATCGGGTTACCCCTTCGGTATTGGGTTTTTCCCGTCGGAAACCCCTAAACTCTCCTAAGCTCAACGATTCTCCCCAAATAGTCGCTTTTCCCATTTTTGACTTTTTTCTCCCGTTTTGTCTTTGAAGATGTTTCAGATTTTCCCCTTTAAAAACCCCAAAATCTAACCCCCTGCACAGGGGGCACAAAAAAATTGCCGCATGAAACGTCTGCAAATGATAGTTCGGCTTGGTGTGAATTGAAAAATAGTGTGTTCATTTGTGTACCCCTGTCTTCATTCCTTTTGGAAAGCTTGGGTTTAGGTATTTTTTATTTCCCTTTTTTTACCAAAATGAGGGTTACGCTTTTTTACAAGGGGAAGAAACAAGACATGGTTTTTCTCAAGTACTACTTTTAGAATGTATTTACAATTTAAGGAAAGGGTACATAAAATAGGGTTATTGAAAAGTAAAAAAGGTAAAATAATTTTAACTAACATAACACAAGCTAAATTTTTATTCAGCTTGGCCCGTTCTATAGCTTGGAGAAGTTTGGTTTGGTAATTTTTACTTATTCAGGTTTTAGACTTAAGAATGCAAACTAGCCCATAAGCAAAAATTTAAAAGTACAAAGTTAAAAAATTTTTAAATAGATTGGGAATGAATATAAAAATCTAGATATAAATTTTAAATTATATCCCAATATTAACAAAAATTTAAAATTAGCAAAAATTTTACATGAAGAAAAAAAAATAACAGCCCCTTTGCCCTTTTTATGGTAAAGTTTAGGGAAAAAAAGTTTAGGGGCCCACTCGAAGCAGTCTCCCAGTTCGTTTAGGGAAATAAATTAAATTTTTTTCCTCTTTTTTTTAAATTTCATTTTGACTTAAGCATTTTGTTTTGCCCCAAAGGAAATTGTTGTAGAGGGCAAACCCTTGGTGGGTTTTTATTAGTACAAAACCCAAAATTTTTGGTATTTCCCTTATCTATGAAAAGATTATTCTTTTTTTGCGAGTATTGTGGAATGTTATTTCTTATTGAGTGTGTAATGAGATTTGTCCTGAGTATTTGTTAATCATATTGTGTATAAATGGGAGAGTGAGGGTTTATTAAAAGGGGTTTTAGAGGAGAATGGATGAGTTTGTTTCATGTCATTTCGATGCATTTCCTTTGGGTAGTTTTAAAGTATTTCGGAAAGGCCCCTTTTTCTGTATACACAAAAGTGCTTTTAATTTTTTTTTGCTTGAGTGCCCCAACAATATTTAGATAAAAATTTGGGACTGTGGAAAAAGAGTAGTAGAGATTCTTGAGAAGGGGGATTTGGGAAATTATATGGTATGGTTTCTGTTTGGGTTTTATGTGCCCCAAAATCTTTACATGGCTGTTGGGAAAAGCTAAAGTAGGGGTGTTCTTTAGATTTTATCATTTCAAAGGTTTTTTTTTTTTTTTTTTTTTTGGCCCCTTATGGGTATCTACCTCTTGGTTTTATTTTAGTTTTTCAGGATTACTTGATCTTCTTGGTTGTTTTGGGATTTTTAGTGGTTTTGGGCGTTCTGGGAGGCCTGGGCGGGTTTTGGAGGGTCTGGTTTTTCTGGTAGGCCTGGGGCGTTCTGGAAATTTTGGAATTTTTCTGGGTTTGGGCGGACGTTCTGATAGGTCTGGACGTTCTGGTTGGTCTGTAAGTTTGGTGGGCTGGTAGATTTGGGAAAGGGTTTTTGAGTATTGGGAATTAAAGGTATTTTTGGAGTTCTAGAGCTTTTGGGATGAAATGGTCTTCTTCTTCGCTTGTCCTTGCGGAAAGTTTGGGCCGGGACATCTTGATGCGCTTGTAGTTCGTTTTTTCACTTCGCGTTTTATTTTTTTTTATTTTATGGTAAAAATTTTTTTTTAACCCATAATTTTTCTTTTGGGCAGCTATTCTCTGTTTTAAATTACTTCTAAAAATGGATATTCACGGGGAACCCAAAAATCCCTATGGAGCTCTTGTCGATAACCTATTAAAAACCCGTCCTTTTAACGTTACCCTATAATAGCTTTCGCATCCAACAAATGTTCCCAAAATTTTTTCCATTTGATGTGCGACCATTTTTCCCGCTTTTGGGGTTTTGTAATGATTCCCCTTACAAAAAACATCCATCGTTGTTATTCCCTATTTTCCTTGTTTTTTAGAAAAATTTTCTACTATCTGTAAAAATCCCCCCCAATTTATTGTTTTTGTTTATAAAGTCAATGCCCCTTTTAAAAAAAATGAAAAAACTTTTTTCAAGAAATTTATCCCAATTTTAGGGGGGGTGATGAGGTCTTCGCCCTTTTTAAAATCCCTTTCCTTTGTTTTTTATAAATCTTTTCTTATTGACGAAATTTTGAAGACTTCAATCTTTCATTCTGCAAAAATTTTAAATTTAAAGGGCTTAAGAAATGCTAAATATTTTAAATTTTTAGTTTTTACCCCTTTCTGAAGTTAAAAAAAATTTAAATTTTCTAAATGAATATATGCCTACCCCTAACTGTCAAAAATTAACAAAATTCAACTGTTTCAATGCAATTTATAGCCTAGGTCTATTCAATCATATATAACTACAAAATAATGGTATAAATAATAAAAACTAATACTTCCCTTCAATGTCACTTGTAGTACGTCACTAGTAGATCAAGATGCAGTCAAAATTTGAGATGGAATGCTTGTATTTCAGCGGCAATAGAAATTTAACCAGCAACTTATCTCGAGCGTGACTAGCTTGTAACCCCAACAATGTTGGGGTTACATACATACATACATTATTATTATTATTATTATTATTATTATTATTATTATTATTATTATTATTATTATTATTATTATTATTATTATTATTATTATTATTATTATTATTATTATTGTATTGTAACCATGATTTATAACACGAGTAGAGGACCAAAGTTGAATTTAAATAACACATATTTAACAAACTTTCTATGGAAAAAACTTACAAAAGAACCTTGTTTTCTCAATATGTAACAGGAGTGGGGAGTTAGATAATCGTCTTTATTTTCCAGGCGGGATTAAGGCCAGCAAAACCTTTTCTTCCATCCAACCTTAAATTTAAATACATTTTCAGATTTCTAATTTGTTAGTATCAATTTTGAATTAACAATAAAATATTTGATAAAATAACATTAATTTACATTTTTAAAGTGCATAAACTATACATATTACCCCATTTATACTCTCATTCACACCATAATTATTAAATGAATTGTCTACAGAAGTTAAAATCAAGAAAAAGCTTATTATTGTGAGTTTAAACATATTGTGCATGTTGTTATTTGTCAGTATTCCCATGGCATTTTTTGAAATAAAGTTCATGAATTTTGGGAGAGGGGTTAGCAGAGCTTTAAAATTTAAGGGTGTATTCGCTGACAAAACTTTTTTCGTGATCTGTAATTTTGAATTATTTTATCATAACAACCTTGATACACTACATCTGATTGTCTTTGATACGCAGCAAGTAATAGACACATTCACAATTTTCCCTTGGAATTATCAGTGGAAAGACAAAGTCCGGTACCTTCGCGTATCAGGATTGAGGGGGTCCATAATAGATCCGATGACTTTCAATAAAATAAATAAATAAATTGTATTAAGAGTCTACCCACTCAGTTATATAACGGATTTTCAGTGGGGGACAGTAAATCAAAGCAAACAAGCCAACGCTGTAGGCCCCGACGCAATCGACGAGTGAGCGATAACCAACCAAAGATCGATATTTTTAATAAGAAATATAACAATCAGTGGTATGGACAGTGGAAACACCCGCAGATCAACGCCAGAATCAACAAGGCCGATTCAGAACAACTCTGAAGTTATTATGTGCTTCGTTGCTAGGACGGCTCCAAAGTCACCTTTTACAAACTCCTAAGACAAGAACTGATGGACTTAAGTCCAAATCAGAAGTTAATAAACTTCTGACTTCGGCGGGAATCGAACCCTGGACCTTCTGCATTGGAAGCAGATACGCTAACCACAAGACCATCATCATCACAAAATAAGAGCATGGTGTCCTAGCACTGAGCCAAACCAAGTTCGCCGTCATCGGTGGCGTCAGCGTCGACAGGATTGGCTAGGAGACGACTTCATTTAAGTAGATAGAGTCTAAATACAGTATTTTATTTGTTGAAATGTAAGAAGGAAAGAGTCTCTCGTCATTATATTTAATTGACGATCCAACAATAACCCACTACAATATGTATAACGCACAATCATGTAAACATACGCCCGTAGAATCGAACTGAACGACAAATATTTACAAGCGCTTCCAATTTAAACTTCCAAACGAAAACGCTGTTCTGAGAAGGCTTCAGATATACGTCTGTATTTTTGACGAGTTGAGAATATTTTCATCTCTGCACGCAGCCATATATTGTCAGATATATGTTGGAAGATCAAAATGAAGGTAAAGTTGCTGTTAAGCTGAGATTGTTTTGTTGCACTTCTTGGTTTTAACCCCTCATACTTGGTAACTATACTTAATAAAGGATTCAAACGGGATATATCATATTTTATACGATATTTTAATTAATATTCAATTGAAATAATCTATTAAAAAATTGTAATCTTTTTATTATAAGTTTTATGTCAAACCTTGTTTCATTACATTTAATTATATAATGTTCATTTACGTTCTTAATTTTTTAATTGATGTTCTTTTTAAAGTCATTTTCATAACTAAAATAAGTTAGACGTTACATAAATAATTGAAAAAAAATAAAGGAATGAATATAATGATTTAATCTCCACGTCATATCAGTATACTGGAAATATAATTCCAGGCAGAACAAAAAGCAATATTTGTTCCGATGAATACCGATTTGCTTTCAATATTAAACGAAACAAAAAACCGTGTTCTAATAATATCTCAAAAATGCTGTACAACAATAAAATGTAATTCCTGACGAATATGTGATCTAACTAGACCCATAGTATTTTTTTTTTTGACAAGATACTAAGCTTTTTAATATTTATTGAGAAGAGTGTGCACCCGATATGGTAAATTTTACGATCTGTGGACTTGACATAAATTGTAGTAAGATGTTACAAATAATGATCTGACTATAATTCTGCATTAAATATGTCAAAATATTGGGGAAAGTGCGGTCATTATCTGTAACATTTCACAAAGAATTTGTCAGACCACAGATCGTAAAATTAACCATATCGGGTGCACACCCTTCCGTATAAATTCCTCAATATTTTAATATTGATTATTTAAATTAGAACTGTTATTTAGAATGTACATCAAGAATAGTTTCATCGACTGTGAAGATATTCATCGAATTTATTAGTCGGAAATACAAACGTGGCCTATAACAATCAATCGAGAAATTAAATAATTCTACTTAATCATGGACTCGCTTGCCCGCCCGGCAATGAGGCCCTCGGCTCAAGTCCCGAACAAGTTTGATTATTTAATTTTAACATTTTATTGTCAATGAAAATAAAATGTCACACTTTAAGCACATGAAATTATCCCCTAGACAAGTTAAATAGATAATCGTTGTGTAGAATCTGTGAGCAGTCAAGTTAAGCGCATCCTGAGTATACACGTACAGTTTTGAATAGATTCGAGATGGCTGAGTATAAGAGGCACGTCTGCTATCGATGGGACTGTGGTAGACTTCTCAATTGAAAGAGACATCCGTAGGTAGGTAGACTTTTGTTTTTATGTATTGAGGTTTCGACGAAATGGGCTGCTGAGCTTTTCATCAAACCCAACTCGCCCTCCCCCCCACCCGCACCCCCCACCATCACTTTTCAACACCTAACATCAACCGCGTTATTATTCGAGTATTTGGAAAAGTTGAGGGCTAAAACTGTTGGCTAAGCTCGAACAAACCAGGTTTGAGAACGCAGAGGTTTAGTCTGAATCACTTGGAAGCTCTATAATTTGTCCTATCGGGTTGTGGTTTGCACCAAAATTTTAATTAAGAATGTTTAAAGTGCGTGATAAGAGAACATTTTCCAATAGGGCTTACCATTCAGTAACAAAATACTAATTATCCGTAAATATTCTACCAAACAGATAATTTGTAGTAGTTCCACAAGATTGCGCATGGAAAAATTATTTGAAATGTTAAAATGTGCTCTAATAGCGACATGCGCTCATCCTTATTGTTAACATCGTCTCAAAAATTTTATTTTTTGTGGTGAAAATTAGAGGTATGTATGAGAAATTAGCTGGATTTGTCGATCAACTGAAATTTAAATGAACGTATTTAACATTGTAAAAGAAGTTGGTCCGAGCTCATCAAACCGTCTTAAAACAGTAAAAACAGCAAGTTTGAAATGTTACGCGTGGTGAAACCTTCTATTGTCTTTACGAACGAGATCAGGCCAGCATGTATTTTCTACTTGTTTCATGTTCTAACTAATATTACCCATCTCCTTGAATACCTGCTTATCTGTCTTGTTTGTTTAGTTGTGCCTTGGTCTACAATAACTGGCGCACGGTCCAAGAGCTGGGGTGAACAATCCACAGTAAAAACTTGTAGCAGAATAAATATTGGAACATCTCCCATTGTTTATACTGGAATCCATCAGAAAACGAAAAGCTCTACTCAAATAATGAAACAATATAGAAGGTTGGAAAATAGAAGCGAAGTTTTACAAGGAGGAGAAAAACAAAAGAATGACGCTTACTGAAAGCACAAGTTCCTGCGTTCTTTGGGAACTGAACGTATGATTCTGAATGAGACAGTTAGTTCCCGGAAAACATGACTTTCAGTTTCAATGAAGTATGATATCGCAGGATCCGTTAGAAACTATACTGTCATCTTTGCCACTTTTGGAAAGCTTTGTAGAAAAACACAGAAACAAGTTCTGGTGATAGTAAAAATTAAAAAATACAAGGTGCAGGTTTTAATGTTCCAAAATGTATGATTCTGTGACGAAAAGAAAAGTAGGGCCTTATATTAAAACTTGGTTAAGATATTGCTTTTTAAATTATTATTATTAGTAATATTATTAGTATTATTTTTCATAACATTGTAAAGGTCATGATTTGAAAATATTGTAATAGTGCATTTATTGTGCATTTCTTTTTAAAACATGTTAGTCAGCAGGAAATGTAAATAAAATGATTGAAACATACTAATTAAGAAAGTAATTATCCATTGGTTTGTTTTTTGTATATTACACGAAGTCAAACTTTTCTTTTTTTAATTATCAATTACCATTTGAATTATATATTAAAAATACATATTAGATTGGAATAATTAAACATTTTGTGTGTTACACCGTTGCTAAGTTTCGAAATCTTATAAATTAAACTTCAAAGTTTAAACATTTCAATTTTTCCCTGGCCTTTGGCGACACGTTTAAAGTAGCATTATAGAACTTTCTAATGAAAAAGTTCGAAAAGAAACTGGTGATATTAAAAAGTTTGCAATGGATTAATTAAGAACATTCTTTGGCGTATGTTTTGTTTTGTTTTTGGAAACGCTCTGCAAGTTGGAAGGCGCGAGTAGGGGTTATGTTTTGTATATTAGTGTTTTACGGTCGAAACATTTTCTACACTTTAGCATACTTTTGCTTCGACAGATAAGTTTAAATTTAAATCACGTATACATTTTAAAGTACGGTACAGTACATTGCCGAAAAATGATTTTATCTAATTTGAACTTTAGATGTCGGGAAATTGATTCATTCTGAATAATAATAATAATATATATATAATAATAATAATATAATATATATAATATAATAAATAATAATAATAATAATAATAATAATAATATAATAATAATAATATAATAATATGATATAATAATAATTTCAAATTTAAGGCTTTCGAGGCACGGTAAATAATTAACACAATTTATTGTCGGCACATTCGCCGCGTCAAACGAAACGTCAAAAGCAATTAAAGCAGATTCGAACGCGGCGAAATGTCCCGACCAATAAATTGTGTTAATTAATAATAATAATAATAATAATAATAATAATAACATACAATAAAAATATGATATGATAACTTTTTCATATTTATGTGTAAAGTATTTTATCATTTGCAAATACGACAAGCAAGTTAGCCAAATATATGGAAAAAAATCATATTTTATGTGAGAACGACGATCATAATATTATCTATGATACAATAATAATAATAAATACAACTTAGCTAGCCAAAACAAATTGTGAACAATTAATATTTTGTTCCTTTATATTTGTGAAGAAAGTTATTTTTTTAAATAGTCCATTGTACAGTTAATGAGATCAAACCTGAACCAATACAGTTTACTAAATAAATATAATGTGGATGTTTTCAATGGGTTATTCTATATCCGTCTTAAAGCACTAGTATATTGACTCAATATACCATTGGAATAGGTTTAAGAAGATTTAAATCCATCAAAGTTACGCTAAACTTAAACTAAATATTCCTTGGAACCGATTATACGACATTTGATAAACTTTTAATCTGACCGTATCTGGCAATGTTCACAATAATTTCTTTGAAGCGCCTGGGCGAGTGAACTCTATGAAGGCAACCTACAAAAACACTCTTATGTGGGTATTCTTCTTAGAGTCTTTTGTTATAAGTCGAGACATACTCAGAAATAGCAATTAATGGCAAAGAAAAGTTAAAAGATTGGTCATTTTCCCAGCGACAACAATAAGCTAGCACAAACAATTCCAAGAAAAGAAAGTTCTAGAAAAGAGAACAAAACGCAATTTCTCTTTCGAGATTTTCTCCCTTGACAATTTGCTTGATGAAAATGTTGGCTAGACTCGAACAAGCACAAAAGCTTAATATTTGAAAAGGTCAATTCTGTCAATTAAAAAAAAACATAAAAAATAGCCAACCGTTTTTAAAGTGATTGAAATATTAATTAAAATAGAGGATATTATTTGAGAAATTGCAGAGTCAGCTTAGAGACAGACACTTACAGAAAGAAGTATAACAGCAAAGAGCACAACCTTTGCTGTAAAAGCTATAGCTCCTAGATAGCCACTATATAAACCACTCTTTAAAATGTTTATGGGTAAAAGCATGTTTTAAAATTAGTTATTCAACCGTATTGTAACGGTAAAGTTTACACAAAAACAGTTATCATTAAGTTTGTAAGTTTTTGCCCTGGATAACACGTTTCGCAACTAATTTTATAATAAAATATTGTTTGGTATTCATGTTTTGAACTATAAGACTTGAGTACCTAATATGTTTAATTTAAGTTTCTCATTTCTCATTCTCATGTTTAGATATAGCTGAAAACTTTTCCATATACACATTTCACAAATAAATTTAAATTTAATTCCATATACTCGCCAAATCTCAGGATGCAAAAAAAAGAATATTCACAGTCAAGATTTGTCGTGGTTACATTTAATTAATTAATTCTAGTTAATTAACAAGAGGTACTTAAGTTACGTAGACGACGACGCCTCTTGAAATTTAACCATCTGAGTTCTGAATAAACACTTACCCCCCCCCTACCCCCCTCCACCTTTATGACGTCAGTGAAGATGTGTTCAACTTCACACAAAGTACTTGGAACTTGTAGAAAACAAGCCGCGCGCCAGAGCACCGAAGCTTTGCTAGGTGTATACATGACAGCAACTTATGCATACGCGCTGTGATGGAGTTGTAGATCTATCTACTTGACGATCTCTCTCTCTCTCTCTCTCTCTCTCTCTCTCTCTCTCCCTCTCTCTCTCACTCACTCACGCGTGCATGGTGTTGTCAAGGAAGGAAGCTTTGAATGTCTAACAACAAACGTCAGAAGAGTCTGCTTGTGTGGGATGTATACAACAAAGCTGACAGTCTTCTAAACACACAGACATTGAGAAGGAAATAATACCAACTGTAGTATAGTACGTGATATAATATACCATAATCTCTACCTTTACGTAGGTTGAAGTTGAAATCAGTTAACCCTTTCTCTCTCTGATATTTTGTAAACGTTTTGAACTGCAATCTTGTTAAGGACATGCAAGTTACAATTAGAACTTAGTTGTACTTCCGACTCGTGATTCGCGTTTCGATGATACACGGCTATATTTTTCATTGTTTTGACGTATAATTTTATGGTGGACATACAAGTGTTTCAAATTTATTTTTAACGTCAGTCAATTTGAGTTGTTCCACATAAAATGCTGTTTTATAGTTATTGATATCTGTAATTCTCGCTAAAATGAATACCCCTTGGTGATTGTTTACGTAGTGTATTTCGGAAAATATTTTCAAATATTCTCAAACCCTCGCAATAGTTTCCAATAGGTTTGAGTAATTTATTGATATAGGGTACTGGTGTGGCCTAGGGGGTTTGGGGAGAGCTGGGTTGGGCGGGTGTGGGGCAAGTAGCAAATAAGGAATTAATTTACCCTTTGTGTCAAACGAAGTTGGTAGAGTGTGGTTAGCTGTCTGTTGGATAGCAATTAGGGTGGCCAGTTTAATTCTTTGTAACAAAATCAAACTGAACTCCCTTTGTAAAATCGAGGGAATGGGAGCGTCCCAAATTTCACGTTAGGGAAACATTGGACGAAAGGAAAATAATTGGGAAATTGAGTTAGAGTATGGTATTTCATTTGCAACGCTGTGGTATTGTAAAACTATTGAACTAATGTGAATCTATTAGATTGTGGCAAGTTATCAAACCACGTGAGATGACTAGCAGAATTAATATTTAAAATGAGAATGAAAGTTTAAAAAAGGGTTTTAAAGTTTGATAATTTTCATAAAAAAATAAAAAAATAATTTTGTTTTTAACTTTAAAAAAATTAGTGTACTGTTTTCAATTCTTTATGTCTTGCATATTAAATTAAGATAAGATAGGATAAGATCATTTATTCACCGTTCGATCTGTACATGATACAAATATGAGGTTTCGTCAAGGTGTCTAATGTAGGGGAAACACAATTAAATAAATATAGATACTACAAAGGGAGCAAATATTAACTGCTTGATATAAACGTACGATTATGAATAATAATACTTTGAACGGATGAAACTCATAAGACTTGGTTTTGTACAAGAAAAAAACAAACTTCGTTTTTTGAAGTTTTTTTTAATGTAGAAGATTATTCTTATTTCACAAATAAGCAAGGTTGTAAAATAATAAACTGTGGTCTATTCCATGAAAAACTTTTCTTTTACAAATATTGAACCCGAGGAAACGTTATGTTAATATTTAATACAGAGATTCATCCAATATTAAATAACAGAAACTCACTAAAAGGGGCCACCCCTCCCACAAACCCCGTGCAAATGCGTAAACTCCGCAAGCGGCTGTGATCTTAATGGAGTTCTACCATTTTTCTCTGAGAGCTTTCTTAAAAGATCCCCGAAAAGATTTTTAAGCTTCACAGGTTTAACTTTTTTTAAAAGATCTTCCATATGTTCATTTCGTCTTCACTAAAGTAAAAATGAAAAACATTTACCGCTGAAATTCTATGCTTTTCAAGCTTTGATATTGAAGGAAAGTACTTTGAAATGTTTTAAAGTACTTTACACCAAAATCAAACTTTTAATGTGGGATTCCATCGTAGAAATATCTCACGTTTCAATGGACTTTATACCGTAATGTACTTATCAGTTCCTACTTTACGTAGCTAACACCACTAACAATAGATATTTCTAGGCGCTTCAATGCCTCCGACTTGCGGTTTCCTCCCTGCTGAAGGGAACGTTAGCTTCTGTCGTTTGTCCTTCAAAGGCTTTGCACTTCAAAAGAGCATTAACTTCCTTGATATTGAAACAAGTTAAACAATAGAACAGAGAAACGAGTGAATCCAGAGGGAGCGTTTTACACACGAAAATATTCGGGTTACATGAAACAGAAGTGCCGCGTCTTTATTAATATTAACTACAGAGTTTTAGATAATAATAATACTAATAATGAATATAAGGGTTTTAAGCATAAGCCCGCTTTAAGGCCATAGTTATTGATTCATAGCAGTTGTCGTAAAAGTTTGCCCCGAATCAATAATACTAATAATAATAATTTTAAAAACATAAATATTTCGGCTCATACTTTTCATACTTAAGCAACAAAGAAAATCTATGCGGAGTTATAAGATGCATTATGATAAAATGAGTTTCATGTCATATGTGCAAATTAACATAACTATCTCTACCGTCTCCAGTATGATATGCTAGGGAGTTTTCTTCTATTTTCTTTAAAACCTAATATTTAAACCTTAGTTCGAAACTAATAAAACGTTCATTAGAATACAACACAAAAAGTCCAACAGTAAAAATGTGAAATTTGTTACGTATAGAATACAGATGGCGTAAAATACTTTCCTAGCGCTATCTTACGAATGTTTCTTTGTAAAAACACACTATTATAGTAATTTACATTTCTCCCAAAGAAGTGACGATAATGCGTGACGTTATTGTTTATGTTTATCTACGCATATGCCATGTAAAAAGTGTAATTGTACTACATGTATTTATTTGTATCATAATATGTTTGTTTTTATATTTGATTTATATATTCATAACCATCTTGATTACATCAACCAATATCTTATCATATTTCCAGCTATGATGTCGGATAGGGGGTGGAACGGTTCTGCAACATTCTTGGCCCCCGGGAAAATTAACAATTTCAAATACAAATATTACAAAATAAATGAAAATAATTTTAGCATCGTTTTAATATTCAGTGGTAGGTATAATCACTGGTCGCAACAAGCACAATATAAACGGAGCGCTTTCGGATAAAATATTTAAATATTATACAAAATAAAAATTACAGAAATTAGTATGTGACATGCAAAAAAACAAAATAAAATGCTCAGCCAATATTAATTTTATGCAAACATGTTCGATAATACAGTACGTGAGACAATTTGATAAAAACTACCAACGGTATAATTACTACGAGATACGCAGTTTACAAAAATTAACATACATAAACGTTGCTTTAATAATTTATTTATTTTCACATTCATGATATGAATCTGCATTTTCAATACATTGTTCAAATAATTTACATTTCCCAGGATCGATAATATATTTTCGAGCGGTAGGAAATATTCGTGTGGCATGAAGCGAGAATTCATTGTACGGTAGAAAGCGACACTTCACATGAAGTCATCTCCACATTTCTATTGTTCTTGTCACCGCCCTCTTCGGCGAAACAATTATCTCTTGTCTCGTGTTTGGTGGAGGACGTCAGGGCCCTTTTCACGGAGCCTTGGATTTAAATAGTGAGGAGATCGGAGATGGGTGAAACGTACAGTGTGGTCTGTCTCAAGAAATGTTTCTCACTCTGCTTACATCCAAGTCATACCTTCAGAGAAATACAATGATATTTAGCATCTATAATAGGCTAGATCCGCAGTCTCCAATACGTCCGTACAGAAGCAAACGTAGCAAATTGAAGCGTCAATCTGACCTGATCAAGATGTCGATTTGGCGTTTTAATTTATGCTTAACATTATGTTTCAGATGCGATCAAGTACTTTTCTGGATTGTTTGATACTGTTTTAGCTTGTGCAGCATGGGAATGCACAAACAGAATCAAAAGGAAGTTATTGCATAAGAGAATTTAAGTAATCATTTGGTGTTAATGGATAATATGCTTACCTGTAAACCTGACAGCCATCTTGAAAAATATTTGGGCTAGAAATCACTACAACCTACTTTAATATACAAACTGGCCAATTCAAGATGGCTTCTAATTGTAACGCCAGTGGACCAATGACTGGAGATCTAGGCTATTATAGATGTTAAATATCATTGGCGAAATACTTATCCAGGATTGCTGCGGAATGGCAATGAGAGAAAAAAATAAGTGTCGAAAAGATTGTACAATCTTATGGATACACCTCAAATTTGAATGGACACTTTCGATAAAAAAGATATATTATGTAAACGAGAATAAAATTGCGAATCAAGCTGTGTACATATATAAAGATCGGCTAAAATTAGTGTAAATAGTTATAAAAATTTTATTTTTAAAATACCGCACGATCGAAATGTCTCTTGAAAAGCATTCAGATGCAATTAACTGATAAAACCAGCAATGGGGACAAAAGATAATGGGGCAGTGATGTTTTAAATAAAAAAATATTTGACCAATTAGCAAAATACAAAAGAAGCATGATGTTGATGTTACTTGAAAATGTATTTGGCTTTGTCTGTAAAACACGTAAAAGAATACTATATTAAAGTTTAAATATAAATTTTAAACTAATATAATCATTACCTCTTTCCTAACAGATTTATAAAAGTTTATAATTTAAGTACTTCTAATTTTAGCCAGACGTCAGTTTGAGAGTGCAATGTTAGGGACAAATTTAATTGCAGCTATTTAAACTTTTTCGTTTAAGAATAAACCTTTATGATATGGAACAGTTCAAGTCTTCCAGGGCCACGGTTTCTGTACTCTTTAAATCTCAAACCCGTTACACTTAACTTCGTTCTGGAAGTGACCCGTCATGACCACAACCATCACCAGCACTTGGATCTCTTCTCTATACTTAGAAAATAACCCCTCTAGGAATTACCTCTTATCTTTAACCCCTATAACTCCACTTGTCCTTTGCATCGAATACCATCAGTAGCATGAAATAATTTAAATAATTCTCGTAGAATAATTTTTATATTTATTTTCAAATTAGCTGTTTAAACCATTTTAAAATGTATTTATGAAATAAATTTGATAACATTAAATTTTATAATACTTATAATATGTTTCTCGGCAATCCTTATAAATATAATAAAAAATGCTTTTAAAGTGAATTACGCCTATATTTGCTAAAAAATAATCTATGCAGTAGCCAGAATCGTACCAGTTAACCTCATTTTTTATTTATTCACCGATTTAAGAGTCAGCTATACATATTTGACATATTATGGGGAACTTTTCCTGCATACTCTTGTCATCTTATTAATATACTATTTAGCGTGGTTGTCAAACAAGGATATGGTCGTCAAAGATTACCAAACGTTATTGCGGATTAGCCACAAATAAATTCCGAAATTTACAAATTTTGATGATTTTGCAAAAATCCAAATTCCATATCAATTTAATATACTTGATTAAAATAAATGTGATTAAAAAATATATACATGACCACTACATATGTGCAAAGTTTGGTATCAATCTGATAATTCCTGGCTTCAGAAAGTGATAACTAGCATTGTTCGGTTCAAGGCAGAGTTTGAAGCCGGGATGTTTGGGTGTTTACCACTCAATAGTGAGAAAATAATAACATCACGCAACACAAACCGAATCAACTTCATAAATTAAATGTTTGGATTCCGTGGAAGTCACTCAGCCAGAAATACATGATAGGGTTGATATTTAATTTAAACCTATTGTGTAACTTCAGACCCAAAATTGAATTCGCTTTTGTTTCAGTATCTCTGGTTAAGTAACATGTCAAACATAGAAATGCAAGCCCTATTGTGATTGGTCGGTGTTATGCGCTAGTCGGAAATCAGTAACGCAAAGTTAAAATGGAAATTTTGAGGTTATGGCGCGTCGGGCGGTTAGGGGGGGGGGGCAGTTTGTGTACCCTACTCACTTCAGTGAACTTCGATGTGAAATGAAATAGAGCGGATAAGTTTAAACAGTAAAGGGTGTTTGTCGCCTGTTGATAGGTGCTGAGTTGCAGGGTTGCGGTTTAGCTAGGTAGACTTTGTGTATATTCAACTATGCATATTATATACTCATATAAACTGTACCTGTATCTAGTTCCATTTTATTATGTATGCATAAAATGTTGAGGTGCAACGATACAAGGTATTATTTTTAAATAACTCAAATCTTTACAATGCGCTAATGTGCCAAATTGTGGATTCCCTATTGAGTAATATCCTGTTTCACTCGAAAAATAAACGTCAACTTATAATTTTGTCGATGAGAATTGGTGGAGGCGCCGGGTCCAAGGTGGATCGCGAGTTTCGAGAACGAATTAAAATTTCGTAAAAATAGAGTTAGGAGTGTGAAATTTCACACACGCACACGATTCGCCACGAAACTAATATTAACGAAAAGTTTTGTACCCGGATTGTAGTGACTAAAGTACATGGTTGGTTGGGCGCCAGCTCAAAGCGTACGATAGTAGGAGGACGTGGGTTCGAATACCACTTAAGGCAATGGGGTATAAATAACGGTCCTTCACCCTCATCTATCACCACTCATCGTCTCGGAAATGCAATAACAGAGACATAAGCAAGAAATAAAATCATCATTATCGAGTATGAAAATTGTTTGTATGTATTGAGTTTTAACTTTGTTATTATGTTGGCTGGTATGCATGTATATGACCAAAACTGTTGGATTGAGCGCTAAGCGCGCAACTCTGATTCGGGAGGTCCCTGTTCAAATCCCGTCAAGACCGGCAATCCTGACTGAAGGATTTCCCCGAAGTTTTCCAAAGTCGTGAATGCGGGTCGGAAATTCCTTTCACAACTACCATAACCCATAAAAATCTAGTTAAAGTCACCTGAAGAGGGTCACACCGGGTAGTTCTGATGTGTACCTTACAGCCGGCACTCTACACAAAGGTGTTTTTAAAAGAAAATATATAACAACATTGTGTATTATTTATTGTTGCTAAAAGCTAATTGAAGATAATTTACAACTATCTCTGATCCTTATTCAAGTTTGTATATCGTTGGTAACCGAATTATACGAGATGATAATTATATTGGTAAAGTTCGTCTACACATAAACCTCACCCAGCACGACATGATCAAGTCTTCCGCCAATATCGACTTCATTAGTTGTGCTGCATTCCATATCAGATTCCTCTGAATTAACAAATAAACTCCGGAATGTTCCCTCAGGCAAATACCATGTAACCTGTGGGAGAGGCCAAAAATGTTAGCGGGAAGTTTGCAAATTGTTGACTCTATATTTAATTAATGTTAGGTATTCAATGTAAAATATAATCGATGCAACGTTTGAAGTCATGAATGTGGAAGCTATTTCGAGTCATACCACAGGCGACGTTGCTCACATTTCCATGTAGAACGTAGCTTCAAAGCTATGCGAACTTTATTAACAAGGTTGTAATAGCTAATTACGTTTTACGCTTAATTATGAGGCTTTGCTCATCTCAATTATATTATGCTCTCGGGCTCCAAATAGGTTGCAGCAAGATATTATATGTCAGGAATGTGCATTTTTAAATTGATTTCGGGATAATATGTAATTGTTTATAACTTGTAAATACTTTGAGAAGTGACCATGTTGAGTCTAGAAACTTGATCCTAGCATTGTTTAGTATTTTATTAATTTTATTGCACTTTAATGAAAATGTAAATATTAACCAATGAGTAATATATAATTCAAAATACACAAAATTGACATATTCGTTCCAGGGGTGCAACTAGACATCACGTGTCATAATATAATTGAGATGAGCAAAGCCTCATAATTAAGCGTAAAACGTAATTAGCTATTACAACCTTGTTAATAAAGTTCGTGATTCACGTGTCAATCCAGAGAAAGCAAATGCTTTGATTTGCGTGACAGATCGGGTCATTGGTTTCTCACCCACCCAAGATTTCACAAAGCAATAATGAATAGTTTATAAACATATGATTTTATTCACGTACATGGGGATAATTACCTATTTCAGTATAAGCGTTTTCGTCATTGAAATCTAAATTGCATCAAAACCATTATAATTTCGCGACTATCTTATTTCGATGTCAAAATCATCAGTATAAGAAAGGAAAGTGTATATATCATTCGGAAAATGCAATCTACATCTACGTGTGGAAAATTTTGAGGATGAATTCTTAAGAAGTGTTCCCGCTTACAAGTAAGATAACGTGATTTTTCAATTTCCTTGTACAAGTCTAAAGAACTATTGAATTGAATCTAAAAAATAAACCAAACATTTGCGCTATATGTCTTTGGCCACTTAAAAGAAATATGAAATTCTTGCATCTAACTCCAATATAGTCAGATCCTCGTTCTTAGATAAAACCTTCTACAAACCAACTTGATGTTATCAAATATGTAAATTACTTTATAAAGTCAATATTATACTTGAATAAAAGTGAACCAAAACTTCGAAGACGTCCTAGCAGCAAAATAAGTAATACATAATATATATTGTCGTATACTGAAAGTCAACACTCATAACTGAGAACCTACTACCAAGTCAATAAATAAACATTTACTTTCTTAAAAGGGAAATGTGACTGACGGAATCTTTTGGAAAACCTATTTATATCAAAATTATATTTTCCGCCAAGGAAATGACATCTCGAAGAATGCCTCGTAAAGCGTGCGATATTTCGTAAACATGTCACAGAGGTCATGTTGACAGAGTTTATTTACTTTCCCTGGGAAAAAAGAACATAGTGTTCGTATGCTTAACCCTGTGTTGTGTATATCCTGCTTTACACAACAAGTGCTCCACGTGTTTGCTTTCCTTTGTAGAAACACATTTGTTTACTCGTGGACTGTATTTGGCAAAGATGTGAGGGTAGATAAATTTCCTGGAATTGAATTAAATGCGTAATAAAACTGTTCTTTTTGTGAGTTAGAGTGGAAACTTACGTTACACGCATCGAGGGAATTTATTATCTATGTGTTTACAATTTTAAACAAGTTATATTGAGAAAGAATAACACATATTTTAGTGACAGATAGAACACTTTACGTTTGCCAGTGTTATAACTATCTCCGTACCGGCAAACTAAACAAACATGCGATCGCAACATGTTTTCAAACAAAATTCAACGAGCATCACATATCACAAAAACATTACCTCTTGTTGAAGGTAATTAATAAATAATTTAACAATTACAAATTTGTAATTATATGATTTTGTGGGAAGCACAGGACTAAATATTTATTATTTAAGTCAGAACATGCTGGTCTTATCAGATGGTTATTTAATTGCTTTGATGTTCTAACAATATAAGTATTTTTTAATGCGTATTTATAAAACGTATGTTGGTGGTTTTAGAGCTAAATGCAACGTTTAAGGAATAGTTTAGGATATGAAGCATATGTACAGTTAATAAATGATGGAGTTCGAGTTAGAGTGGAGATAATTGTTGTTACATTTTGTGGTATCTTCTTTACTGTATAATAATAATATCGTAAAGTTTCAGTTTTTCATTACATTTCAAATCAATTCCTCCTTTGTTTTAGTGTGACAGTCGTACTGGATGCCAAGAAGGGAGAAATATTACGTCGTTTAACTGTTAAAGTGTATTATGATGAATTCACATTACAAACGTACGAACCCATAAACTACGTGCAAATGTAACTTTCTCATAAAACGTTGCTGTTTCAGAATAAAACCGCTGTTTTATTCTCCATTCTAAACTTACTTGGATTTAATTCGAGAACGCCACTTAATTAAGTTTATAATGGTTCGAACCGAGCGCCATTTAGCTCCAGACAATGATTTCTATCGTTGGCAGACCAGATGCACTTAAAGAAAGTGCAGTAAAAACTCCCGTCTGCTTCTGTTCCGCTCTGCGCTTCTTCTCCCGAGCAGACGTTAACGACACAGCGGTAATGTTGGCAGCATCGACCCTTATTCGCTCACTTCTTCCATGTTTATAGTTACTGTACTTTACTGGGCTCGACCTTAGTTATTCATGGAGGTTGATTCTTTAACCTTTTATAGGTCTGTGGGATACTTATTTATCAACACTTTGCATTGCAAAAGTTACACAATTAATCTATCAGTTTAAAAGTTGCTTTGTTTTATATAAATTCCGGGATGTCCCGGATTTTCGAACAAGTAAAAAATTGCAACAAGAAATTGCGAAAACTCAGATTAGGTTTCAATCATTAAGATTTAGGACTTTTTTTAAATCTCAATTACTTGGGATTAATTAAATAATTAAATAAAAAAATAGGTCCCGGTCTTTTGTACTGGAGAAGGAGATAAACAATCGTTATTTTTATTCGTAACTGAAATCTGTAATGAAAATGCACTGAAAATAACCTTTGTAACATAGATTGTATTTATTTTCTGGGTACAACGACTGAGTACAGAAGTTGTTTAAACTCCATGTATTATGTGACATCAAAATGAAGCTACTTACTACACAACTAAATACAATTTTATAATTAGATTTTAACAGAAATAACCATTAATTTATATATATATATATTTTTTTAAAGTAATCTTATTCAATGTAATTTATTGTTTAAAGTTTGGAGAGGTAAGAGGGGGGGGGGAGGGTAATCACGAAGTTACGAACATTGAAATGATGGAAAGACAGTCACTAAGAAAAAACCAGGCAGGAGACTTGAAACACAAATCTGTCTCATTATTGTGCTTCTCTATACAAAATATCACGTTGCATCATTACTAAAGTAAAGATGTTAGTTGACAGACGTGCTCAAGTTCCGAACTCAAGTTACTTACCACGCATTATTATAATATGGTATTTGGATTTTAAAGATTCGTTTTCAAATTTTAAAAGCTAAACTCAATATTTGTATTTTGCCCTTCGAAAAGGATATGTACAGATAATAATATGAATCCTACACACTAAATCAAAGACGTTTGATATATTAATTTTCTAGAATGAATAAGTAAAATAAAACATGCCCATTATGAAAACGCACATTAAATCAATCATTGTTCGCTCGTCGATGGTGTCGGCGCCTACAGAGTTGGCTTGGTCTGCTTTAAATTTAAGGTCCCCCACTAAAAATCAGTTATGTGACCGAGTAAATATTTATAAATACGAATTTATTTTATGTATTTATTAACTTATTTATTAACATATAAATTAAATAATTAAGATATAGTACCAAAAGGAAATCGGATTTAACACTTAATGTATGGCCGTGCAGAAAGCTGTTATTTATCTTACCCCATATGTAAATTAAACTTAGGAAACAGGATTGAATACATTACTACGCTGCTGTTTTAAGTCTGCCTGTAAATTGCAGGAATTACGCGGTAATCTGTATCATTTAGCTTGACCACGATGTAAGGTACAATCATTTTAAAAACACCTCCAATTAGTAAAATAAAGTGAAAATTTTTCCCCCTTTATAATTCAAGCCTGTGTTTTATTTTTTGCACGTAACTGTACAAGTGGCAACGCCATCAAAATAACATCAGGTTTCATTATGGTAATCTAATGAGATTACTGCGGCGGTTCTGGTTATAAGGTAAAACTGGCACACCCACACCCACAAGATAGGGAGCATTTTAAACACAGACTTGAAGTTTGATAAAAGAGTTGTAAAAAGTAGATTTCCGACATCGCTTGTTTAAAACGGGATGTTAATCAAACTCTGGTTAACGTATTTGCTGAGAATGTAGGTTGCCAACTCGTAAACATACTGTTTAGAACAAAAGAAGTAGGATAATTTGTTATTACAAGCAAAACTGTGTGCAATCGTGCCTGAAGCGGAGCGGGGAATATTTTACAGATTGGCGGATTTCATAAAATTACTTTTCAAACTAATTAACATGGAGAAAATGTCATATTTTTACTAGTGTTTATTTGTACATAAAACCGTTAAAATATGATAAATATATGTTTAAGTACACCTATGTATTTGTAAACAAGGGTTATTGTAAAGGGAATGTCAGAGGGATCAACCCCTTACGTTCACATTAACGCCTGAAGAAAACCTCAGAACATATTTTCAGTCAGGTTTACCCGTGACGAGAATCTAACCAGATCCCTAGAACGTTAAATATAATCTCGTTTGAGCTTCAAATGTTAGTTTTTATATAGCTAGCTAACCGACAGTGTTGGCTCGAGCGTAAAGCGCGCGATTCTAAATCCCGTCGAGACCGGCAATCCTGACTGAAGGTTTTCCGAGGTCCAGACGTAAATTCCAATGCAAAGGACTAAGTCCTCATAAACAGGCCTCGGACGTCCCTTCACAATTAATTGTCAATCAATTGTCCTATCCGCAACATACCTAGTTAGACACCTGAAGAAGGGGCATGAACTGCACCCTGGGCAGGCTTAGCACGAAAAAATAAATAAAGAATGATAATTATTATTATTCATATATACAAATTTATTTATTGTCATAGAACATAGAACATACATGACTCATACAACATAGCAAAATTGTACAAATAAATAATTAATGTTACATAGGCCTACAGAAATAAATCTAACAAGAATATAATCAAAAAACCCGCAAAGCCTGAAAAAGGCTATAGTCAATTATACTTGTTTAGTTGCATATTTAATTAATTAATTAATTTATTTACCGGTAATCCTTATCAGTTATATTAAAGTCATAAGTGATAAGATAACAAAGATAAAGTGAGAAGGGATAAGATAACAAAGATAAAGGTAGGCCGCTGGCAAGACTTATTTGTGTGAGGAAAACCTTGGTCAAACCATATAGATGTCTGAAGATGGATTGAACAAGGTAAATCCTGAATAAATCATTATATGTAGAAGCATAAAGTTATGGTTTTATTTAACAATTAAAATGTATTTATAAAATTAAGCTTTTTAAGGACTACTACAAATTATGTTCGATTTCTTTAATATCAACTGTTTCTCGTATGTACGCTTAGAACGTACTCGACGTGGCTGTAATTAGATTGTAAGCTAGTTCGCAAGCTAGTCTCAAGCATCCGATACCAACCTACCCTGTCGGTCTTGTAAATGCTAATGATAATTCGAGCATCGGACGTTTATACCTTGAACAAACATTCCAGAATTTCGTTTAAATTTGTTTAACTTGTGGCTAAAATAATCCCCAGCCACTCAACACGGGCCGCTAAATTAGAACAATGAAAACAGTGTTGTTTTCTCTGCGGTGTTATGTGGATAAAACTCCTTGGCACAACATTGGAAGGAGGGTTGGGTGGGTAGGTGTAGGTGGAGTGTAGGCCGCGGTTGTGAAAACAACGATGCCTCGGTTTAGGCGCTTGTCCCTGATGTCAAAGTAAGTTCGTCGCTGACGATGACAAATAGAACAGCGGAATGTGGAGTTGACCACATAATTTAACATGCATTCGATATTTTTATAATAACACTCGATTGTGCAATCAATCAGATCAAGAAATTAAGAATGCACAAACATGTAAAAGAATGTAAAGATTGCTGACTTATTTTTGTGAAATTAAAATTTCCTATTTTATGACTGTAAATTTGGCAAGATTTTGTTATTTTGTACATTTGCAAAATTTTGTAATTTTGTTATAAATTTGACGAATTTGAAAAACTTGAAAATTTTGCATTTTGAAAATGAATTAAGTATTTAGTATTTTGGTATTTTATATTGGTTGTATTGAAATAGCTTTATTTTCTAAATTAAAGAATAATAATATTAGCATAACCTATGTGAATAATAATATATGGGCATGTTGTCGATTGATAATGCGTTAGCAATCGATTCTAAATTATGTATTTGTTTAACGGGACTAATGTGGGTTGTAATGTCATTAATAATGACACAATATTGAGTTTGATATTCTTTGTATTTGTAAAACAACAACACACTGTGTACGCCAGACTAGCAATTACTATTAGCGGTAGCTAATTAGCTAATAAGCGTTAAATGTGCACTTTAGGAGACTATGAATATGTATGTTCGAGTAATTAAAAGGATTGTTGTTTGTTAATAATGGTAATTTATAAATCAAACTGTTGCATATGAGAACAGTACTTTAATTTTTATTTATATATAAAATTAAACGAAAGAGAGAATTTTAAAACAATTAAAAAATAGATTTGTTTATTTATTTTGGAGGCAATAACATTGTATAATAAATAATTAACAATTCATCGTAATTTAAGCTTTAATACAATAAATACATTCTCGAATATCCTTTCTTGTAAATAAAATTCATTGTGAGGTACTTTTAATGAGGTGTATTATTGCATTTAAGAGTAAGAATTTTATCGTTGCATTGTGAAAATGAAGAGTTCAAAAACTTATTTGAATAGTTTTCAAAAATAAAAGCTCTAAATCATAGCTTTCGGTTATCCGTGTAATAGTTATTTATTTAGACAACGTTTCATGCTGATTTCATAGCACTTTTTCAAGTCAAATACATTTTGAAAACAAATCAACAACAAAAGAAAACCCAAACAATGTATTTTCCAAGGTGATGGTTAAAACAGTTAAAGCAATGAAAGCAATAATTTAGGCTACTATTGCTGGTTACTCAACCTTGACTTTTATATGTGACTTCGAGTAGTAGGACCAGTACGAATGGTCTCTAAATTATCATTTAACAATGTTAATCGTACATACAATACCGGTACTAGTATACCATACTAGTACTAGGCCTAACTATACTTGATTCTCATTGAAATTCTCATTCTATTTGATTATTTATTTTATTAGTAAATTTTATAAATTACCTTGTTCTCCACTACAAACTTTCCCTTATATGATCCGTACTATAGGCCCTAACGTATATTTTAAATTCATAACCTAATCCATTAAAACATAAAACAATAATACATAATATATCATACCATTATGCTAGCTTTTATTATTATTATACATCCTAATTAACATCGTATTTTATTATATCATATCGATAACTCATTTTATTTTTTCATTTCAATTATTGAATAATCAACATTCAAACAACTTCTATTCTCAATACTTGTTTACTATACTAATTAATACATAAACTTGATTAACATAAAATACACATTTATTTGATTATACATTTTATATTAGTAAATTTTTAAATTTACATGTCTCAATAATAACTGCCCCTTATAGATTCGTATACTACACGTATATATTAAATACAATACTAATTCCATTTCATAATCATTATATTATCATATCAAATGCTAGTGTTTTATATATTATTCATCCTAAATAACATCGTATTGTATCATATCAAACCAATAACTCATTTAATTTTTTCATTTCAATACTCAATTAATCTATTCAAACAACTTCAATTCTCAATACTAGTATACCATACTAGTAATACACATATAACTTGATTCACATGAAATATGCATTCTATTTATTATTCATTTTTTACCATGTTTTAGCCTTAGGAACTATTCACTCCCTCTTCACAAAGAGGTGTATACTTGTACCATGTATTAGTCTGAAGTGAATAAGATTACTCTACTCTACACTTCTATAAATAATTAATCGGTGCAAGTTAATGCCAAAATTCGTGTTTGTTTAGTTCCCTTGGTGTATTTCAAACATTTTACACAACGTGTGCCGTCCTTAATCTCGCAGCGCGATTTACTAACTTTTTCATAAAATAATTCAACTTTAAAGTCTTTGCACTCCCGTTTTCATTTTTGACAGACAGCTCAATTTAGTTCGGGGCGTCACCCGTCTGCCCATTTCACCTGATTTATCATTCATGCACGTGAAAGAACGCGGACGGAAAATACTTTCGAAAACAGGCAGTGAATTCATCTCCAGCTATTAACAAATCTGGGGGGCTCAATTAGAATCATTAAAAAGATCACAATTTTACTTTATTTTAAACTATTACGATATGCATGTTTGCATGATTCTGTAGTCTGTACAACGTCAAATCGATTTTCGTATTCGTATAGTATAATTTAAAATGTAATAACTGATTATATAGTTACTATCTCTAATTTTATTTCAACATTTGAGCCTACCAAATGCATGTCAATAAATTCAACAAACTTCCCAACGAAAATACATAAATGAAAGAGCAAATTTGGTATTCTTAATATTTAACGTTGAAATAAATGCGGAGCTGATAATTCTTAACAACAAAATTTACAGTGTTTCAAATTTAATAAAGAAGTTCTTTATATTCACAACCCACAATTATTTCACACAATTTACTTGTATATAACTTTGAACAAATAAAATTTATAACGATTTGTTGCAATAACCGCATTAAATCAATTTCACCAAACATTACGCTCAGAATGTAGTTTTTATAACATACACGTAATTGTTAGAAACAACACATATTATGTCAGGTATTTACTAAGTGTAAAAGATACATATTCAATTAGTGATAAATCAAACTGAAAACACTTGCTAGAAAAGACGAAAATATGTGGGGTTTAAATTTAAGTAAAGTTCAAGTTGCCTCAAATAATAATCAATAACATTGCCTCAAATAATAATCAATACGACGTTAATTATGTATAACTAATTTAATACTAGACCATTGGAAAACTACAGAAAACTACTTCAAAATTATTCTGCGAAATTCGTAAAGGTCGTACAACTTTACCTCTAAATTCCCCTTTAATCTATTAAATATCGCAATCCTTTGTTGCAACATAAATGTACAGAGAAAAATATCGTGTACACCCTCAGTTCACACGTCGTTGATTACCAAACAAAGTTGTGACTCGCACTCAAACAAGTTATTTTCACTTTGTTTAAAAGTGTTAATTAATTTAAAAAACAGTGAGTGATTGAACTTACATTTTCACAATTGATAAAACACTAGAGGGAGGGAGTTTTCGCTTCATTTCATTAGCCGTAAGTAATGTTGATAAAGTACATTAGAGACGGCGGAGATAATGAGCGTGAACTGAAGCAGCGCTGTGACGACAACAACACAGAAGAGAAGACAGGGAAGAAACTGACGGAGAAAACACATTTCTACTAGCGCGACGGCAAGAAGGTATAGAGCGACTCTAATATTAAAACCAAGCGAAATAACGTACGCTGAAGAATCTCGCAAAACTTTTTGCAGACAGATATGTGGTTTTGTAAGGACTAAAGCCTACCCGAAAAAATATTAATTATGTGATTTCATATTTAATTAATTAACTGCATATTTTAAAATACAAACCGAACCGATTATTATATTTGTTTGTTTATTTGGATTAAGGACTCGTCAACCGTTAGGTCATAATGCACCACTCTATCCCTAGGGAATATGGAGAGGAGACGCTCATGCTGGTCAGAACCAGCCACTTGTAAGGGGAGGAAAGGGGGTTCTCACGTCGTGGTCGTCATTGTCTTTGTCATCGTTCGTTGTGTCATTGTCATTGTCGTCGAGGGGTCATCAAGGGAAGGGGCAAGGTCCCCGACGACGATTGGCAGAGCTCGCCTCTAGTTTGGGGAGTAAGATACACCGCTCTTACTAGCTGATGTTTGCGAGGTGGACTTTTGAATCGCCTTTTACGATTAGCAGAGCCATGTTGAGCTTTCTGCAATCAGTTTTTGAGATTTTTTCACCGTTCTCGAGATATCACGAAAAACCTGTAATTTCGCGTGGTTTAAATATTGGTGATAGTCTTACCTTAAGAGAGCACTTCCCGCCCAGAACAGGGCACTAAACATTCCTCGCGCATAATGGTCTGATTGACAAACTAATAAAGCCAGAAGACTCTTGTAAACTGGAAATTATCAATATATGAGAAGTATGTCACAGATAACTAAACTGTAGCTTTAAAAATCACTAAAGAAACGCGTTCCACGTTCAGTTACTTTATCCAACAATGAGTTTCTGTCCGTGGGTGAACCTTAAACCAGTGTGGCATGCACGCTAGAATTCACCGAAGTATGTGTAGCGCCGTGGTCTAGTTCCTGAAATATTTCATTTAAAATGTATATTTACAATGATTAGATAAAGAAATGTTATTTATTTTATTTTTATTAGTTTTTATTTTGCATCCACTTTTTCATATAAATAAACATATTAAACATGCCATTTATAACAAAGAAAATATATGAATGCAAATCAACAGAAAGAGCATCTAACCCGTAGTACTTTATTACCTGTTACCCTATACTGTTGTCATTGTGAGATGTAATAATATTTATCTCCTTACCGCATTAAATAAATATGTAAAAGTTTGAAATGTGACATGTGCACCATCTACCTTAAGTTAATCAAAGAGTCTAGTTGTATTTACTCAACCATTGGTTTACTTTAGCTCGAGAGTGTACGTTCGACAACACCTGTGATTGTATTGCAATTATTGTTTGATATATTTAATTTTTAACTATGGATTATACAATATTTTCAAACAGGTACATATTAAGTAACTTTACGGCTCATAAGCCAATAATATCAATCATGTTTATTGTTTTACGCATCACTTCATTTTTCAATAAAGGTTAGTTATTACGATTGGTTTTACACGGCATTAAATCACAGCGAATGGGTTTATTTACCCTCATGGTTACAATTCATAATTAAATTCATGATAAATAATCCGAACGAATTCTGTTTGCACATAATAAATCATTTTATTATGCCTACGCTTGATACTTTAAAGGATTGCCTATTCATGATTAAAATCAACAAATTATTTTAAAATCCCGCATTTACGTGGTGCCACAGATTTAAAACCAGTTCCGATCTCTACTCTAGTATCTATCTGTGAGCTACTCGCAACTAAACGCATACACACATGCACACATTCTCTGACATTGACGCACACGCACAACTAACAGATCATTTTATTATATATATTAAAATTAGAGGTGCGTATACATAGCATTTTAAAGTGTCATTTTAAAGAATTTTGTTGTATCAATTGTTTTGCCATCTTCAAAAACTTGTGCATGAAATTTTTATATTTTTAATTTTCAAAATATATCAGTCGAATTTAAATTAGTGTCTACTTAATTCAAATTAATTGTAAAATCAAATTAAAGATATTATATTTAATTAAATTAAAAACTGAAAAACCGTAGTGTTAGTGAAAAAATGTGTTTGGTAGCAACAATACACAAAACGCCTTTTCATGTACCTCCAAGTTAAAATTTTAACTTATATAAGAACTCAAGATAAATGAAATAGATTAGAAATAAGTAAATAAGCTTACAACAAAATGATTACAAAAGAGTTTTATGCTATATTTTGCATATAAATCCGGGTCAATATATTGAGTTGTTTCGCGCGAATTAAATGTTCATGTAAATGAAAAGAGTAAAAGTCATAACAGTTATCTGCACACGTGAAAAGTGTATTCCTTGTCAGAGCAGAAAAAGTGAAACAACTGTATTTAAATATGTAAACACTTCTTAGTCTTGCATCTCATGGGGATACTTTCGTAGCCATTTAAAGCCTTCCAAAATTCATCCGTACATTTCGGATGTCATAAGAAAATAAGTAGGGAGGGTGGATGTGGGGGGGGGGGGTGTTGCGCGCTGGGGAACGTTTGCGCTTTCAGGAGGAAATTAAATATTGAAAGACACTAAAAGCGGTCAACAGTTCATAAACAGTTTCAAATGGCGGATGCAACAAAACATGTCGGTCTGGTTGAAACCCGAGAGGTCCTGGATACTTCGTATCAGAGGAGAGTTTCATTGAAGTTTATTAGTTGTTTTGAGAAGTCTTTCAGAAATGTTTTCACATAGATAAAAATTAAACAATTGTGTATTAAAAACTCTTTTTTTACATTGTACAAAAAAACAGCTGACAGTTTATGATCAATTACGAAATGATATGATATGACGAGTAGACATTTAAGAAATATAACTTGTAATTAATTGTGAATTTTTATTAATTTTTTTATGGTTTTATATATTCAAGAACATTATTGAAATAAACCCAAACCCAAGATATTGTGTCTGATTTTTTTTTTTAATTGCCACTAGAGTTTGATTATATTACAATAGTCACACTTCGTTTAAGTAGGCCTATTTTTGTTTTTATTAACAATTTTAAAGATTCATAAACGTTTATTTCAAACAATGTACGTAATACACGTTTTATCTTTCAAGAAAAGAACAAAGTTGACAAAGGTGTCGGGGCCTACAGGGTTTACTTGGTCAGCTTAAAAAATAATGCCCCCCACTGAAAATCAGTTATCTGACTAAATTGGTAGACTCTAAATGCAAAGTTATTTATTTTTTATTTTTTTTATTTGATGAATGAAGCATACAACAGAAGCCACCTTTATGGGCAACACTAATAGTTAGTATAATTTACTCATTGAATGTATTTGTATTCAAACCCCATTTTTTAAATAAGATGCTAAACCATGATAATATTTTTAATTCTTTGCCCACGTGGGAATTTTCCAACCCTTTGCTTTAAAAATGTATTGGATCTCCTTAGGAAACATCGTTTTAGGATTCTGTGCTTCATGATTGTATAAAACCGATTTAGACAGAAATTATTGTACATTGAATAGAAAGTGAACGTGGTGGTGTCTGTTTAAAACCAGCGTTAATGAGCAGGCAACTTCATTTATCGTACATTGTAATTCCCTTGTGCAAAGGAGCTTGCCTTTGAATCGCTTTGAGCGTACGTGTTAATTGTTTAATTATTGTACAATGTTGAACTTTCTCCTTAGGGCTCAAACTCTACCAGAATTATCGATTATTCGGCAAATAAATTTTTAGATAAATGGCAACGTTGCGTAGTTGTGCGTTATAGTCGAATATGATGTAATTATTTAAAAACATGATACTAATTGGGTATTGATCAATCCTAGCGTTTCTGTGAATTATTTTTTATTATGCAGTGCGAAAAATCATCTAAACAACACCGAAAAACATGGAAAGAGACGGGAGCATTTAGATAAACGTATTAATATAACGTAATACGTATTTAATTATTATTAACGTTTTAATTAAGTTATTATTAATATAAAGACCAAATTAAATAAATATAAATTATTAATTATTATTTATTTATTTTTAACGTATACATATTAAAAGAAAGATGAATCGAAGGTATAGGTTGTTGATTTTTTAAACGACTGCACAGATAAACAAAACACCTGCCAAATAAAAAAAAATAAAAAAAAATCGCGTGTTCACTTTCTGTCCGATGTGTTCTAGATTAATAGTTTCATGATAAACCGTTGAAAAATAATCAAACAACCTAGAACTGTGATTGATCTTTGTAAACAATATTAATTCGCGTTTAATAATTGTTATGTGAATTGAGGAAATCTAAAATAAACAGTCCATGAACACTTAATAACTGAATGGTAAATCTGGTAGGGTAAAGTTCACGCTATAAAACCTAGGAGAACTGTTATTAGTAGTAACTTAGTCCCACTCATCCAAATGAAACAGAGATGATCCGGCTTTTCCTACCCTCTTTCTCCCCTGACGGCAAGTAGCAAGATGTTGTTTTGCACTTTTTATCAGACAACGAAACAATGTCGTAAAAATATTTTCAGCCATTTCGTACACTCAAATAGCAAAGCACATGCACTGTGATCATTTTTTAAGTCTACTACAAGTTCATATTGAGGAATTTACTGACACCACCATTGGTTATCTTTATGCAAATAAGTTATTAAAAAAAGCACTTGTGCTGCAGTATTTGTATTTTAGGAAAAACAGTGATTTTTACTGCTTGTCTGAATTAATTTTTTTTGTAAATGCAAAGACAATACATAAGTTTTATTTATTTCTTAAGTATTTTATAGAATATGAAAAATTACCAAAATTGTTGAGTTTTAATGCATTGTTGTTGTAATATTACTATTTCAAATATTTACTTAAATGTAGTTCATTGTTGTGTCTGCATCTATGTAATTAGATTTATTTAGTTGTCCTTCTTTGTAAATCAGTTTTTATAACTGAATAGGATAGACGTTAAATAAATAAATAATAGAAAAAGAGCTACAAATCCATTGTGAATGTTTTCTGTTATTATACAAATGTAATTATACAATACATGTTTTGGAAATTTTTTTTTACTGATATTAACACTTCATTCACCTGTAATTAATTTGAGAGCACAATAAACAAATAAATCACATTTCTGGAACCTTTCCCCCTTCATGACCTCCCCGACGTCGACGACGACCATGATAACAAGAACTATAACATCCACTTTTCCTCCCCCTACCCGTGGCTGGTTCTGACCAGGTTAATTTCCTTCCCACATCCCCTAGGTTAGAGTGGCGCATTATGTCCTAACGTTTGACGCGACCTTTATCTAAATAATCTCAAAAATAAAGTTTTATTTAAAATAATGATTATTGAATGATATATTTCGATAAACAATGTTTTTTCGTGTGATTATTAGGTTTTGTTGTTACACTCTGAGCTGTATCTTACTTTGTTGGATATAATTGTCTCTTGCACGACGCATTTTATCTCTACCCAACTCTTTCCTCGTCTTATTTTAGTTTGCGACTTCTCTCCATCTGATCTTTTAAAAGCCTTCCAGCTTACTTTCGTTCTTCTTTTAAGAGTTGGCTGGGTTTTCTAGACGTTCTTTGAATGGCAGGTACAATCTTACCCAGCATGCAACGAAGGTACAGACTGTTGTTCAAAACAAGTTAATTAACGAAGAACCTCTCTAGGACTAACAAGATGTAGATCTAACTTAACTGATTGATTAAGTTTATTCCTTTTTTCTAGAGATGAAAAAGATATAAACTCTTTAATCATTTCCCCAAAGAGGGTAGAAAGAATGTGTAATCTACTCGAATACGGGAATATCCATCATAAGGAGTGAAGTGATTTGCTGTTGGCAAACCTCATGTTAGTTTGAGTGGGGTGGATATAAGTTTAATAAATAAAATACATAAAAAAGTGAATTATAATCAACCAATTGTCAGAGGATCACGAAATGCTCCCTTTAAAAAGTTTTGTACATTCTTTTTTATCTAAAAGGACACCAAAAACATTTTGTATCATCCTTGATGAAAAGTATGGTCAATTAAGACGCGGTACGTAAATCGGAGTCATGTTCGGTTTTCATCGTGAGACGTGATACTCACTCTAACGGACGGACAGCAAAGTGATGTATATAGTGGAGCTCCCTCATAATAATATATTACTCTGAAGATATATTTGTGGTTATTTGTGGTTGAATGCTAATATAAGATACAACTAGTGATGAAAATACCAACCGGCTAGTTTAGTTAAGATTGGAGTAGGGTTGACAGGTTGGGAAAGCATAAAGCAACCCGTCAACCATTCTGTTTGGAGAAGACCCTTCTTAAATCTAAAATAAACTAAGATGCATTTATTAAATTCACCATAGTGACTCTTTACTCTATATCTGAAAAGTCATATATTTTATTTTAACATATAGAGTTTGAACTCAACAATCGAATTTATATCGCCATAAATTAGATTTCAGTACAAAAGAATATATTTGCGGCGTTTAAAAGATTGAATTTTAAATAAAAATCTTTATTTTTTAAGAATCGACCATTATACAAACACAACAACAAATTGGTTATAATTTTAAACAAGTAATTTTCAAGTAGATTGTGTTGCAAGTGTCCATAAAACATCACGTCGCAATAAGGCGTGTTAAAATTTAAATAAAACAACAGAAGCAGGTATATATGGTAAAAACCAAATTTTCACCGCTAAAAACGGTAAATTATAAATCATTTTACCAATTCACCGCTTTTGGGCAGAACAAAACCAAATATGAAAATAACATCCAGCACAAATGCATGTCTCTGAATTCTAATAACTACATTTCATTGCAATCTGCGATTCTTTTACAAGAACCCACACGCAAAATTAGAAAAAAATGGTGGAGATAAATAAAGCTTTAATCTAAATGTTGAATTATTTTCAACACCAATTCCCCGCTTTGGGGCATAATAAAAACAAAAATTTACTTTTATTTTCACCCCAAATACATGTCTTTGCAAATCAGTATTGATGAAACACAATTAACATTTAACTTATTGAGGAATTCATACCTGAGATAGAATGTAGAAAGTAACAACTTTAATTTTTTTCCATTTCCATGATTTTTAGTAACTAAAGAGACACAAATGTGTAATGTTGGAAATATGTAGCGGTTTAACAAAGCTGTGGAATTTATTTAATTAGCTAATTAGTTCCTTTTACTTAAAGGCAACCTCTTTGTATTGTTTATTTTTTAATTACGAAAACCTCCCAGATCCTCAGTAGTGGTTTTAGAACCCCGGATGCTCAACCACACCAAGTAAGTAGAAACATTTAATAACAGGGGAACTGAGGAGGAAAATAGCTCGAGGTCCTACATGACCATTAAAACTCACAAAGAATGATACGTATACTTCCTCACGGCGTGTTTTTAAAATAACGGAAGGGTTCGAAAGAATCATACTATTTTCTTTTACGCAACACAAATTTAAAACGATGATTATTTTTATTTCGTCTATTTCGACCACCTTACCGGAACCACCAATATTTTGCGCGTGTTCGTGCACATATCGGGTACATATTTCGTGTGGCCAGTGATTGTGCTGCACGATTACCTCCATGCCAATAGTGGACTCGTCATCCCTTTGCAAATCAAAACTGGGTCTCTGACTGAGGGTGCGTCAGACGGCAACAAAAGTAGATAAATTTAAAGTGTTCTTTAATACTGAAAAAATATATTTCATTCAGGCTAAATATAGTTATGAATTAAGAAATCAACCGAAAAATTATTGGGTCCACCGTATCCTAAAAAAATTGTCAAACGGGGTATTTTTCGAGCTACGTCCCATCGGCAAAAATCTCCCATAAAAATAACATGTGGACGATCTTTATGCCCCGTGACCTTGGGGGATTTTGTTCCAAAAAAATATTGGCCATTATTGACGTACTCTATAGCCTTCTCTGTAAATATTCTATATTTTTTTTTGTAATTTGGGTAAGTGGTTCGGTCAAAATATGTTGATCACCAATGGTGTGACTTTGGAATGCATATTTTGACGCGTTTGAAAGTATATTTTGTGCACAGTTTCAAGACACGATGTTATAAATGGGCATTTTAGATTGGTACAATGCTCGAGTATCTGTGTGGAACATAAAAACCGTTAAAGCCGATCTAAGAAATTTCCCAAAATGACAATTTTCTCAAAATTCTGGATCCAAAAATTAAATAAATCCTGTAAAATCACAGTTACACAATATTATAAGTTTGTAAGTTTATTTTTTGTGTAGTATTTTGCTCTAGATTTAAGGTAAAAAATATTTTTTTGGGGTAATAGCCCCTTCAAGAGTCAAATGGTTCCCCTCAATCCATGTTCCCGGAAGAAATCCCTTCTTTGTGCCGCATTTTCGACCCTCGATCCTACGGTTGCACTTGCCCCGCATATTCTGCCAGGGTCCGGTCTTTCCAGGTTCGTGCCAGCCCCACAGTCACATCACACGTACGCTTGGTATAGAGCAGTCCAAGACGGTGTAAATAAATAATAAACTCTCAATCTTCTGCATCACACATGCGATAAAGTTTCTTGGCATTGAAGCTGAGTAAATCTTGTAAATTCATACTTGAAACTAGTGCCTACGGGAGGTCGTCGAAACAGTTTTGCGCGCAGGATCAACTACAAGACGGCTTAGAGTCCCTAGACCAAGCAGGCCTATTGACGCGTCGCGGAGCCTCATGGACTCGCCTTTATTTCGGGTGAAAACGGATGTAATCAACCGGTTGGAAATAGTTTACACTTTTATCACTGTATAACCAAGGTCCCCTTACTCCCAAGTCAAAACGGAATCTAACGCTCTGCGCGCTGAGGGCGGCTCAAATGTGAAACTAATAAAAGCACTGCACGCTAAATACGGTCAGTAGATTATCGATATGCAGTGACAATGCAATAAACAAAACAACAGACGAAACGTCAAACTACAATTTTATTTCAATTATATTAGCCCAGGGCCCTAGCCTTTTAGAACGATTTACTTTTGATTTATTATTGTAATATAAAGTGTTGCGCAGGCATCACTGACATTTTCGTACGAAATTAATCGAGATATGGGTTATTTAAGTCTTTCGGACATAAGTGTGGCCTAGGCCCAAGGCCACAATACAGTTTTCAGACGTAAGTACGCCCTTGGCATTCAAATCGAAATAGTAAACAATACATTTTGTCGGCCTAGGTCCTAGGCTTAGGTCTACTACATCAGAAATATCCTCATCAATAAAGAGAGTTTACTTTATGCGAAAACATTCGCCAACATTCGATCGTATTTAATATTTTGACGTTTCCGCCATTTGTCGTCATCGACTGTTAACTACTAGCAGAAAAGTGACGTAGTTTTATTGAAGTAGTTCCATGAATTGTCACACAGAATCGCGCAGGACGTTAGATTCCAAACGCCAAAAACCGACTTTTTATTTAACCCAGGGCGGTATAGGGAGTTGGGAGACCCTCCCCAAAGGGGAAACTTCTTTATCGACTCTGATCAAACAGACACAGAGCAAAGCTAGTTAATGTGTTTCTATGATTCACAAGGCGGTGCATTCGGCCGACTCGATCAGGCAGTGTGTTCGTGTAAATATTTATTGGAGGCCTATTGAATGATGTGATTTGTTTACTTTATCTGATCTTGTTGAAATATAGAGAACAAGATAAAGCGAGACTTTGCCGGCATCCAGTCGCTCCCGGAGGAGGTACTGCTTCACATCTTCAAGTACCTGACTGTTGGAGAACGCTGCAATACTGTGGCTAAGGGCTGTTTACAGTGGGAGCGTATACACTGGGATCCCCAGCTATATCGCCTGCCTAGTGTTCTAAAAAAAAAAAGGGAAGCCACAAACGAAATCTTCAGTTGTCTAAACGATGGACTATACTTGGCGTCTCCCAATTTCGATTAGGAATACATAAGGAAAAACATCAAGAAATTTTTAGATATTTACAATGAAGAATATCTTAATTATACAAGCATCAATAAGGTTGACGAACAGTTTTATAAAGAAGTCTTCATAATGCTCGCCCATTTGACAATAGTGAATTTATATTCTAAGTCTTGACCAAGATTATCGTTATCTCATCTCTTGAGATTCTTCAATCAAGTGAAGGAGCTTAGGTTGCTTAACGATAAATATTATTGTTACGGCCTAAATAATGAAGAGTTTGTGGCAATGTGTGACCAACTATGCGGGACTCTGCGAGTGTTGTGTGTGACAGTTATTGATTGGACTTTTGAAGGTGCAAGGACCTTAAGCAAGTGTACCCATCTAGAGAATTTGGCCATAGTTCTGGGCTTTTCGAACGAAACTATTCTAGAATTTCTCCGCGCGATCTCCAACATGTCAAGTCTTCGCCGTTTCAAGATTCATTCCTTTCAGATATTGACAAGAGTTCTTGGATTTCCATGTTTTCCAACAATTCTTTAAAAGAACTTACTTCACTTCACCTTGAAGTCGCCAATTTCGATGACAGCGTGGCTGTGACCATAGGTGCCAACTTGAAGAACCTAACCGAGTTGTACCTCGGAATTCTTTCAACTTTGTTACCCGCGTGGGGTTGGCAGCCATCATAAAGGGATGTAACAAGCTGACAAAACTTGAGGTTCAATGTGAGGCGCGGGCCATTGTGCCGACCATCATGTTGATACCGGAGTATTTACCGGGACTGAAGGAACTAACTGTGATGTGCCTACAAGAAATAGAGATCGGTTGGCAGACTTCACTCAAAGAAAAGATGCTGTGACTTGAAATTCGGGAAATTAGTATTTCTTAATACCATAACAATATTTACTCACACCATGGCAGTGTGGTTGTGGTTGTTGTGGTTCTATACCTTCCGTATCGCTCACCATTGACTGTTCCCTTCCCGTGCATCACCCCGGCTTATATAGCCCGGAGTGCTGTTCGAGAAGGGTACTGTCCGTGAGGACTACGGAGGGCATAGAAACCGGGGCCTTATGGCCTCTTTTCCGTATTTATTTAATTATTATTCACTCAAGCGGGCGACCTAGTGGCCGATTAAACCCTTAACAATGTGGGGTGAGGCCCTATGTCTACACTACTTGATCTGAATGGGGTTAAGGAAAGAGAATCCTGTGGTCGGTACCTTAGTGTGTGTACATGAAACACTTGCTCCTGAGGGACCGAGTATCCAGGCGGGCGCACGGGCAAGCGCAACTGGGCTTCCGAACACGCAGGACCAGGGGGTTTAGCGGCGAGCACCGCGTCCTCGTCTCTGCGACCCCTGTTGGGAGCCCCGTGTGGCTGTCTTGCCGCGTGGCCACCCGCCGTAGCTGGATCCTCCGGTAGCCTGGGGGGCAGGCGGAGGTTGGTATCGTTGGCGCTGCTGCGGAACGAATCCTGGCGGGAGATATGCACCTACATTGGTGGCTGCTGTCGTGCTGAACGCCTGTAGTGCAATGTCCCACCCCTGGGTCACCGCTGTGAGCAGGAGTGCGCACAACGGTGAGTCGTGTAACGACGCTCCGCGTCGTCCAACTGTGCCCAGTGACTTGCCAAGAATAGGACGCTGGTTATGTCGTGGTAATCTCTTCCACTCTTCGGCATTTGTTGATAGACGGTGTGGAGCTGATGGATCAATCCTTTTGTCTTCTCCTCTGTGTAGGTGAGTCCCGGTTCTGCTAGCAATGGTTTCGCATCCGGGAAGCTGAATCCTGTGGGCGCTTTCACGAAGGCTGGTTGGGATTCCGCGTCTATCTGTTCTGCTGCCGCTTGTTTGGTTATGAGATATTCCAGCGCTTGTTGAACTTGGTTCGCACTTAGCGGCATGGCTGGTCTTGGTGGTGTTTCTTTTCCGGAGATGTTTGAGGCGTCGTCTCGGGTGATACCGAGCGTGATGAGCGAGGGGAGATGACTGGGGAATTGTCTGAGCTGTGGACGCTTAGTGTGGAGGCGTCGCTGTCGCAACTTGAGAGGTTGCGTTTTCGTTTAACTTGTGCACTTGTAAGGACTCCTGTGGTTTGGGTTAAGTTAACTTCCTCTAGTCCCAACTGAAGAGCTACGGGCTTTCTACACTTGGGGCTGCCGCACTGAGAGGTACTGGGTCCAGAAACGTTGGAACCCGGTGTTGTTGGGTGGACGTACCGAAACTTAGTTGCCGCGTAGCTGCCAGCAGGTCGGAGATCGGTGGTAGCGATGATGCGGCTTCTGTGAAGGTACGGACTGGTGATGGGACGTATGCTGAAAATGTGCTGGCTTGTGACGCCTCAGAGTCTTGGTTAACTTCTGGTTGTCTCTCGGTGTGCGACAATTCTGGCGAGGACTGTTCACTGTCACTGATTGTTTTCGCTTGTAGCCGGGTAGTTACTCCGGGCGGTTTCGTTGGTGACGCCAGCTCCGATGAGGCGAGAGACAAAAGCACAATTTAAACTTTAAAAACACTTCACTTCATCTTGTTCACTGCATACAATTTTCACAGCCTGACAAATAACAAATTAAAAAATATTTTTTAAAAAACAAAATCATTGTCGTTAAATCAAATCCACACGTTTGCAGCCTATTTGTTATTTACTATTTCTTGTAGATTTATATCGCACTGGATCTAGCTGATTTTATCAAAAGATCTCAGTAAACTCGTATACCGGATGTCTGTTTAAAATCTCAGCGGAATCTATTAAGCGATTTTTCTGATTTTTATAGTACACACACACACACACCCACACACCTACACAGCCACACACAGAATGACTGAAGTGCCGTTAGATTTAAATTGTAGACTACGTTCGCTGGGCTCACTCGTCTTATTACATATTTTAAACAATCACAACATAATTTTAATTGAGCATATTAAAAACACTTCCACATCAACAAAAACTGTCTAAAAATGTATAATAAAAAATCGTGTTAAGACCAATGTTGGACCTCTGTCACTTTTGAAATCACTTAGCAGAAGATTCCACAACGAGAACAGATCAATTAAAAAAACATTCTGGTATGCGGATGTTCTGACCCTGGGGAACACCCGTGTTGTTTCTACAGAGTTGTCGTCGATACAGTTGTTGATGACACATTATGACCCTGGCGGTAAGAAGGGGGGGGGGGTAGACCCCAGATAGACCCGGCGCCTCCACCAAAATCACCAACCCACAGAAAATAATTTTATTTTCTTGTTCTTCTTCTTCGATGCTTCATTATACCTTTTTTTAATACTCCCGTTTCCATGCTTATAGAAACTTAACTACCCTTGATCTATTTCCTGTATGCAGCTATTCCTGGCGTCGAAATACCATTATAGACTTAATTACAGTAATATTCGCTCGTAGATTATAATGATTTCAATGATGATGATGATGATGATGACGATGATGATGATGACGATGACGACGGAGAGAGGTTTAACACTCTCATCTAATAATTCCGCACAGGAAATGCACTAGTGAAGTACATTTCCTGAATGAGATGCTTACTTCATTAATTAGGGTATGTTCGTGAAATCACTTCACATGTAGCATTGTGCTTTGATGTTAGTAATACATATAGATAGCTAGCGTTTGAATGTGGTTACCGATGTTTTGATTCGCCTTTACCTACAATTGCGGATCGTCGGGAATTCAGGCTAAGCATTTCATTGTTCTAAACACATACACACACACAAACACAAACGCGCGAACTCACATACGCACAAAACAACCCCATTATGCATGAAAGCCTCCCCCCTAAAACCACCCTACCTACGCACATCGGTTTAATCATAATATGGTACGATACTAATATTGAAATATTTCCTATCCTTTGTGTAAAATATTTAGTATTTCTAAAGGTGATTTAAAAGTTGTGAATTCGCTGTTGTGACACGTAAAGATTTATTCATCCCCTCAGTACAGTGGCTCATGCCTAACGTGTAAAACTCTGATTCTGGAGGTCACAGATTTAAATACCTCCGCCAGCAATCCTGGCACAATATTTTAACGAAGTTTTCATCCGTCGTTAAGAGGATTTTATAGGACATGTGTTTTGAAGCAAATTCCTGTTAGCTCGGCCAACTCACACCACAGATGTTTGAAATTTTGGGTACTTGTCAAGGACGCAGAAACATAGGGCTCAACAGTAAAACTTTTCCAAAAATTTACTTTAAAAAAATGGTTTGAGGATTTTGGATTTTATTATAAAGTAAAAATTTTTTTTTTTTTCGTTGATCGATCCTGGCTGATTTACATAAAATATTGATAATCAAGACTGTAGGGCTGCCCATGTATGCTTAACTGACGAGTCTGAAAAGTTTCATACACGTCGGATTCTTCCCGTCCGAGCGAATAGCTATTTAATAACTGCCTACGAGTTTTCTATTGAGACCTCAACTCAATCATTCCCTTCACAATACCCCACTAAACTCTCAAAACTTAGTCGCCTAAAGACAGTACTACCGGGTGAACTTTACAGCGGGTCATCCTTATTAAATTTATCATTCCTATATTACAACGTTATTATTGTTTCAATGTTGGCTTTGAAAACAATTACTTAATTCTTAGCTAAACGTTTCTCACGGCGAATTCAGCTGGCTAGTATGATTTAATATTATTGAATACAATTTTTTACCAAAATCTGAATCAATTAGAAAAAGTCGAGTTATTAAAACTGATAGTTTGAAAAAAAATCGTTATTTAAATTTCGGAATATATGAAATCACTATTTCTATAACTTATTTACTTTTTAATGAGGAATCTCATTATAATAAGAGTATGTCTCAATTGAAAAAACTTCAAACTTTTTTTAAAAGTTTGTTACTGAATTGCAGGAAAAACTACAATCTTTTCGCATAGTTTGCTGAGCGATTATATTAAAAGAAAGTATAGACTTCTTGAAAGAAACATATGTAATTCTGTTGTGATAGTTCGGCGGAGAGAGTGTGTGTGTAACGTTAACGTACACATGCACACTCGAACAGAGTGCATCGATCGACTTGTTGAATGCACTTGTTGCCCGCGGTGTCCACTATGACGATCCCCCGAGCATCCCATGTTGTTTGCCTCTGCCATGAGAAGGGGGCGTGCCGTGTACTTTCAATCAGCCAAGAGAGTAATCCGCTTACTACAGGGTACAAGTCATTCGGTTCCATCGAACAAACGAAGCCAACAATAAGCCTATTAGACAGCCGGCCCGAAGAAGCAAAGACAAAGAAAACTTTGGGGCTTTGTTGAAATAATGTTGTACGGTTGGTTGTAAGCTCTTTTCAGATTCGTCGGGAAGTGAAGTGAAGTTAAAAGGTAATGAACAATATAATCACATTACCGGCTGTATTAATTTCTA
Source organism: Sweltsa coloradensis (assembly GCA_024449915.1). Lineage (NCBI taxonomy): Eukaryota > Metazoa > Arthropoda > Insecta > Plecoptera > Chloroperlidae > Sweltsa > Sweltsa coloradensis. The sequence continues at coordinate 267,857 of JAMZAV010000276.1, forward strand.
CGGCGCTATCGCTGTTCATTACAGACATTATTTAAGCTAAATACGGCTAAATACTCTTAACAATTACTTATTACATCAGAGATGTTAAACGACAAGCTCTCGTTCAATAGCCACACAAATCCGCACATAGCCAATTATATAAATCACATTCACAATATGAAAATATTCACAAGCCGTTTATAGCAGAAAAACAAATATATTTATTATTAATAATACTTATCTTATGTATATAAAATACTCATCGTATTGTCTTCTCATTATTTTAATTTATTTTTATTTATACACTGTTCCTTTGTTGCATCTAAAAAAATACCCAACAAATAGTAAGCTATACAAATCAACGAATCCTATTCTATATACCAAAGGCTTTGGCGCGGCAGTATCTACAACCCTTAGGCGCTTGGTGGTAAACAAATGCAAAGTAACATCGCTACGTTAGGAGAGAGTAAAATAGCGCATGGTTCATCTTCTACACCGATAAACACAACTAACACATAACAAATGAACTGAGGTTCTGCCAATAACATTGCAAACACTTTTCTTCTCCACTAACCCTAAAGGGTAGGCTGAAATGCATTAGTAGACAGCTGGTATATCCTCTATAGGCTTGATTTTATATAGGGTGTCAGCTGTTTCGTTATGTAACCCAATCTTAGACATATTATTTCGCTTGCGAAAAGTAATTTTTGAATCCATATAAAGTCGATTTGCACAAATCGTGTATTAAATGCAGCCAAATAACGAGATTAAATGCGCCGTGATGTAATTTGCTCAAAGATCGGCTGCGGCTTCATCGGAAACTCACCATTATATTATAATGATACTCTTTTTAAATTTATATATTTTTGTGGAAAGCCTGCCTAGTGCCCAGGGCGCAATATATGCCCCTCTTCAGGTGATAGCTAGGTATGTTGCGGATAGGAAAATTGTGAAGGGATGTTCGAGGGTAGTTTAAAAAGACTCAATCCCTTGCATTTGCATTAACGACTGAGGAAAACCTTGGAAAAAACTTCAGTCAGGGATTGCTGGTCTCGACGGGATTTGAACCCAGGCCCACCCGAATCGGAGTGGCGCGCTTAACGCTCGAGCCAACACTGCCGGTCGGAAACTCAACCATAGCGTATAATTCCACTCCAGTCGATCACTGTGACTTCAACATTTTACTAACGTAACAAGCAACTTAGCAATGTCTCACCTAGTTTGGACGAAACGTCAACAACACATATCTCTAATGGCAAGCTCGGATGAACATGTATTACTGAGTTTATTAGGACCTCCGTGGCCTGAAGTATTAAAATCAAAAATTCAAAGCCGACAGTCTGGCAGGATATAGAGCGGATCGGTCTAGAAACCTGAACAGCGAGAAACTCCTCGTTCTGTAATACGTCAATTTCTTCCAATTATGATAACTTGTCAAATAATAAATTTTTAAAACATATTTACGTGGAGATTATTCCAAAACCCTTTTATTTTTACTTCTCACGACTGTGAAAATCTTCATAGAATCAAATAACGTGCATCCTAGATCCCCAAGAAGCCGTCAGCCGATAATGACGTCATATAATCACACAACGCAAACAAAAATATTCACAACCCCTTCAATATTGATCTTATCCTTTCCTGATTTTTTGTACTGTCTACTAATTAGTTACATAAAACAAATCCAAAACGTATTATTTTTCATTTCTTCCCCCTTTGAACAGGATGTGATTGAATCTTGTACGCGGATCCGGCGTAGACGCAATCAGACGGTGCAGGAAATTGCTTGTCGGGATGGGCTCGAGCTGCAAAGAGCTTGTAAAGTATAGTCATAAAGTGTGTGACTAATAGTTGGAGGAAACGACTTTTCAAGCTATTACTACAAGTGATCGAATTTTACGAAGGCACGATGTTTAAATTGACATTTAAAACAGTATCATTAATCATATTTTGATCCGAAAATGGAGGCGTATTGCAATGATAACAGAGTAAATACTTGGCTAGTGACGTCATGTATTGCGTTGCGTGGGTTTGTTGGTTCGCGCCAATGATATTTAACATCTATAGTAGGCTAGATCCCCAGTCATTGGTCCACTGGCGTGACAATTAGAAGCCATCTTGAATAGGTCAGTTTCTATGTTAAAGTAGGTTGTAGCGATTTGTAACCCAATTATTTTTCAAGATGGCTGACAGGTTGAGAGGTGAGCATATTAGCCATTAACACCAAATGATTTCTAAATTCTCTTCCCCAATAACTTCTTATTGTTTCTGTTTGTGTATTCCCATGCTGCACAAGCTCAAACCATATATCAAACAATCCAGAAAAATACTAAATATCATTTAAAACATAATGTCAAGCATAATACATTGAAACGCCAAATCGCCATCTTGAATCGGTCAATTTGGTACGCTCGCGCCTGTGCGGAAGTATCTGAGACTGGGGTCTAGCCTACTATGGATGTTTAATATCATTAGTTCGTGCCGTCACAGCAGAAGGTCACGGGTTTCACATCCCGGTACAGGCAGGAAGAACCGTTACTCTGACCTCCATAAGTAGAGGTCCTTACGTATAGCATTTTAATTTTTAATATTTATACCTTTATGTATTAATTTAAGCATGTTGTAGTGACTTTTTGATATTTTTAAATATTATTAGAAGTATTTTCTGGTTACACACATTTTTAAAAACATTAACCAAGGTAGGCCTAATTTATATTTTTGATTTGGTCAGCCGACCGACAGAACCTGATGAAGAAGCTAGAATATAGCTTGAAAATATTGTTTGCTTCTAACTTATTGACTAGAATTTTGTTATTATAAGCTATTATTATTATTATTCTTTTATACACTATTCATGTATCTAGGACATTTTTGTATTTGAGCTACCTATAATCTTGTGTATTATTTTTGTATTGTCATTGTAATTATATTATATCCAATGTCTTCTGGATTGTACTGTATAATTTTGTCTGTTATTGGACTAATAAATAATAATAATAAAATAAGATAATAATATAAATTATAATAAATTATATAAAAATAGCTAAGAAGAGTGTTTTTATGTGTAATTTATAATCAGTGGCGTTTTAGAAGAGAATATATTCATTAGATTTACACAATATATTTCACTTTTTTTGCTCATGAGTAGTGTTTTGTGAAAATGTAAAAAAAAAAAGTAATTTTGCTTACCAGTAGTTTTAATATTTGCTGTAGTCCCTCCTCTTTAAGTTAGAGAAGTGAACATATTAAAAGATAAACTGTAGCTGGAGCTGTAGTGTTTCATTTTAAATAATATACGTTTCTTAAACTTCTGTGCATTGTGTATACAAACCCTGACATCCTGGTGGCTTTAAATCACTTTTAATGAAGGAAGAAAGTATAAGAATTCATTAGAACAGAAAGGTAAGAGGGCCGAGAAAACAGGATATGAGACAATACGGGTGGTAATAAATGGCGAAATATTACAAAGACTCTCGCCGAGTTGATTTGCATAATTATATTCTTTTCGCGGAAATCCTAATGTAATTCTCTCTTCTTGACGGGCTCGGGGTTTGGGCACGTGAAGCACAGCTTAAAATGAATTTAGTTTGGCTAACTTTGTCAAGGAACTCCTGACATGAATACTTGATTACCGATGACGCAATTCACAAATAAAAACCGAAAACTCTTAAGACTCTGGATATGGAAAGTTACATAAAAATTCAAGTAGGAAATGTGTTGAGAGATATTCGTACGTGTGATTGAAAATTCCGCGAGTTTTATTACTCCCTGATTTGTTGTACCTGATTTACGGCAAACCTCATATTCGTTTGTGTGGAATCGTCTAATAAATCAGTTTTTTTTCTTTTCGTTATTCGTTTTTCTTTTTTGATGATTTTTTTTCTCCCCCCACCCCTTTTATATTGAGTTCGTTATTTAATTGCATTTAATATCTTTTTTAAATTTGTTACCAAAATCATTGTGTTTTAATGCATTGTTGTTGTAATATTAGTAATTCAAATATTTACTTTCCTGTAGTTCATTGTTGTGTCTGTTTATTCTATGTAATTAGATTTATTTAGTATTCCCCCTTTGTAAATAAGTTTTTTAACTAAATAGATCAGACGTATAAAAACGGGACTGAGGATGTGAGAAAGCAAAATATATGTGTACACTTTAAAAATAAAGTCATTTTATAAATTGGGTAAGTGTGTGTCATTTTACTATGGTAGCCCAAACACTTTAAATCCTTCTGTTATGATATTGCGCCTAATCGTAATCTCAATTGTATCGCATGGAAATAGAAAGTAAAATCAAATGGTAAATCGGATATGAAGATAATTTCAAATGTCAATGTAGCCAAAAAGTAATCAATTATATTTTTTTAAACAATATGTATATGTATGAAACCTAATACGCTTTTGTTGACTATTCTGGTTATATCGGCTTCAAAAACACATTCAGAGACATGTTTGCACAAGTTTTCATTGCAATCACTCAAGTCACTATCTCCCACAGCCAGACAAGCTAACAATGTCAGTTATTAACCATAATGAAAAATATACGGGATATTGTAAAAACCACCCCCAAACTCTATGTTAATGGCCGTCAAACGCTTGGATTAGAAGAATATCAAAAACGCAAATTCCATCTTTAATATCCGAATTGGCAAAGTGATTTCACCACCGGGTTTACATAGTTAATTGGTAGTATACATTCAATTGTGCCGTACTTGGGTCAGCTATTCAACCTTGACTTCACTCTACCATGCAGTTCTATGTTAAATGGTAATTATATAATATATAATAAAATATATAATAATAAATGTATAATGTATGATGACCATTTAATATAACTTTATATTATAAAGTGCCAGAATGAGTAGGTATAGTATATCTTAAGTCCAGTATCAGTGTAGTTTATCTAAAGTGCCAGTATCAGCATAGTAAATCTGAAGTTCCAATATCAAAAGAGTAGGCCTATATATAAAGTGCCAGTATCAGTATAGTATATCTAAAGTGCCAATATCACAATCTAAAGTGCTAGTACCAGTATATTATATCAAAAGTGTTTATTAATATAGTATATAAACACATATGATTCTCTGTGTTTTCATAATGTTTGAAAATATGTTTTTTTATATTTAATTTATATAATGTTATTAATGTTATAATCTGCCTACACATAGATAAAATGAAACTGGTTATCAATATGGTCGATTTCTTGTTGCTCACAGCTTGCTTGAATTGTTATATTAACCGCCGCGTTGTTGGATGAGCGTAATTGCTGCATTGAGCTGCCATGTGTTACGCGGATTTTCTGTTGTTCTGTGAAAAAATCATTACTTAGTCGAAGATTTTTTTTAATTAAATTAAATTAAATAAAAAAATAACTTAATTTTTTTAATTAATCGTAATTTTTAACAAATAAAAAATCGTAAAATTGCAATTTTCATAAGAAATAAATATTCGATTGCGCTCAAATTTAACACGAATATATTAATTCATGAAATTAAGGTTCTGTGAAAAAATAATTACAATAGGATAAAGCATGTAGGCCTAGGTGTAATAAGTCAAAGAATTGTTTTAAAAAAGAAAAAACCCGTAAAATTTCGATTTTCATGAGAAATAATTTTTCGATTACGCTCAAATTTCGCACGAATATCTTAAATTCATAAAATTAAGGTTCTGTGAAAAAATCATTACAATCGGTTAAAGCATGTAGGTGTTATAAGTCGAAGAAAGTTTTTAAAAATCGAAAAAAATCGTAAAATTGCGTTTTTTATGAGAAAAAATTTTCCGATTGCGCTCAAAAACGTGGCAGTTCTAAGTTCAGAGATTTCGAAGGCCTCCATGAAATTTCATCGCAATCGGAGTATCGGTTTTGCCGGAATCGTGCTAACAAACAGACAAAAATACAGAAAAGAAAGAAAAAAGAAACATTCCGGATTTTTTTTCCAGTGTAGTGAAATGGAATCTTCGCTTCGCTCGCTACGCTCATCCAATTAACGAAGAATGTGAATATATTTACTTTAATCGTGTTTTTTTTAACGTTAAATAGTTATTCCACAGTTTTGTATAGTTGTTGCGTGGTCTCGTTTCACTAAAAGTGGATAAACAATTGTAAAATAAATTGCGAGATGTAGGTTTAAAGTGGCGAGTTTTAAAATCACAAACTACCGATGCAGTTTGTGCAATTACCGAAGTTAGATTACTTGGGCGTGACTGCAAGTGACGTTGACGAAAGAAGTGTTGAATAGTTCGGAGCTGCGGACACCCACTTGCTAACCGATCAACCAGCGCAAACTGCAGCCAGACAATAGAAACTTTATAGTGGCTCGTTTGAAACTCGGCTCGGTGTAAAAACTAAATAAATAACATTGGTCAGAAACATTTCTGCATTAAAACTTTAAAAAATATATCCGTAATCGAAGTTATAACTAAGAGCCAGTAAAATAGGTATTTGATTGTTAACATAGTACTCAAAATGATTTATGATTGTCATAATTTTTTTCTTCAATATTGAAAAATGAACAATTTCGACGTGTATAATCAATTTGTTGCTAAATTAATACCAGGCATATATTTTAAAGACCAGAGATACAAAATAAATTAGTACAAAGCAAAGGCTCGTTGAAAACATGAGGATTTTTGTTTATTGAGTGTTTTTTTAAACTCACTTACCAAAGTCACTGTTTTTTTCCCGTACTCGGCGAATTTTCGATGAGGGTCCCTTCATCTTCGTCCGGCGACACCAGACACACTGAGGTCCAAACTCCAAAGTGTTTTGGGTTTGGCTTGGGGGTAGATGGGCTAGTAAGCAAGCTCTGGATACGTAATCTACCACCAGAGGTCTCCAGCTTGTGTGTAGTTCTAGACTTGGTTGGCTGATACTGTCGAATGCACAGAGCATTGCTGCTACTTCTTTAATTTTGCGCGTTCTGGGGTTTTTCTCTTTAAATAAAATTTTGGATTCGTCCACCCCCAAGCCAAACCCAAAACACTTTGGACCTCAGTGTGTCTGGCGTGGCCGGACGAAGATGAGGGGACCCTCGTCAAAAATTCGCCGAGTACGGGAAAAAACAGTGACTTTGGTAAGTGAGTTTAAAAAAAACACTCAATAAACATTATTTTTCCGGGTCAAATAACTAACGAAGTAATATCATGAGGATTTTTATTCAACACTGATTTGGAGTAAACAATTTCTAACACGAACAATTGTCAAAATTTAACAGGTAAAGATGCCTTAAAACTTCTGAGATACCTTAATGAGTCTGCGAGTTACAACATGGTGATTACATTTTCAATTGTTGGTCAAATTAACTCCTACCGAACTCCACTAACATCCAATGTGCCTGATACTCGATTTCCTAGATATCGTAATCCGAGGTACAGCAAAGTAAATACATTTAAAACTGTTGGTCAAATTCCCTCCCAACACCGAACTCCATTAACCTCCTACGTGCCTGATACTCGTTCAACTCTCCAGAGGTAAGAAAAACAAACCACTGACAAATCCCCCTTTAATCCCAAGTAAATACATCCAATCCCGACCGTCTTAAAACGTATCATTAAAACCATTTATCACTCACTCCCCGCCTTACTTTAATAACCTAATGCACACTCACGGTGGAGCAATTGATATTTAATGGTGGTCGTATTATTCAGAGGAACATTCCCTAGAGGCCTCCATTTCTCAGACCCCCCCCCCCCCTCCCGTTACAAATACCACCAAGAAGTAGTGAGCAATTGATGCTCACCGTTCTCCAAGACAAATCTCCCCCTTGCCGGTGCGCGCAAGGTTGTTTGTAGTTACTATCCGGTAGACGGCGCGGTGAATCCCCTGAGAGCGCTAGAGACGCAGCCACACCTGCTAACAATGAGACGCGCACTGACTGCAGCGGAGCACACACGCTTAAAGCCGTTAAATGCGCAGGGATAAAATGTCGTAAATTATAAATTTCGCAATTAAAATTTAAATCCTTATCCGACAACTTAATTGCAATTTTCAATTCGAAGTTTATAGAAATAAAATGGAATTCTATAATGTAAAGTTCGACAAAAAATTTAAATTATTAGTGAAAACGTGCAGAACTTTATAAGTTACTGACCAAGAAAAATGTATAGATTTTAGCAGCACTCTACTACAAGAATGACAATGACACAAATAAATGTGACAATAAATACATCAAGCTACAGCGGTTGTATAGTAAATCAACAAACCAAACGTTGCATATTTATTATAGGTATTTTTAAGTCATGTCACTCAAACTAACGATGTCGTCTCCAATTTGAACAGTGGGACAGTTTGTATTTTGTTGGTTTCCTAGACGTCCTTTGGCTTGGAATATTTAGCCAGACTTAAATTATTCTTAATCAGTTTTGTTCGTGTGTTACTAGTTTCATAACAACGATATATATTTTGTAAATGCATCGTCCATACGTAAAGTCATTAAAGTAAGGATTGCTTATATTCCATACAGAATTCTTGTGCAGACGACGATGGAAAGAATCACGAAATTGGTATTCTTCATCAACCCAAAACCACAATTTCCGATAATTTCCATACAATAATCTATACGTTTCCAGTAAAAAGAAAGATAACATATAATACCATATCATTATTAATACTTTCATGATACTAAACCTTTATATTAACATGGCTAGTCTTCGTTTCCATTTTAATTTCAATTGTTCTGTTTCACTTCTAAATTTATCAATATTTTAAAACAAAATAGTTAATATTATTTAATTCGTATTTATCAACCCATTTTCATTATTGTTATTATTATCGTACATAAAAAGGCATGACAATCAAAAACAGTTTTTTTGCTTTGCTGCCCCTCCATAAACTTATATTTTTGTATTTAATATCTTTCCCATTCAGTTATAAAAACTAACCAAATATGTTTGATCATCAAATATATCCTAAATCTAAGTTAATGATACATTTCTCATGTTGTTGATAGATTTTTCCAAACTAAAGATACACTTTCAACAATCCTAAAGTTTTCGTCACTGAACCACCTCACTTCCTGGAACTTCCTTACCGACCCTGATTGAAGCTTTGCCCCCGGAACTACGTTGCACCTCCAACAGTAAATGAATCATTAACCCGAGACCATGTCCGTCCGACGCCCTCCTACATTATTCCCCATCACGGACGACGTTTGTCGAACCGACTACATTTTTAAACACCGTATATATCCCGAGTAAATCAAATGATTCCTGCCGGTTTCCTTGGCGGAGTCCCGAAGGAATAGGGAAGAAAACACACGACGGTGTGGCGAATTTGAATGACGTATAACGGGAAAAGTTTCCACACAATAAAAGCACTTTAAAAGATCACCACGCGTTATTGAACAAGTCAAAGTTCATGTCGCTTCAACGTGTTGTTTTTGGACGTCAACTCTACATTATCGACGAGAGAAACGTCGAGACTGGAATAACAAACAGAGAATGTCTGACGAAAATATTTCAATGTGAATGTGAGGGTGGCGCATGTAATAAACTAGAAAGAAGTGGACTTTATTCAAATTATGACATTTTGTAAGTGTTGACACACTTTGTATTTTGGCTTTACAACGCAAATATTGTCGTGAATGTATTAGATAAAATGTTTCGTAATATTTATTTTACTAATCGCTTTGCTAATGTTGTGGTTTGCAATGAATAAAATAGTATGTTTTATTTTGTTGAGATTGACAAAACAGGTATTTTATAGAAAATATTTTGGATTGTTGAGAGTAATTGAAATAAATAAAATAAATATAATGTTTTTTCCCCTATGTGCAGTGTATTACCGTATCGACTTTCGTAAATGGACAGTGTTTATGTTTTCATTGCTGCCATTGGATGGGTACTGAAATTTATCCAAGTATTGCATTACTTTAATGTATTTAATACTAGGAAAACGCTTAAGTCCCGCCGCGTTGATGATGAGCTTTTTAAAGGTTTTAGTTTGCGTGGGATATCTTTACTTTTGCAAGTGCTTTGTTTTGCTGCCTACGCATTGTAGGTGAATGTTGTCAAGTTTCTTTTGTCTCTTGTCAATTGGTATTATTTACCGTAAACAACTTATATTAAAAGCTTTATTTCTATGGATTCTGGCTAGCTCTTTCAACTTTTCTTTCAAAAGGTACTACATCACCATAACATAATGTCCATGTATAATATGAACGTTGTAGCCCCACCCGTTTGGTCAGAATTGGCCCAAATGGCACAAAAATATCGCACAAAAAATCGAAAAAAATCGTAAAAGTACGATATTTATGAGAAATTTCTTCGATTGTACCCAAGAACGTGGCAAGTCTAAGTTCAGAGAAAACGAAGGTCCCCTCCAATTTTCATCAAGATCGCATATGCCGTTTGCCCGGTAGAGCGCGAACAAACAGACAGAAAAAAAACATAAAACAAAAACAAACAAACAAAAAACAAAAAACACCCGAGCTAAATTTTTTGGGGGGTCAGTGAAATTGAAGTATTCGCTTCGCTCATCCAATTAACAAAAGAACAATGAACAGTCCAAAAATACACTTGAACACAACAGTGATCAACTTAAATTATTTTATTTTAAATGAAATGGCCAATGGGTGAAATAAGTCTACATTCAATTTCCTTGAATAACATATTAAAAGTTTTTTTAGGCATTATGAAAGTAGAGAAAGTCCGACAAGTCCAACCAATGACCTCAAGTATAAAAACTGGGGAAAACATTTTCTGACAAAATTGTCGGTTCCGTGTTAAGAGTCAAGTGTGTTAGGTTTGGACGTTCCACGTCAATATTCACAATTAGAGGAAGAAAGAGTTTTCGTTTCGAGAGTAGAAATTTACACCTTTCATTATTTCAGCAATAATTCCGCTTGTAAATGTGTTGTACCAATATTACATTTTGATTAAATTATTTATTTTATGTTATTTATTTATTAATATCAGAGTCTAGTACAGCATAGTACCATTTTACATAGACAATCTTAATATCATATATAAAGTAAAAATTAAAATTACATTAATATACCAACAAATTAACAAACATACAATACCAATATATGCGACTCTTGTCAAATAATTCAAAATGAATAATTTACATAATAAAGGTACCGTAAAACATCCTGTATTTGTGTTTCTCTTACTTTATTCTGAAATCGCACCCAAAGTTTGGACAGTGCGACTATTTCCGTCAATCTGTTACAAATGGAACAGACGGATCGTTGCCATAGTAGGCTTAATTAGCCCGTTACCACTCGGATTTGCTCTAGGCTTATTATTTCCTTTCTATGAAACAGACCGTTCTAATAACCGTCCAACAAGCGACTGCACAAACCGCACTATGCTGTACTACGCGGAATTCCACCCCTCTCTCTGTATTACCTATCGGAATCATCTCCAGCGTGACGTAGCGACGAATTCAATTAAATACCGTTGAATACCTACACTCCAGAACTAATTGCTAATTTAACTAAATAACAACGTTAATTATTATGCGCGTTGCAGTTGAATATTGTATGGAGTGGGATGGCGGCGTTGCCAATATGTTCCCTAATGACATTTGGCTTTGCGTGGCATTAGTTTGTGGTTAGTTGTGCCTCGGTGGTTTAATGCATGGTATTGCGTGGTGAACAATTATGAAGGTGGCTCAATCGAGCTACTTGGTTGGGGTTGAGTCCAGCGTTGGATCATACGGTTGGACGTAGGTACGAATCACAGCACTGCAAGAGACGAGCTTACATTCTTCATTTCGTGTTGTTTCCGACAACCTCACATGTAAACCATTCAGCGTCTGGAGAAGATCAATGTTAATAAAGACGTTAAGAATCAAAGCGTCTCAATCACATTTATAAATTTTGCGTGGTTACCGTTAGAAATCATATCACTTTTTGAATTTTGAATTAGACTACGATTTCAATTACTTGGGCCTACAGGGTTGGCTTGGTCGCTTTGATTTACTGTCCCCCACTGAAAATCAGTTATATAACTGAGTGGGTAGACTCTAAATACAATTTATTTATTTATTTATTTATTTACAAGAGTATGAGATTATTTTAATAACATAAGAATTTTTGACAATTTATCATCATTCAATTCTCATAAAAACGGGAACAATATGATTTTAAAATATATAAATAAATATATTTATATTACAAAAATATAAAATATATCAGTCACGTATATTTATGAGTAACGTTAGACGATTGGTATGCCACCTCAATTAAAGGAGTCTGATTTTTGAAAGCGCTTAGAGAAAGAAACTTAGTTAGCTCTGCTTCGAAAGATTTTGTTTCCTGGACTCCCTCCTAACAATGATTGAGTCTAACTACAATGAAGTGTTGGTAAACCTCGTTTTCCCTTCCATCCAGAGCTGGGTAATAACATTGGCCGACAAACATTGGTCGAGGTTCTAATGTGTAATCATTTGTATGGGCCGCGCAGCGACTACTATCTGCGACAGTGCGACGTGAATGTCCCCCCCCCCACCCGCTCATCTATCGTGACCATTGTCTACCATCCCTTCACACATCAGCCACGTAAAACAAACGCAGTCTTCATACCAGGCGGCAGCAGCAACATGTGTTTATATTGATTTAAAGTTTCGAAGCAGGGCTAAACTTACAAGGGTGGCAGCGTACAGCTTAACACGCGCCAAGACGCTAGCTAAACGCGAACAATAGAAGCGAACGCTCTCATGAAACTTCTTGGTCAAAGTTTGTTCGTGCACGCAACGGTGGCTCCACTGTCTAACCAATTAACTGTTAGGAGGTGTGTATTGAATTCAAAGCTTCAAAGTCTAGCTATTAGTGGAGTGTGTATTGAATTCCAAGCTTCACTGTCTGATGAATTAACTAACTATTAGTGAAGTGTGTATTGAATTCAATATGAATTATATCTAAATATAAGTGAAGTGTGTATTGAATTCAAAGCTTCAAAGTCTAGCTATTAGTGGAGTGTGTATTGAATTCCAAGCTTCACTGACTGATGAATTAACTAGGGTAACTATTAAGAAGATGTTTATCCGTCCGCGGTGGCACATATGATTAGGGCTCTGATCAGAAGCGCATGGCTCTACGAGGACATGGGTTCGAATACCGCATAAGTAGAGATGTGCAAAAATGGTGAGAACGAAATTCGCTCTTTTTTTATTTGCAATAATCCCTTCAAATTCAGTTTGCACATGAATCACCTGAATTGTGATTAAAGGGTACCAATTTCCAATTCACGAATTTTCACGATATTTTAGTTGATACCGCGAACTAGTGGCGAAATTAGCAATTATATCTTTAAACGCAAATTAGGTCATGGAATTTCAGTTTTTTTCAAAGTTTTGGTGGAGGTGCCGGGTAGGTAGTGGAAATTAAATTAATCTTGACTGGTACATATGATGGAGGTGCCGAGTCATAAAACGCGATTACGAGATTGTCATAATCGTTTGTATACAAGTGAGCTCAAAATACTTCGTATCAAATATCGGCATTACACAAAAAATGCATAATTTCGTAATTTTGGTGGAGGTGCCGGGTAATCGAAAATAATCCAGGTAAAAACTGTCAAATTTGAAAACTGAAGGCTAAAATTGAGCTTAAAATAAAAACTAATTTTCACTCTCTTGTGTTTGTTTTTATTTTAAATTAATCACAAATTGTCCTGGAATTTAATTGCGATACTGATAATTTAAAACTAGGCATTTTTACATCAATCATTACTCATAGTCTCAAACGGCCTTTGTCATTACTATGAAATGTTAATCAACAAAAATCATCATTATCATAATCATCATCATCATCAACAAGTAGGAGTCTATTGAATTACAACTCACATTCCAATGACTTAATTATCTTTAAAAGGTTTATATCCATAACTTCAATGTGTTACTAATGAACTATTAATAAGTAACAGTGAAATGGATTCCTAACGGTATAATGGGAAAATTATATTGAAATCAAAACTGCAGGAGAAATAAAGTATTAAAAAAGGAAATGAACACGGTGTATTGCAATAGATTCTACAGAGGGATGTCATGACTTGACTCCAAGTATGTCTGTTCACTCCATTAGTAAACAAAATATGATGTGAACCGTACAGCGAGCATCCTCACGAAAGTTTGTTTTAACCATTGCGATGACATAAAATACAAACACAGAAAGGTAAGTGACACCTGACATTATTACTGTTATAAGTGAGGTTGTAATTGTGTTGAGAGTTGCTGTGAGACGACTTCAGAACGTGGAAGAAAAGTAGCCGCACGTTTCAACCGAGGACAGCGACTGTCAACGCCGTCCTAGAAGCGCATCGAACGATGAATGATTGGTTGGCCCGAGGAGCTCAGAGCCTGACGCAGAAAGAATCTTGTCAGAGTTACGGCCAAGGATTTTCATCTTGATTTGGGTTGACTCGTAAACAAATCTAAGTGGATGCAGAGGCTCAGGGGTTATGCTTTTAGCTAGTCCTTGCGATGTAGGCCACCGAATACTACGGAGTTTAAAGTAAAATAAACAACATTTTGTGCTTTGGATGCTTAACTAGACAAATATATTTGTACTGAGACCAAGGTTAGTCAATGCCTATTTTATTACCTTATTTTATGGTTGCATTTTTACATATTTATTCAAATTCATATCTATTTTGTTTTAAAACCTATGACCGAAGTTTTCAAATGCGTTCAAAATTTATTATCGATAGAGGCTACAAAATCGAAGCTACAAAATGATTGGTTTTTAAAAATCAAAATGTAGGTTCTAAATATTCATTGTCGGTATTATAATTTCACGCGTTGATAACACACTGACATGCCGTTGTTGTGTCAAGTAAAACATGTATTATACAGTTGCATAATAATGTTTATTCAAGAAACGAGCGACAAAAATGTTTTTGAACTTTATTTCCCATTTTTTATTTTTGTAATTGTGATGAATAAGCTAAAATATATATTTTTAAAACGAACGATCGCAATTCTTTGTTAATTAATTCTCTATCATGCAGTGCTATCAGGAATAATTAACACTAACTCTTTACATAGCACGAGAAAGTAAAATCACACACGTTTAATGATAAATTGTTATCAAGGTTTGAACAGAAGGTCCTTTAGCGAAAGTAGTTTGATTACTCCCTAATTTTTGGCAAACATCATATTCGTTTGAGTGGGGTCATCAAACAAATAATTTTTTTCGTTTCGTTTTTCTTTTTTGGGATTTTTCATTTTTGCTTCTTTTTTTTCTCGTCCTTTTTGTTCCCTTTTTATTTTAGGTTCATTAATTAATTTCATTTAAAATCCAACTTGAATTTGTTATTCAAAATTATTGGCTTTCTATACATTGTTGTTGTAATATTACAATTTCAAACTTCAATTAACTATAGTTCATTATTGTGTCTGCATTTGTAATTATATTTATAAAGTTGTCCTCCTTGGTAAGGAAAAAATACAATGTGTTGATATTTCTCTTGTGAAGTAATGGCTAGTATGTAGTAGAATGTATTATGTATTTCTATCAAATGGTTAAATCCTCGCTTTATGCCGTTGTTTCACGCACTAGAAAACCGAGTATTGGACACCCCTGTTTGTTCTCGAAATCAGCACCATCTGCAGCCCGCTGTAAACCACGGCACACAGCACTCATCGGGAAGGCGTTGCTTTATAGAACAAAACCTCTTTGTCCATACGCTCATAACGACTGTAATAATAATATGACCGCACAACGTAGGAAGCGTAGGACATCGTTAAAACTTGTAACTGTGTAACCCTACTTTCGCTCAACCCTTCTATAATATCTCGTTAAAACGTTGCCTTCTCCGACATGTTATTATCCGTACTTAAAGCTAGACAAGACTGCTTAATTGCAATCAGGCTAGCGCATACCTATAAAGGTGTGCTTAAATGGATACTTTGAAGATGGAATGCTTACGTGCACAAATGCATTTGTGGACAAAATTAGTGTATTTGTCATGCATTATTGCGTTGGTTTATTCCAAAGCATTTTCCCAGAAATTACTCCTTATCAATGCATACAAAATTATTCTAATTTCAAGTGGGTAGGCCAAGGCCTATAAACATGTTGTCAGAATGCTATAAAAAATACTTGTATACTTTCTGACTGATTTGAAATAAAAAAATTAATTCGTATTTAAAGTCTAAAAAACAAATGCCTGGTTTTCAGTGGAGGAAATTTATATTTAAGAGACCAAACCAACCTTGCTGACGCCGACACCATGGACGAGCGAACAGTGTGGATGAATATTGTTGGCTATAGTAGGGGCGTACGCTTTTATTTGTTTAGAACCTGTTTTTATATCTGAATCGGATATGTTTGTAAACGGTGACTTTGGAGCCGTCCTAGCAACGAGTCACATAATACATTCTGAGATTGTTCCGGATCAGCCTTGTTGATTCTGGTGCTGTCCGCGGGTGGAATCGTGTCCAGCTTGATTGATCGGCGTTTCCTACTTAAATATATACTGGTCTCTAGTTGGTCATTGTTCGCTCGTCGATGGTGTCGGCGCCTACAGGGTTGGCTTAATCGGCTTTAAATTTAATGTCCCCCACTGAAAATCAGTTGTGCGTCTGAGTACGCAGAATCTAAATACGATTTGTTTTAATTATCAAGAAACAATTTGTTGCCATTCTCGATTTGAACTTGTGAATTTATGTCAGTACGACCTTTCAATTAACACGACTCATACGTATTAAGTTGCGCATGATGTAGGCAGCTTGTTTACACTGTATAAACAACAACAACAAAAACAACAACGTGGTGTTATGATTCTTATTAAACAGTCGTATTTATTGAAGCAAGCAACTAAAATCCATCATAATTAATTTGCTTCACTTCACAAGCAACACATCATACATTTCAATGAATTACTAACGAGTATTACCTTCCCAAAATAAGATAATGATCTCAATCTCAAATCTTCTACTACTCTCATTGGCAATTACTCTAATTAGTGCCTGGGAACGTTAAATTAGGGTTTTAACTAATTATAACCAAGAATATTTCCTTGTGAATCAGAAATGTTTGCTGAAAACTCACAATTAGCTAAATACTTCTGAGCGCGAATCACATCTTAGTTCAACAAGCAAGAGAGGGAGAGAGGTTGTTGATTTGTTTCTGTTAATCCAGCTCTTTGACAACGAACTGTGTGACTTCGTGGGAGAGTTAAACTTGACGAGAAAGTTATTTGCGAAGTTCAAAGAGTGAAACTGTTTATCTGTACTCGATAGTAAATAACCTGTTGAGTTGAACGTAAAAACTACTGAGTATAATAATATAGAAGTACATCGACACTTTCAACGATGCACTCAACGCAGACCGCAGAATTTGTCAGATCCAGTTAAATATTATATTAGTTTTTTCTTAATATATTCGTTCATTTAATTCGTTTTCACATCACAAAGATTGTTCATTTTTTAAGTTAAAATACATCAATGTTACTGGACCATCAAATTAGCAATAACAGAAACTAAAACTCACTTGAAGTTTCATAAAAATCAGTCAACGTTGGCCTCTTCAGACCAATTAGGTACAGGATGTAGGTAAAATTCCCGTGTGAGAATTTTTAAGTTATTTTTAGAATATAAATTTTCAATACTTGAGAGAATAGCCGGTGTAATAAAACAGTCTAATATTACGTGTAGATTGTTTTAGCATAGGCCTACGTTTACAATACAGGACCTCATTTCAGTATGACGTTACTGTTTGGTTTATATTTTGAGTATTTTTTTTAATAAGTATTAAGTAGTATTTTGTTTATAATTTTAACATAAACCGGCGTTCTGTACGAGGTCGATATGTATGGAGAGTATAGGCCTAATATACGGGATAGAGGTTTGCTCTTGACGTTAATATTCAGTTTCATTATATCATGTTTAATATGGAGATGTTGAATAATGAATGCAAATATAAATCAATCAATATCCTAGCCTGTTTCCGACCATCAAGTCGGGTACGGGGTGGGAGCATCTCGACATACTCGGGGCCCTCTGCTCTATAGAAGCCGCGCCATATTGTAGCTTTCGTCTCTTCTCTTCACCTTCTCCTGCCTCTGGTCTCTTTACAAATTCTTGAAACATTTATCTTTTTCCACCACTGCTTCTTCCCCAAGCTGTGTTTTAATTGTAAATTATAATAAAGTGAATAAAAGTTAATACATTAAAATTAATGTTTAAAAATAAAATTAACATTGCAAATGATTTCAAAGTATTATTCCGAAATTTCGGCTTATTTCTGTTTCTCTCGGCTTTCAGCAGATTCTTGTATTATTTTGTTTACATTCTGTGGTAGGAGGCGAAGCATAAAATCCTTGGCAACGAGGGTTGGGGTTGTATTGGCCACTTAGCATTCGCTCAGTGTCAGTTGGCGTCAAAGAGCTCGAATAATGGCCGCCCTTAGTGAGAGAGCGGTGACTGCTTCTCGGGATAATAGCCCCGGGCGCGGATTATCCCGAGCGAAGCAGCCAGAGACGAAAGTATAGCACAGACAATTATTATGCGTCACTCTGTATTGAAATATAAGGAGCAGACAGATTTAGGAATGGCTCAAATATAAATTGAATTATTAGTTCGATGCGAGAAAAAAGTTTCATTGCTTGAAAACTAAATTGGGTATTGAATTTTAAATGAAGTTACACTTTTATTTTTTAGACAGAACGAATCTTTTCTCAATGGAATATTTATTGCAAATTGTGCCTTCTTGCAAATCACATTCCATTTATATCTTGGTTGTCCTTAAATGTTGGCATACGTCCTTTACATTCCGCTGCTATCTACACTTGGGTTTTAAAATGCAATAATGATTATACAAAGTATTGTATTAAAAAATACAGCAAAATCTTGGTATAAATGTAGTTTTCTAAATATAAATATATAATCACTAACATAATCTTAAAAGAAACATTTTACTATAAATTATTTAATTTTATTATTTTTAAGGCCTAATTGTGAATTAAGTAACATATTCAGCATATTATGTAGAATAGTTTTATCACAAATAACGTTATAGTATCTTCACTATAGCTTTAAAAAAATTTCCAACTTACAGTACTGCCAACTTTGTCAGAAAATCACTAGATCAGAGCCATAATCACAAACCGGTTTGATGCTCGCAGTTCCAATACTACCAACTGCAATCAGTACCAGAATGTTTATCAAAAGTAACTTTGGTTTCGTACAATTCAGCAACGAGTATTTTAATACGCGATAATAATTATCTAGACTTGTGTTTTACCACTAGGAAAACGCTTAAGTCCCGACGCGTTGTTGGATGAGCGTAATTGGTGCACTAAGTTGCCATGTATTACGCGGATTTTTACTGTTGTTTGTGAAAAAATCATTAATTAGTCGAAGATTTTTTTTAAATAAATGAAATTAAATAAAAAATTAACTTTATTTTTTTAATTAATCGTAATTTTTAAAAGAGAAAAAATCGCAAAATGAAATTTTCATAAGAAATAGTTATTCGATTACGCTCAAATTTCACACAAATATATTAATTCATAAAATTAAGGTCTGTGAAAAAATCATTACAATAGGATAAAGCATGTAGTGTTATAAGTCAAAGAATTGTTTTAAAAAGAAAAAACCGTAAAATTTCGATTTTCATGAGAAATAATTTTTCGCTTACGCTCAATTTCACACGAATATCTTAATTCATAAAATTAAGGTTCTGTAAAAAATTCATTACAATCGGATAAAGCATGTAGGAGTTATAGTCGAAAAATGTTTTAAAATTCGAAAAAAATCGTAAAATTGCGTTTTTTATGAGAAAAAATTTCCCGATGCGCTCAAAAACGTGGCAGTTCTAAGTTCAGAGATTTCGAAGACCTCCAGAAAATTTCATCGCAGTTGGAGTATTGGTTTAGCCGAAATCGTGTTAACAAACAGACAAAAATACAAAAAGAAAAGAAAAAGAAAAGAAAAAAAACATTCTGGATTTTTTTTCCAGTGTAGTGAAATGGAATCTTCGCTTCGCTCGCTACGCTCGCTACGCTCATCCAAAAAGAACAAACGTTTTAGAAGTTGTGAAATGTTTTGTTCCTTAGTGAAGTTTGCATTACTTACTTAGTCAAATTTATAAATCATAGCGATTTTTAACTAACTAATATGTCAATTGAGTTTTCCCGTTTAAAACGAAATTATATTGTTTAACGGATAAATTATTCAAATAAGATATATTATAAATAAAAATTTGTATTTAGAGATGATTTAATATAAAATCTGAAATAACTTTACTGAAAACATTAAAAATTCACCTTTTCATGACAAATCATAGCTTAAAAGAAAAAACTATATATTATTATTCATAACTATTTAAGTACAATATTGGAATTCTTGACATTATCTAAAGTGAATATTGCTTTACAGTGTGCTTTTATTACAACTTGATAAATTTGAGTAGAAAAACGATTACTTTTCAATACATTTCTATAATATTTTCTATGCCTACAGTAGCAAAGCAACATTCGTTGTATAGGGCCTAGTCTAGAATCATTAATCTTAGACCTTCTGTTCACTGGGGAATCGCTCCGACATTCATAGCCGCTAAAGAGAAACATCTGATGTCTGGGATGATTTCTTACGCAATCGTTAATCTTAAATGTTGAGAACACATTATTTCCTTAGATTTATAACTATTCTGTTCAGTCAACTCCTGTGCTTTCTTGAGTGAGGATACATACTAAGTGGTGTAAGTATTTACTAGTTGTAAATTGTCCCTGCCTGCACAGCAGAAGACTCCGGTTCGTTTCTCGCTACATGCATAAGTATCTTGGATGGATTTAACCCTACTTGATCTTTGTAAGTAAGGTGAAATTTTTATTTAATAAAAACATTAAAAATTACTTTGAACAAAACAAAATGTATTATTGTTCAGTAATCATCGCGGTAGACAATCACAACAATTGTATCCGCCACAAGAGAATTAAAAGTCCATTAATGGATATAATTCAGCGTGTATCAAATGACTGACAGTTGAAACGTTTAGTTTGTATATTCTGCTTTGTGGAAGCAGTTGTTAAACACAAAAGATTTGAATTTTACTCGATATTGTTATCAAATTCCAACATTCAACATCTCATTTTCAATAGTTCTGGAAAAATGTCACCTGCAGATGGATTAGGGCAGCATTGCACTGTGACATATACGGTTATATCACTTGATCTCCCCTCAACTCTCCCATAATCCCCCAAAAGCTCCCATAATTAAATGCCACTAGACTGCATGTATTATCATTCATCATTTACAATGGCTCACATAATGCTTTGATTACCTTCAATCAATCTTGAATAATTCTATTTTTAATTCTAAATTATAGTTATTTAAAATATTGTTGGGTCGACTTTGATGGAAAAAAAATCCAGAAATTTAAAAAATCGAACTCGATTGGATTGGACCGCTTACCAGGTAAACGCCAACTAAGCGTTGGTTACCCAGATTCAATTCCAGGTTATATATTTTTTTGGTATAATTTTAGATTCAATACTCAGTTCAAGACTCTCTATTAGATGTAAAATGAGACTACTTCCACCGAAATGTTTTATCTTCTCTTATGTCCTCTTGTTAATGCTTTAAATCTATTCTTCAAATTATAAACGCTCAAGTGTGCGAACAGTCTACAATACATTCTTGTATAAAACTTTAAGTCAACGCCGACAAGTGGAACTTGGTAAACAATTTCACCCCTTCATCGTACTCGGAATAGCAACTCATTCAAAATGATCATCATCACCATCCACAACACACAAAATCAAATTATTCACGAAGTTTTATGGAAATTAATTAGTTCGTATAGTAAGTGATGGTATAGTTATGACGATCGAATACGGCGCGATGAACACTGGGTTTAATTACACTAATGGCGGGGCAATTATTAATTTGAGTTAATGGTTATATTTCCATCTGTGCGAGTTTAGCAAATGAAACGGAAGTCACAACGCAATGAATATAAATGGACGGTAAGTTACTAGTGACAATGTATTTTGTGCAGTACTTTAAATATTTAACACTTTCAATTAAAAGAAACAGTGAATGTGTAATAATATTAACATCTAATTGATCTCAAGCCAATACTGTTGCCAAAAGATACAGAATAGCAATTATATGTTTAACAAATTTGAAATTAAAATTAGTTTTAAGACCGAGTTTAGAAAATCCTAAATAAAGATTAATTTCCGAATATAAATATGGCTATATAGTATGAACACTATAATATTATGTCATTTTACCAACAACAAGAAAATATTTTCAAAAGATAACACGTAGACATTTTATGTATGGTTCAATTAGCAACATAAAGAAGTCATTCATTTAAAACAATCTCACTTAAATTGTATATATAATTAAATTAAAAGATACGTAAAACGAGATTTTTTAGCTCATTATAATTAATTGCATCGTTAGTGGCGGCAATAAAATATTATCTTCCAATCCTTGTTTTTGATAATGAGCTCGCGTACTACTCAAAATGAAGTACTTAAGTGACACTAATGAAGTACAATGACAATGAAACCATAGTTGTTTTAAGTAATCGCTAATAGTTTACAAAGTGGTTTTACTTCATATTCAAATATAACTACCCACTTATCACCGTCATGTTTGCCAGCTACTTGCCAACACGGCAAAATATTTTTTTGAGATTATAATACATTACAAGACGCAAAAAAACGCAACGAATTAAAACGAAAAACAAATAAATGTTTTTAAAATAAATTAATCTAATCGAAATAAATAACAAGTGAAGTTTTAGTATAGTAATAGTTCGAAATGTTTTAGAAGCCGTCAATGATAAAAAAATATGTCACTTTCTCAAACTATTAACAGTCCATCTGCTAGCGGCTTTACTAACATTTTATTTTCGTAAGAATTGTTGTAATAGTGAAAGATGTGGGCTAGTTGGCTAGCTCAAAAATTGACTGAAAATTTGTATATTTTCATGTAGGCCTTTTATAATAAACATTGTGATTGACATAATATCAGTGTGGTTGAACTCACACTTTTCGGTGATAACCAAGTGCGATGCCGGAGGTCTGAACGCTAGGACGCCGGGAAGAACATCGGATAACTGCGGAGGATTGCCGACGTAGCAATCCGGAGACTCAGTGAAGACAGGAGTCACTAGAACAAGCAAGAAGACACTGTCATTAGAGCACATTTGGCACTTAGCAAATAGATATTTGCCCAGCCAGAAAACATCCGACGTATATATGCATCTTTACATAGTTGTCAATAAAGCATACTTGGACAGCCCTACAGTCGTAGATTATCAATATTGTTTGTATATAAGCCAGAAACAATTCTCGAAAATTTAAGAAATTTGATTTTTTAGAAAATCCAAAATTGTAAAAATCTATTTATTTTTTAAGCGTTCACCTAAAACCATTTGTCAAAAAGCGCCACTGTAGAGCCCTACAGCTTCACTTAATTGATATTCGTGCAACATTTCAAACAACTCTGACGCAAGTTAGCTAAACAAACATAAATTTGTTAAAAATGCATGTCCTATACATCATACTAAATTCGGATCCAACATAAAATGCATACGAGGCATATTATATTGAAATTCAATATCATCTCATATTATTCTAGAAAGCTTTTTTGTTAAATCAAATTTATAAATTGACAAATAAAACGAAAAAAACAGACGAACGCGCTGCACGAGTATTTGATCGATATCATGCTCATCACATTTTCTACATTCTTGCAAAGCTTGTGTCGAATGTGAGTGATAATATTCGGCTCGTGTAGTACATATCGGCTTTCATGCGAACCTCTGGTGAATGCGAACCAGTGCCATATTAACATGCATACCCGGAGCGTAGAGATCAAATATCGGAAATATGTTTTTAAACTCATAACTCGTCAATATATTTTGTGGAATACCTTCTGAGCCGTAGAGAGTATTTTTACATGAATCCTACGTACGAAAAAGAGCGAACATTTATGAAATTCCATATTAATTTGATAAAAATAGAATATATTAGCTATGTTTACATGAAGGATTCAATTCCGTATTGGTATTGGATTGGGTTCTGAGGTGAGCATTTACATGTCATGAATTGAACAAGAGATTCAATCCGTTTTTAATACGCAAATAATGCGATCTAGCGGCAACTTTGAAAACTGCTGTGCTGTGTGTATGGAGTGCACTCGATCCAAAACTCGAAACTGTGTACATGATTGTTTTCGATCCGATATTTCGATCCGATCCCAACTTTGGGGGGATTGAATCCAACCGATCCGATCCTCGTTCCAAGTGGTTGCATGGATGTTTGAGAAGTAGGATTGTATTCAATACCGTATTGAATCATCCATGTAAACATAGCTATTATTTTATCATAAGAATGCACTATTGACATACAAGATAATAACTAAGATGCAATTCTTGCGTTTAAGTCACAGAAAAGTCAAACAAGTGAATGCATGTTCAATATTGGATATATTTTTGTTTCCACAATCTGTTGAATATGAAGCTTCAAATTCCCTCAAGCCGAGCTTGGTTAAAAAGTCTCTTGATTTCAACGTGACTGTGTTAGTTTAGACCATAGATATTAAACACCTATAGAAGGCTAGACCCGCAGTCTCCAATACATCCGCACAGACGCGAGCGTAGCAAATTAAAGAGTCAATCTGCCATATTCAAGATGGCGATTTTGCGTTTTAATTTATGCTTTTTTAATGAAATAAAGTATTTTCCTAAATTGTTCGATATGGTTTAGCTTGTGCAGCATGGGAATGCACAAACAGCAACAATGCGAAGTTATTTTAGTAATCATTTGGTGTTAATGGCTAATATTCTCGTCTGTCAACCTGACAGCCATCTTGAAAAATATTTAGGCTACAAATCGCTCCCATTTACTTTAACACGCGAACTGCCATATTCAAGATGGCTTCAAATAATCATGGAAGTGGATTAGTGACTGCGAATCTAGTCTACTATAGGTGTTTAACATCTATGGTTTAGAGTTAGACAATATATTACTACATGCTACAGCTGAGAATCTTTGTCATAGCGAGAGAACAAGTTTAAAATGTTTGCTTAGCAACACGTTGGCCTATTTAACCTAATCAAGACACAACGCCTGCGAAAACCACCTAGTTTGGTGGTGCGGTGTTTCTCGTCTTCCATGTCATCAATATTCAAGTCTGGTTTAGTGAAGTAAAGTTGGGGGAGGGGGTAGTTGATTTAACCCTTCCAGTCCCCGGCACATTGATCTGTTCACACGCACACGCACACGCACACGCACACGCACACGCACACGCACACGCACACGCACACGCACGAGCAATGTAAGTTAAAACACATGGTTGCTTCAGACCCGGTTAGACAACACTGTAAGTTATGACCAACATGTCATAGTGTAATGTCATTATTTGATTTCAAGCATAAATAGCGTAATATATATATTTTTAAAACAATTTTTCGTTTTAAATAAGATCACATATTTTTCAAACTTCTGCTCTTAGCTTTTTATTGCAATAAATTTATATGCAGTGAAAATGCCTGGGAAATGATTTTTATTGTAATAATAATACAATTATTTCAAATTTGACAGTTGCAAAGGAAATTAACCTGCTTAGTGTTGTTATTTCCAAAACATAGGTAGTAATAATGACAGCTAATAGTTTTGTGTACAGATTTATTTATAGATTTCATTACAGACGTATTTGATAATTTCTTCGTAAATTCAGTGTTTGCCTACAAACGTCATAAACAACATATTGAACTAAATCAATGAGCTTGAGGTATGAACAATACGCTGAATTTGAACTGAACAGCTAATTTATTTTAGCATGTCCCTTTATGCTGGTTGAGTAAAACATTGTCAAGTAGAATTTGTAAGAAGAGCAACACACTTATTTCAATCCTTTGTACTTTGTAAAAATATTCTAGAATGTATTTTACCAAAATTGTTAGTCACGCAAGAAAAACCTATTTGCAGTAGATAGAAAAATACAACAAATTCAATTAACAACCCACATATGTTTTAAAAGTTAATGTGAAAGCTAAGTTGTTTGTTACGTAAAATAGAAATAAGTTTTTAAGAAGTTGCAGTGGTTTAGTATGAATTACTATTGCGCAACCGCGAAGGTTGAAACAAAGTAAACTTCGAGAGCAACTCAACCTTGTTTGCGTAAACACTGTTAGGAAATAGGTTAAGTGCACGTGCACTCCTAGCATTGTTGGCGAGTATGTTTAGAGATACTTAAAATAGCACTTTGAGTTTAAATATTTATATCCCTTACATTTGAAAAGTGTCACATAGTCGCATGGGCGCTGACAAACTAGGTATTGATAAAACAACAATCAAGTCAATTATACATCATTATAAAATAACAGGCATTGTTAGTGTAAATCACACATATGATGTGGAGCTAAAACAAACACGACACGTTAAAAACATTACACTAATTACACTGCACAAACCACGTGCATTAAACTGCTTTATAAAAACAATTACCTTTCTTCAACGTAATGCGAATTACAAATTCAAAACGTTTTTAGTCTTCCCATCTAAAACATACCTACTCTTGATTACAAAGCGCTGTTGCATGAATCCAAAGACAAAACAGTTTCTATTTACGAACGAGAAATTAATTTCCATAATGCTATACAACCCGGTAACGGTGTTTTTGCTTTGATACGCGCGACAATGTTGATGACTTTAATTAGCTGATTTGACAGTGACATTCCGTCTGCGGGGGGTTATGCTGATGATGTGTTTGGATGGAAAACTGACGCAAATAGTGTAGATCGACCTAAAAGTAACAATATCATCCCCGTTTCTGCGACGAGATTGGTTAATGTTTGGCAATAAAGAGTCCTATTTGGTTTATTTAGTGTTTAGCACTAGAAAGGGTTATAGGTTGCTAGAAAACGGCATAATCGCATTGAAGTTTAGTGTCTAGCATACTACCTAAAAAAATATAAAATGAAAGATGCAATTCATTAAAAAGTTCATATCAATAAAAGAAAACAATAAGTGCGTGTGCGCGTGCGCGTGCGCGTGCGCGTGTGCGTGTGCGTGTGCGTGTGCGTGTGCGTGTGCGTGTGCGTGTACGTGGTGCGTGTAGCCTGTGCGCTTTTTGCGTGCTTTGCGTGTTGTTTGTGGGTGTGCGTGTGCGTGTGCGTGTGACGTATGTTGCGTGTGCGTGTGCGTGTGTCGTGTGGGGTGTAGTTCGTGCGTGTCTGATGCATTAGTTTTAGTTACTTGTCTAACCAATCAATTAGTCATTTTACGATGGAAGGGTCAGGGTGTCCTCTCCCCTTTTCTCACAATATCTATCAGGAAAACAACATCTCCACTAAACATTACTGTCAGTGGCATGTCGTACCATGCGTGTGCGTGTGCATGTGCGTGTGCGTGTGCGTGTGCGTGTGCGTGTGCGTGTGCGTGTGCGTGTAGTTACACCACTGATCTGAACACATTAATTTAAGTCTACTTTAACAATCAAGTTTCAGTTTTGGTGGAGGTGCCGGGTCTCTCTCCTTTTCTCACAATATCTATTCAGGAAAACAACATCTCCACTAGACATTACTGGCAGTGGCATGTCGTACCATGCGTGTGCGTGTGCGTTTGTGGTGCTGTGGGGTGCGTGTGTTAGTGGTTAGTACACCACTGATCTGAACGCATTAATTTTAGTCTACCTTTAACAATCAAGTTTCAGTTTTGGTGGAGGTGCCGGGGTCTCCCCTTTTCTCACTATATCTATTCAGGAAAACAACATCTCCACTAGACATTACTGGCAGTGGCATGTCGTACCATGCGTGTGCGTGTGCGTGTGAGTGTGCGTGTGCGTGTGCTGTGCGTTGCGTGTAGTTACACACTGATCTGAACGCATTAACTTTAGTCTACTTTTAACAATCAGTTTCAGTTTTGGTGGAGGTGCCGGGTCCTCTCCTTTTCTCACAATATCTATTCAGGAAACAACATCTCCACTAGACATTACTGGCAGTGGCATGTCGTACCATGCGTGTGCGTGTGTCGTTGAATCGCGTTTGCTATTCTAGGTGGTGGTGCGGTGCTGTGTGCATGTATGTATTGAAAACAACTATCTGAACGCATTACTTCAGTCACTGTCGTACATCGTTTCAGTTTTGGTGGGGTGCGGGTTCTCTCTATTACCACAATAGATCGGAAAAGCATACATTTACACTAACAAACAATTGCAGTTGGTCGTACATGCGGGTGTCCTTTGTCACTATGCTATGCGGTCCTGCATATGCGAGTGGGATGTGTAATGGTGAGTGCGTGTAGTTACACAACTGATCTGAACGCATTAATTTTAGTCTACTTTTAACAATCAAGTTTCAGTTTTGGTGGAGGTGCCGGGTCTCTCCCCGTTTCTCACTATATCTATTCAGGAAAACAACATCTCCACTAGACATTACTGGCAGTGGCATGTCGTACCATGCGTGTGCGTGTCGTGTGCGTGTGCGTGTGCGTGTGCGTGTGCGTGTGCGTGTGCTTGTGAGTGTGCGTGTGCGTGTAGTTACACCACTGATACGAACGCATTAATTTTAGTCTACTTTTAACAATCAAGTTTCAGTTTTGGTGGAGGTGCCGGGTCTCTCCCCTTTTTCTCACAATATCTATTCAGGAAAACAACATCTCCACTAGACATTACTGGCAGTGGCATGTCGTACCATGCGTGTGGTGTGCGTGTGCGTGTGCGTGTGCTTGTAGTTACACCACTGATACGAAACGCATTAACTTTAGTCTACCTTTAACAATCAAGTTTCAGTTTTGGTGGAGGTGCCGGGTCATCTCCTTTTCTCACTATATCTATTCAGAAAAACAACATCTCCACTAGACATTTCTGGCAGTGGCATGTCGTACCATGCGTGTGCGTGTGCGTGTGCGTGTGCGTGTGCGTGTAGTTACACCACTGATCTGAACGCATTAATTTTAGTCTACTTTTAACAATCAAGTTTCAGTTTTGGTGGAGGTGCCGGGTCTCTCCCCTTTTCTCACTATATCTATTCAGGAAAACAACATCTCCACTATACATTACTGGCAGTGGCATGTCGTACCATGCGTGTATGTGTGACGTGTGCGTTGACATGTGCATGTGCGTGTGCGTTGTGCGTGTGCGTTGTCCTGTGCGTGTGCGTGTGCGTGTGCGTGTGCGTGTGTGTGTGCGTGTAGTTACACCACTGATCTGAACGCATTAATTTTAGTCTACTTTTAACAATCAAGTTTCAGTTTTGGTGGAGGTGCCGGGTCTCTCCCCTTTTCTCACAATATCTATTCAGGAAAACAACATCTCCACTAAACATTACTGGCAGTGGCATGTCGTACCATGCGTGTGCGTGTGTTTATATATATGAACGTTTGAAAAGTGGCAGTGATGAAATTATAGCAATTATGAAGAAAAACGATGCCCAAAACAATATAAATATATAAAAACATTTCCTTGAGTGCAATAGCATACTATTAAGATTTGAAGTGAATAAAAAATAATCACATCCCATAGCACTGTACACAATCAACATCACTGCATTATTAATAATAACTAGGAAAACGCTTAAGTCCCGCCGCGTTGTTGGATGAGCGTAATTGGTGCATTGAGCTGCCATGTGTAACGCGGATTTTCTGTTGTTCTGTGAAAAAATTATTGCTTAGTCGAAGATTTTTTTAAATTAAATAAAATAAAATAAAAAATTAACTTAATTTTTTTAATAAATCGTAATTTAAAAAAAATAAAAAATCGTAAAATTGCAATTTTCATAAGAAATAATTATTCGATTGCGCTCAAATTTAACACGAGCATATAAATTGATGAAATTAAGGTTCTGTGAAAAAATCATTACAATAGGATAAAGCATGTAGGTGTTATAAGTCAAAGAATTGTTTAAAAAAAGAAAAAACCCGTAAAATTTCGATTTTCATGAGAAAATAATTTTTAGATTACGCTCAAATTTCACACGAATATCTTAATTCATAAAATTAAGGTTCTGTGAAAAAATCATTACAATCGGATAAAGCGTGTAGGTGTTATAAGTCGAAGAAATATTTAAAAAATCGAAAAAAATCGTAAAATTGCGTTTTTTATAAGAAAAAATTTCCCGATTGCGCTCAAAAACGTGGCAGTTCTAAGTTCAGAGATTTCGAAGGCCTCCATAAAATTTCATCGCAATCGGAGTATCGGTTTAGCCGGAATCGTGTTAACAAACACACAAAAATACAAAGAAAAAAAAAGAAAAAAAAAACATTACGGATTTTTTTCTCCAGTGTAGTGAAATGGAATCTTCGCTTCGCTCGCTACGCTCGCTACGCTCATCCAATTAAATACCTTTGAATTTGTATTTTGTTTAGTTTTTCTATAAATTAACAATTGTGCGATGAAAGACTCAACTATATTGGGCACACGAATGCATAGGACTTAGCCATTTCTCTACACTATTTTTCACGTGTATAGATTATTAGTTTACGAGAACTTGAAAGTATTAATTACAATTATTCATGTCTTGAATGCGTTTCCTTTCCAGAAATATAAACAGTTTGTTCTTGAAGTTGTTGCTCAACTCAACTGTTTGCTACGTAATGCGAGTTTAAAATGGCGCGTGCAACGGTCGTAAGTTGGGAGATTGTACGTGATGGGGTTTTTGATTTCCCGATTTATAAGTGCGCACAAAGTGTACAATCGATTAAGTTAAACGTGTGAGTGTTGGGGGCGGTTTAGCCTGCGAATGACATGCAGATAGGTTTAAACAGTCAAACTTTCACAGTGAAATGTGCGCATAACTTTCAATTGTTTTAACTCGACAACTTGGTTTATTTCCTTGATTTATCTTTGGGTTTGAACTGGAAAATCATTAATATCACACGGATACATTTAACTATACGATTAGTGGCACAAAGTACGTTTTCCAATGTAGGTACTGAAATAAATTTAAACCATATATTTAACTATAAGAATCGTTTTCTCTGCATTGTTGTTATTTGTTTAAATTTACCTTGAAACTTATTATACAAAAAAAATCTTAAATATTAGGTTAAATCTTAATAACATTTTAACAGTTTAGAGAATTTGTTTTCGAACATTTTCTAATCTTGTTTACGCTTTTAAAACCAATTAAAAATAACGAGGTAGGTATTTATAAAAAGCTTGCTTTAAATATTTTAGGTATCAGAAATGTTTCGTGTGCACTCAAGCATCATTTTAAATTCTGCTTAATATATAAAACACAATTGAAAACATCACAGCTCGTTACCTTGTTATATCATCTCTCCCGCAAAAAACGTGTTTTATATTTGATTAAATTATGTAAAGGAGCTAACAAGAATAAATGGCTGTCGTAAATATTAACTTTTCAAGATTGAATCTTTAATTTTAATTGAAACTCAACAGAAAAGACCAGACATGAAAATATGTCAACATGTCTTATTTTGTCAGACATCCCACTCCATTAATTTGATTTTATAATTATTTTTTACAATTAAACGTTCGAAATGGACATATAGGTAGTAAATATTAAATCCATATTTATTTATTGAGGTTTTTCTACTGTTTTGGATTATTATGGAATAATAAATAAACTATGCATTTTAACATTTATTGTTTCATAAAAATATTATGAAACAAAATAATTATGTATTATTATTATAATGAATATTATTTAATTTTTTTTATTTAGAAAAAAAATGTTTTATTTAATTGTGCAGTTCGCGGTGGTTTATACGATTGTGGCGCAGGTCCGAAGCGTATGAAAATAGAGGAACGTAGGTTTCGACTTCCTCATAAGGCATTAATTTTTGTAATTGTCCTTGACTATAATCTATCACCCCTCATTTCCTCGAAAATAAATATTGCATAAAAGAGATGTACGGGAAAAAAATCAATAAAATATATCGATTATATTTTTGTCACCAAGTAAGAGAGAAGGCCATTGTAGATTATTTTTGTAGTGATATATAGCTGAAAAGTTCTCAAAGAAAAGTTTGAAAAGTTTTCAATTTTATGAAAAGTATTTCGATCAACTCTCTGAAAAGTTTCAAATTTTGAAAAGTTGTATTTAGAAGTTGGTATGAGTGTTTCTTGTAGGGAAGTGATGAATACTGTAATAAATGATGATAGGCCTAATCAATTTTGCTTATAGTTCAGCTATCTGTAGACCTACATAGTACATTGTAATGAAATTCATGATGTAAGGAAAAGAGTATGGCTGTTTCAAGTCATTCGATGCAAGTCGTTATTTATGTTCATTTTTAGTAAAATAACATTTAACGGCCAATGTGGTCGAGGCCTTTGCATTAATGTTTAAAATGTGTTCTTAGCAATCCTACCTCATTTGATTAAAGAGGCTGATAACACTTCAAACAACTAAAATAATACTTTAACCATGAATGAATCCATGTAAACTTAGTTATTTGTTATTTCATTATAAATCCAGACAATTTGATGTAATTCACGAAAATCTTCGAACTAGGCTAAGTGGCTATGCATGATTTAATATATAATTTCTTATAGAAGTAAAGGGTATGGCCTAATTAAGTAGAATTATCATCTATAGTAGAGTAAGTTTAATCGATAAGTTATTATGAGTTGGTACAAGAAATTGCCATGTTTTATTACTAAAACACGTGCTTTTGAAAGTTTTAAAACTTTTTACGAATTTGACTTTTCATATAAATAAACTTGCCTCGGCTGTACGAGTACGTGAACAGATCACTTGCGTGACGATCCCAGTAATACAATCACTAGACAGAGATAACCGACAACGGTTGAACACTGCTGTTGTTTCCAGAGAAGCTACCATCAAGTTTAATGTTGGACAATAAAAAGCAGAGTTTCGTGTGCTACGCCACTGGCTGTAGGGACGCGCGTGTGGCCCACAGATACCCCCCCCCCCACCCACCGCCTACCCGTCTGGTGGAGTCGAAACTGACAGTTTAAGCCGAGCCCTACTGCCGTGCGTCAGTTCGAGGTATTATAGACGGCATTGATATACTTCAATATACATCCAGAAACTTTTTAAGACTTTGCGTGATTTCCATTTTGACTCATTAAAAAAATGTGAAACTCGAATGTTTCTTATTTCTTCAAAAGCGTAAAATAAAAACCTTTTTTTAAATCGATACTATATTTTATATTGTGGTGCAATGCGCAAAACGCAATATTGGATTTTTGTATAACAAATGGTTTATCGGATGCGATTTTAATATGTAAGTTACAATAATCCAAGCTTATATTTAGATGCCACTTGTATAGTGAGGAAGTTATAGATTTAGAAGTTGTTTGTTAATTTTAATTTTAATTCCAAATTTATTAATCAAATGAGTGTTATTGCGTGTCTTACGGCAACAGCATTGGATGCAGAGACAAACTCAGGTTTTTATTATATGATATGCCATCTAAAGCTAATTGAAGTTTAAATCGAAAAGGAGGAATTTATTAAGTTATTATTAGATTCTTTATTCATTTATTACTACCAGATTCACGTCAGTTTAATTAAAAACAGTAATTATTTAGAAATTTCGATTAAGTTTTACACAACGTTAGCGTCCTTTTGTAAAAAAAAAATTAAAGTAAAATTCCCTAAAAACGTCTTGTCTAAACATATGATACGTTACTACTATCGGGTCAATAATAAAAACCGACGGAGAAGAAAACGATTTATCAGCAAAAGTAGCATTAATGACCAAATGGCGAAATATTCTAATTTGAAAATACACTTATCTAATAAACTATGTGCAATAATTCTGAGGTGGAAGAAACTTGAAAAGCGTAACGTGACAGGAAATCTTGAAGAATATATTCAGCAGAAAGAAAACTACCCGGCACCTCCACCAAAATCATTTTAATGTGAATATGTAATTTCAAGTAATTGTAAAAACGCGGATTAAAATGTTAATTATGTATATGAAAACGTAATTTTTATTGTCTGAAGGCAACATTTATGTCAAAAAATAATTTTTAAAAAATGAGGTTATTATTTTATTATTTTTTAAACTAGAATAAATGAAAATAATTAAATTCATTCATATTTAGAGTCTACCTACTCAGTCATATAATTGATATGTGTGTTCATTATAATTCAATATTAATTTAATTATTGAATCAAATAGAAAAATACATGTGTACATACATACATCTAATTATTCTGTAAAATATTATAACAATAATACACATTCTAAATTGATTAACGGTAATTGTGCACTACAAGCAGAAATGTGACTGCAGAGTATATAATAGGTAGGGGCTACCTACTTAGGCCTTCACATATTCAAAAGTTATCATCAAGTTATCATTAACAGAACAATACATTCTACACATTTTTTTATTTATTTTATCTTAAAAAGTATTAATTATTAATGGCCTTGTTTTTATTTAATTAGGCGGTTAATTAAATGTTAGTTATGACGCAAACCTACGTTAGTAAATATACATTTATATGGGTATGTAGTCACCCAAATTTTAGTAATAAGTACTAGTAACAGTAGGACAAAATTAACATAAATTGGTTTATGTAATTATTGTTCATCAGTCTTTTTCTTTTCCCACTTTATTCCTAATTTATGACATTTTTTTTTTTTTTTAATTCATTGTACTTCACATTTCAATTTATAATTTGAATACGTTATTAAAAATGTACTCATTTCCATTTCATTATCTCGTGTGCATTTATGTTCTTCGTTTTATTTAGTTGTAAATAAATTAAACAGTTTCGTGCCCGGGATATTGGAGTAAAGAACACCACTTAACGCGACACTGTCTGAAATGAGTTGAGACAATAACAATTAGTAACGAACTTATAATTATAAAACTTTTCTCTTTGAAACAAAACTCTGTTGTACAGAAACAATTGCCACATGAAATTAAGCGTTATGTACAAAACCATGGAATAAATAACGTACATGAATTGCCCATAAATGTGAATCCTATGAATGGAAATAAAACCTTCTAATGACACCATCAAAACTTCATGCATAACTATATTGCACTATTTAAACCGACGGCAAAAATCGACAATACAACAGCGATTGTAAAAATATATTGTTGGTTGTTTAAACTTGATTGGTACTTTATGAACTTTGCCGGCACCTACACCAAACATGAACTTTGATGGTAGGGTTTACAATAATCTAATGTTTACTGATTCCATAATAATATTTAATATAATAAATTGTAATTAATTAATATAGATATTACTCATATAAACATCGTTTACCATGAATCAAACTGCACTGAAACAATTAATTGTAAATGCAAGTTTATTGAAAGCTAGTAATTAATGTAAACACGTGAAGCGGCAAAATGACCCGTTTCACAGCTTTTATTTTATTTTATTATTATTATTATTATTTATTATTATTATTATTATTATTATTATTATTATATTATTATTATTATTATTATTATTATTATAATAAAAAATAAATTATAATTACGCACATCTTTAAAATTGCTTTGAAGAGCTTTATTAACTTTCTTTAAATTTTAGAGCATTTAAAAATTACTTTGTTTGTTAGCTAATTGGTACCCATCTTGAAAAACTTGAGCTAATTGAAATGATAGTACATAAATGATGTAACGGAAGATTTTATGAAAAGAGGATACCGTATTATATAGTCGCCAACATTTTTCGCAGCACAAAGGAATATTAAAATCTATAAGGAGAGAACCGAGAGGAACAAAATGTTGTAAAGACCTCGACGAACACAACCTCAGGGGTATACTTTATTGGGCGTGGTATGAAAAATACGGGAGAGAAGACGCAAAAAATGTTAGTTCAATAAATATATTGAAAAGATGAAAATATGACAATGATGATGGATTTTAATAAAATGTTGCCACGTGTCTTTTAAAAGGGCTTACGAATCCCCTTTGATCCGTTGCATCGCTTAGGATATTGATTCGACTAGCTAGAGTCAGGTGCAAGCTGCAGGCCGAGAAACCTCCCTCTCCCCTGTTAACCCAATGACATCTCACATCCACGAGAAAGCGTAGAAAGCAAGCGGAAGTCCCCCCCCCCCCCCACCATCCATGTAAGTCCCTTCACTTTGATTTAAATTTGACGTTGTCGTGTTTAAAAGCCGTCAACTTTTATTTTTACTACGAGCAAAAAGAGAATGAGAATGTGACAGAAGATTTAGAGAACGGCGTGGAAATGTCCCTCTCTGTTTTCTGAGCTTTCGAAAGCTTTCCAACGATGACTTGTATGTCACGGAGGGCCCTGTTGTCGTGCGCGTGCTTTTAGCTGGAGGGACTAATTTTCCCTTTCTATCCAGAGGCGCGTTCATCATTTTAGCGAAACACAAATGTTTTTCACGAAACAAGATGTCCTCATATTGTTATATTTGAGCGAGTCTGTTGAAATCATTGAATAGGCTAGACATGGCATCAAAAATAATTTATATACCTCGTAAATTTTGATGCTTTATTTTACGCAGAGTTTCGAACAATACAATGGTTTTGTTAAAAGTGCGACTATTTCCAGTTTATTTTTTAAATATTGTTAAAGGTGATCTTATTAATATTTGGATAAAAGAAACGCTGCTTGGAAAAAAGTTAACAGAAACAGTAGTGGGAAGAATGAAAAAATGACACAAATTAGTAGAAAGACCTGTAAAAGACGGTTTGAATATACGATACTTGCAATTAAAAACAGTGAATACATTGATTATTGTTGCGAACGTGTCCGTTACAGTCCAAAACAGTAATAAACATTTCTTTGTCGCAGCTTATGAAGATTATATTTTATACAATCAAGAAAAAAAATCGAATTCGACTCGGAATTTGTAATTTCTGGATTAAATAAAAAATATGAATTCTTCCTACAGGAGTGTTTCCCAACTCACTTACCAAATCAAGAACTGAATGGTATTATTTTATTCAATCTGTGAGCCTTTGTTTTAACTTTGCATTATACCTTATTCAATTTTAACAAAAACCACATTTTTTACAACCAGAATATCAGTTTCCAGTGTTCAGCATCAAACTACCTTGGGCGGTGATATTTTAATGTAGTTTCTCTACGTCATCTTCAGCAATGTAATTGTTTTGCGAGGGATAAAATATTCAGTAAAAGCAGAACGAATCCACTCTTGTGTTTTACGTTCCTCCATACAGTCTCGAGCATATAAACCACCTAGGGCACTTTATTTCCCACCGCATGCGATCTTTAGATTTCAAGCGTACCAATATAGAACACCACGGACTTAGTTGAATGTGTCTGTGAGCTCTCCACAACATAAAGTTCATATTTTACATTAAACTTTCCCACTATTCACATATTTTCCTTCGTCATAACTCGAGTGTGGAATAATATTAAGCTAGTTCTCGCGAACACATCTCTGCGTACAAAAACTCTTTGGTGTGAATAAATAAGAATTTCAACATGCGATTTTTTATTAAAATAATTTGAAATTTTTAACTATTTTATGTTGGATAACCTAACTAATCACATAACATACCATTTATTGGATAGAATTGCTTAACATTTAAATTAAAAACACTGTTTCGAATAGATAATCATTTTCGACTTCAGGTTATTCAAATGTCATAATAATAAAAACTTAAAAAATACAATAGCCAAAGGAGTTTTTAACGCTTGAAAGTTGACAAATAAAGGTGTAAATAAACAGTAAATTAACTATTTACTAACGGAATACACAAGTAGGTACTTGATTGGCTTATGTTTGTTAAATAACTTGATGGCGAAAATAGCTAACAATTTCCATCCGAAATGTTGTTTTTTATTTGAAATATAAAAGAGGGTTTTTAGTAGATCGAAAATAACTAACTGATTTTGATCCTGTAACTTCTTTGTTTCTCTTGCTTTAAATCACACATCTGTTTGGAATTCTGTAAAATAAATAATTTTCAAAAAATGTGCAATTCAAATCTTCATTTCATCAGTTAATCTACAGCATCGCAGTGCGTTTACCTAAATGAATCATCCTAATATACCAAAGAGAATACTTAGCAAGCACGGGTAGTGTTCGCACAATTCGGAATAACAAAACAGAAATTGAATAATTCGATGAGAGTTGATATTTTTCGTGGACGCGCAAAATAAGCTTAAAATTCAAAATGGTGGAGGTGCCGGGTTGTGACTTTAAAAACGTTCTGAGGAGCTGGCGACTCCCCTTAACTCCCAGAGTCACTAGAAACATTCGTATGGGGCAATATCAACAACAACAAACACGCATGTATGTCGGACGTCGTGTGCAGCTTTTATCGTGAGACGTGACACACGAACAGACGGACGGACAGACGAACGGACATGATAGTGATGCGTAAGTGGGAACAACGCTCCCAAATTAAGAAAGATTAAAATTAATTCTAATAGAGCGAAAAATAATTTTTTTCTTCAATTGAAGGCTTATTAGGGTACATCATGTTTCCATTTCACGAGAATAGTTTCTTATTAAAAGATGGCTTTAACCGACCATGTATTTTTTTTTATTACCAGGCTGCTTCGCGAAAGCTTTTGCTAGTCGCGTTGATGGATGAGCTTTTTTCTACGTATTTAGTATGCGTGGGATCTCTTTACTTTTTCAAGTACCATTGTGAAAATAAAAACACTTTTGTTAAATTAGGAAATTTGTTAGAAAGTAGTATAAATTAATAAGGTAATACCAATTAATAGAATGTAAAATATCTGGAGACCCGAAGATTTGCTTTTTGAACGCATTGTATTTGATTGTTATCAAGTCTCTATAGTTACTTGTTAATTATTTATACACCTAAAAACTTACATTACAATTTAAAACCTTTATTTCTATGGATTATGGCAACTTTTTCTTTCAAAAGGCAATACATCACCAATACCTTAATGTCCATTTGAAATATGAACGTTGTAGCCCCACCCGTTTGGTCAGAATCGGCCCAAATGTCACGAAAATATCGCACTAAAAATCGAAAAAATCGTAAAAGTACGATATTCATGAGAAATATTTCTTTGATTATACCCAAAAACGTGGCAGGTCTAAGTTTAGAGATTTCGAAGGTCCCCTCCTATTTTCATCAAGATTGCATATGCCGTTTGCCCGGTAGAGCGCAAACAAACAGACAGAAAAAACAAACAAAAGCAAACATTGAAGCTAATTTTTTTGAGGGTCAGTGAAATTGAAGTGTTCGCTTTGCTCATCCAATTAGTTTTGGAATTTAATGAACATTACAGTTTCACATCACATTCTGTGATTATGAAGTGAAATGCACCGTATTGTCATTTAACAAATGGTTCAAATAGCAAAAATAATTGTTTATACGATTTTTGGAGATGCCGGGTAGAGCGAGAAAAGTTTTAACTCCATAAGAATAGCATTGTTGGTGGAGGTGCCGGGTCCTCAGTACGTAATTTAATTATTTATTTACTAGGAAAACGCTTAAGTCCCGCCGCGTTGTTGGATGAGCGTAATTGGTGCAATGAGCTGCCATGTGCTATAAAGATTTTCTGTTGTTTTGTGAAAAGATTATTACTTAGTCGAAGATTTTTTTTAATTAAATTAAATTAAATAAAAAAATAACTTTATATTTTTATTTATTTAAAAAAAATAAAAAAAATCGTAAAATTGCGATTTTCATAAGAAATAGGTATTCGAATGCGATCAAATTTTACACGAATATAATATTAATTCATAAAATTAAGGTTCTGTGAAAAAATCATTACAAAAGGATAAAGCATAGGTGTTATAAGTCAAAGAATTGTTTTAAAAAAGAAAAACCTGTAAAATTTCGATTTTCATGAGAAATAATTTTTCGATTGCGCTAAAATTTTACACGAATATCTTAATTTATTAAATTAAGGTTCTGTGAAAAAATCAATAAAATCGGGTTAAGCCGTGTTGGACACAAACCAAACTCGGCGTAGTGCGATTATATTTCATAACTCACAAACTACGAGACACAAATCATAAGAACATAACTTACAGTAAAAATGAAATAAACTGAAGTTTGAATTGTGTTTAGTGTTGCGTCGTTAAGAAAACCGTTAGACACGAATTAGTCCAGATTCTAGCGGCTCCCCGCCATGTGTAGCCGCGCCTTGAATGTTACGCGCTGCATCGGAACTCAAGTTGAATTGTAAACTAAAAAGAAGGATTTTTAGAAGTGGTCTTTTTTTAATTAGAACAATAATTCTGGAACGGAATCATTTTCCAGCTGCAGTTGTTGAGAAATCCTCGGTGAACAGGTTAAGAAGGTGTTTGTAGGATATGGATTTGGATTTGATTTGATTGATGCATGATGTTGATTTGTTGATGGATTTCATGATTTAGATGTAAAATAAGAAATTCAGAAAAAAGAGTGTGATATTAAGTATTGATACTTTTGATACAACTATAAATTGTTAATTTTAGGTACTTGTCACCATGTAAACCACATATTTGCAAGGATAATAAAATAAATAAAGCCATGGAGAAAGCGAGTATACCTTACACTGATGCTGCCGGAAAAACAAGTAGTTTTCATAAACTTGTGGACGAGAGAACACTGAATAAGTTTAGGAAGTAAGCTACTTATTCAACAAATTGTACAAAAACTTTACACAAAATATCTCATTTTATTTTGATTATGGTAAAAGTGAGTTGTATTTGGATCTGGGTTTACTTAACCTTATAGGGGCCCAAATGTAAACCACCCTCATAGCCCACTAAAGTAAACCCAGTACCGGTACTAGTGGTACTAGTGGTACGATATAACTTTGATATTTTGGTGGAGGTGCCGGGTTACGAAATGTTCCTCCCATGAGTGGGACGGGCACTGACCCCTGACCCCTTAACCCCCAGGGTCTGAAATAACGATATTTAGAATTTGGATTTGTGAATTATCATAGTAAAGCAAAATGTTACGGATCGAGCTTATGTCGACGAAGGAAACCAAATCTACCCCCAAATCATTTTTAAAAGTTATTTCATCGAAATTAATGACACACGCTACAAACAAAAGAAGCTATGCGTTATGTTATTGTAAGTTATTGTGCGAATTTTTGGTATGTTTATTCTTCGAAATTAAAATCGACGTAACATTCAAATTTTAATTTTATTTAATTTAATTTATTTAGTTAACACAAACTAAGAACACAACAAATTTTTAATGATTTTATTTTTTGTAAACTCATAACCAAAATATCCTTCTGAATTGTGTATACCAAACAATGCAATAGTTTATTTCGGCCCGTTTGATAAAAGCATTCCTAACCCCCTTAACCCCACCTCAACCCTTATCCTTTGAGTGAGACGCAGAGTATAGAAAGTCGATTGAAACGTATTGAAGTCTTAACATGTTATTTTATTTTGATGGATTGGGTATTAAGAACGCGGAAAGACCGATATCCGGCCTAGCGACGCCCCCGACATAATATCGATATAAAGCGATTGTGTGCTAGTCGATATTGTTCCTTTACACTGGGCTGGGGTGCATGACGTCATCGAGATGGATAGACCAGCTGTTGAGTCTTGGGTCGTTAGTGAGTACCTACATACACGTCAGGATAATATACGTTTTCTCGATCTAAACTAGTACATTACGTTCAAGCATATAAATAATAAATAAATAAATAAATAAATAAATAAAATAAATTGTATTTAGAGTCTACCCACTCAGTTATATAACTGATTTTCAGTGGGGGACAGTATATCAAAGCGACTAAGCCAACCCTGTAGGCCCCGACGCAATCGACGAGTGAGCGATAACCAACCAAAGATCGATATTTTTAATAGGAAATATAACAATCTGTGGTATGGACAGTGCGAACACCCGCGGATCAGCGCCAGAATCAACAAGACCGATTCAGAACAACTCTGAATTTATTATGTGCTTCGTTGCTAGGACGGCTCCAAAGTCACTGTTTACAAACTCCTAAGACAAGAACTGGTGGACTTAAGTCCAAATCAGAAGTTAAAAAACTTCTGACTTTGGCGGGAATCGAACCCTGGACCTTCTGCATTGGAAGCAGATACGCTAACCACAAGACCAACGAGCCATATGTTAGTCCATGTGTCCGTCTGTGCATGTGTCGCATCTCAAAATAAAACTCGTACACGACGTCTATTAAAATGTGTTTGAAGAGAGATCCCGGAAGTTTAGTTAGTATGTTTTAACATTGATAATAAATGAATATTGTGAAGTGATTTAATTTTTATGATGTTAGGAAGTTTAATTTTTTCTGCATGTTTTAATGTATAATAATATATGTCATATTGAATATGTTTCTAATTCAATTATATTAATGTATCTTATTCAAACTGTGTACCAGTGTTACAGTTGATAATAATATGTTGTTCTAGACAGTAGTTTAGTTAATGACTGGTGGTAATTAAGGCACTGTGTGTTATGGGGACTCGCTCTAATCTCGCTTCCAGCGATGTGTTTGTTGTGAAAATGTACTTTACATTCAAAGTAAATAATAAAATAATAATAATTGTCAACACGGATGAAACACATGTTTGGTTGGGAATGTTGGTAACATGTTGTTGTTGGTAGCATGTTTTTTTGGTAAGGGGGAGTGGCTGGCCACCTTCCCCCACCACGAAAGTTTGGAAATTCATGACCTACAACTTCCACCATTACTAAATGTAAGAAAAAGCCACGAATATTTTAGTAAGCTGAACCGGCACCGCCAACAAAAATATGAATGCACGATCATTTTGTTTGTATTCTTCGACAATCAGTTAATTACAAGTAGTTCTGATCCCTATGTTAGGAACACCGGTGCCTGTGATTATGTATCATATTAATTTTGAGTTGAATTGCTAAAAAAAAAATTATTGTATAAACAAAATATTTGTACTTTTTGAAAATTTACTTGTAAAAATAATAAAAATGTTTATATTTTTAATCAAAATCAATAAATAAATGTAGATATAAATTCATAACATAATTCAATTCCAGATAAATAACGTATTCATTCCATCTTTATATCTTACACAATACGACAAATCGTCTACAACCGGTCAATCCATATCCCAACCTTTCCCCATACACAAAGCGAATATTAAGCTTCATAACTTAAAATTCATTTAACCATCTACTTCTGCTTTTATGATATCAGTCAGAGTGCGATATAAACCTTTAATTCATTGAGGTTAAAAATGTAAAATTTAAAAAAGAGAGTATTTTGCTACAGTTATTTCAATCAATAGCCATCCAAATATCATGTCGTAGATAATTGCAACAAAAATCCTACATTGCGGTAAATGTCCATGCACTGCGGTGTCACTGTCGAAAATACGAAATTGAACATTTGCTAGTTTTAAACTCCGAGTATAATTGTTTGACTCCACACGACGTGAATTTCATCCAGTGAGGGTTGGCACATTTCACGCTTGTAAATTACTCTGCAAATTGGTTTTTAAATAAAATTACATTGCCAGCGTGACGGAGAGTATGAAATCAGAGGGGAAATGAGGGGTATTTTTACTCCTTGATGAGAGAACATGAGCTTCCGCTTTAAGCTGAATACCCCCTTCAGGCTTCTAATTGAGCGAACATGAAGGTTATTCGGATTTCTGGGAGAATTTTAAGATCTCTTTCCAGTATTTGACATTCTCAAGCTTCAGTGAAGAAATAGTCGGGGAATGATCCAGAAACTTCATAATAATATTCCATGCTGTGTTTACAGTAAGCTCCCTTAAGCCTGTGAGGTCACCAAAAAGCGAAAATCCAAAATATGTACAAAACAGAAGTAAGAGTCTTTTGAATGGACCATTTTTTTGTGTGGGGGGAAGGGGGGGTTGTTACAAACTATAATTCCGCTATTGCTACCTTATTGTACGATTTTGGGTTTAAGGTAATTTTGGTGAAAATCTGTGCGTTTTCAAGCTCCACAATGACCATTTTTTTATCAACTAAATTCCTGTTTTTTATCCAAAAGTTTTCCTCTTTCAATGTCATTTTGGTGAAAATCTGTGCGTTTTAAAGCGTCACAATATCACAAAAAACAACTTTGTATCTACTAAAATCCTCTTTTGGTCAGATGGTATTTGCCTTTAGTATTGCGATAAAATAGTTATTCTATTATTCTCCATTGAAACGTAAAGTACACATTCACACTTTTTTTAAAAAAAGGCGGGGGTTGTCCCCTCCTTCCCCTTGATACGCCACTGTTTTTCATCCCATCACTGGCAGCTCTGTGCGCCAGACAGTGTAATCCAGCCGCGAGTTGATTGTCTGTCCTAATACCGATCTCGCTGCACAAGGCCATCAATCTTTATAGCTGTCACTCTCGATCAGTTATTACCTCCACTGCCAACCCCTTAAAAGTAGCATCCATTTATTGCCTTGCCTCGAACTTTCTATAAAATAGCAGATAAACTTCGTTAATCAACAAACATTATTGAAATTTCTCAATTTCATCAAGCGGGAAACACTCCCGAAGGTGATATCCTAAATTCAGAAATTATAAAATCCATCTCAGCCGGGTATCGAACTCGGGTCTTCCGATCCGA
The DNA here is from genome assembly GCA_024449915.1 of Sweltsa coloradensis. Lineage (NCBI taxonomy): Eukaryota > Metazoa > Arthropoda > Insecta > Plecoptera > Chloroperlidae > Sweltsa > Sweltsa coloradensis. Next base: position 312,190 of record JAMZAV010000276.1, read on the forward strand.
TCAGCAATCTGGAGACCTGGGATCTATAAACCCGCCTGAGATGGAATTTGTAATTTCTGCGTAGATTTCGATGTAGTTATTATAGTTGAAATGTTTAACAGTACATTTAAATAATATAAATTGTAGTTCACTTCATGTTCTGAACATTCAACCCCCCCCCCCCACTACTTTTAATTAAGCTTTTAGTCAGACAAGGGGCAAGTAGTCCCCGGGCAGGTTTCTCAAAAGAATTATAATTATTTTGACTGTACGGTAGAAGCAATCACAATACATGTCAAAAATAGCAAGGTTTAATATAACTAGGAAAACGCTTAGTCCGTCGCGTTGTTGGATGAGCGTAATTGGTGCATGATTGTGTTATGAGGATTTTCTGTTTTCTGTGACAAAATTATTACAAAATCGAATAATTTTTTTTTTAAATTTAAAATTAAATACAAAATTAACTTTATTTTTTTTTTTTTTTTATGAACGTAATTTTAAAAAAAAAAAAAATCGTAAAAGGCGTTTTTCTAAAAAATAATTATTCGATTGCGCTCAAATTTTAAGAATATTTAAATTTCAAAAAATTTAAGGTTTTTTAAAAAATTTTTACAATAGGATAAAGCAGTAGGTGTTTAAGTAAAGGGGACTTTTTTAAAAAAAAAGAAAAAACCTGTAAAATTTCGTTTTTCAGAGAAATAATTTTTCGATTGGCTCAAATTTTCACACAAATATTTTAATTATAAAATTAAGGTTCTGTAAAAAAATCATTAAAATCAAATTAAGCTGTGGGTGTTATAATCGAAAAAATATTTTAAAAATCAAAAAATTCGTAAAATGGGATTTTCATGAAAAATAATTTTCCGTTTGCGCTAAAAAACGGGGGCAGTTCTAAGTTCAAGATTTCGAAGGTCTCATAAAAATTATCGCAATTGGAGTATCGGTTTAGCCGGAATCGTGTTAACAAACACACAATAATCAAACAGAAAAAAAAAAGAAAAAAAAAAAAAAAAAAACTCGCGGATTTTTTTCTCCAAAATAGTGAAATGGAATCTTCGCTTCGCTCGCTACGCTCGCTACGCTCATCCAAATTAAATTATTTTTCCAGCTAACGTCATACAAAAAGTAATAAAGTTAATTGTAGCGGACTAAAAGAAGTATACATTAAAAATTATTTATTTTTACTAAAAATAATAGCAAGCGAGGTTTACTACAGGTCGAAAAAGAATAACCTATAAGCACATAAATGAGCATCACAACAAAAAAAACACTCTGGGGTATTTGAAGAGGTAAAATTTGTTTTATTGCGTATGATTGTGTTTTAGCCAAACTTTATACCTAAATATTTCCGTTACAGATGTTTGTCTAAACAGAAATCATTGTACTGAAATAAAATTAAAATAATACATAGCTTGGTAACAAATTAAGTTGGAGAAAAAATAGTGTAAACACTACAAATTCCAAATTTCCTAACAAATTTCCTAGCAACGAAGCACCATAATAAATTTCAGAGTTGTTCTGAATCGGCCTTGTTGATTCTGGCGTTGATTCGCGGGTGTTCGCACTGTCCATACCACTGATTGCTATATTTCCTATTAAAAATCGATCTTTGGTTGGTTATCGCTCACTCGTCGTGCGTCGGGGCCTGCAGGGTTGGCTTGATCACTTTGATTTAAAGTCCCCCACTGAAAAATCAGTTATATAACTGAGTGGGCAGACTCTAAATAAAATTTTTTTTATTTATTATTATTTATTTACATATTACAACAAAGATGTACATTATGTTTTTCTCAACGAAATAAAAAGAAAAACGACAGTTGATGTTTTACATCTCGTCAAATAATTTTTTTTAGTGGGGATCCTGTCCAGAATGCAATGCTTATCTCTCTTCAGATGTCTAACTATAAGGTTTATTGAAGTTAAAACAATCTTAAGGGAAGTCCGAGGCGTATTAACGAGTGAGGAAAATCTCGGGGAAAATCATCAGTCAGGATAGCCGGTCTCTAAAGTCTCAAGTCCCAACTCTTTTATTTCCATCAGAAATATGATATTTATACATAAATAAAAGTTTACTTTTCTCTCAATATATATATTTCACTCCGGGGCAGGAAATTCGTTTCCCGTGTAGTGCATTATATTCCTTTGTGTATCGAGCACTATTGTAACCAAGAGCTCGAGGTACAGAACGAACGAACACGTTCACTCTTGAGACTGTATGTTCTAAGACTTGCAAGATATCTCTATTTGAAAGGTATTACGATGAACTTTCAAGAACTAGATTCAGTAACCATCGAAGACTTACGTAGTAGACGTTTTCTTTATTTAGTATAGAAGCGGTATGGATGATAAAGTCACTTCATGTATTGAGTAGTTGTTGAGTCGCATTGGAAGAATATTCCGATATATGGATACATTTCATGTATTTGCTAGTTATTATAGTTGCTCCGAAGCAAGTAAGCAGATACGCGCGGTTTCGGCGGGCCAATGAGCGATCAGTATTTTAAATCGGGGACCGCTGATTGGCTGTAATCCACCCACCAGTGACGTCAGCATCTGCTTTCTTGCTTCGGAACAAATATTTCTGATCGCTTTGGGAAGAAACTACTAAAAATCAATTATTTAATTATTTTTGTTAATTCATTGATTTGTATTGATTTACGTCTCATATTAATGCATTTTGGCTATTCGAGACGATGACTGGTGATAGATGAGGATGAAGTATGAACAGAAGGGAGGGGGGGGGGGGGAAACCCGGTACCGGCACGTAGCCTACTCCTTTCGAAAAGTACCAAGGGGACCAACGGCTTTACGTCCCATCCGAAAGAACGGTGTAACCTTGACAGTCATATAGGTTCCTCCACTAACCTGGACTGCCGAGCAGACGTCAAGGAGAACGAAGGCATTTTTGTTAAGAAACAGAATGTGATACGCGATGTTATTTTCTTCACTATTCCGCTATAGAACAACTTGCAACGTAGCTCTTAGACATTAGAGCAGATTCCGTTCTAAATTCCATAAAAAATCCAATTTCCGTTTCCGTTAATATTCCGCCTCGCATTATTAGATCTGTGTTACCCGTAATCCGATAATTGAATAAAAATATTGATTTTCTTCGAGCCCGAATCAATCAGATATTTTCGTCGACTGTTCATTTCCTTCCGCTTTCCGAGTCAAGTTTTACGATTCAATTGAGTTTGTTTTCACAAGTGATTTACCGACCTAACATATTTGATAAATCCCTTCTGAGTAGCACGTTGCTGGCCTACTTTAGTTGAGCCGCCGAAACGTGTGGGAGGGGTGGGAGGGGTGGGGGGGCGTATTGAGTTTCAGTCCGGTCGACTGTTGGTTGGAGGGGGGGGGGGGGGGTTATTGAAACAGACTTCAGCTGTTGGCAGTTGAACGCGTCACCATCGACAAGTTCCCGGACTCAGAAACCGACTAGAAAACAGAATGATTACCGAAATTGTCATCCACGAGTCGCGCAAAAGTTCAAAAGTTTGTCATTTGGGATTAAATATGATAAGTAGATAATAAATAATATCGTTTAAATTTATTTAATTGCGTCTTCAATTTAGTTTGTTCTCCTTTGGTAGTTTTGTTCTTATTTCTCTATTAACAACGTAGTAGGGCTGTATATTTAGTCGTATTTATAATTTAACTGTTTTTGTGGTTGGTACTTGTGGGTGTCTCAATACAGCAGTCAAAAGATAAATCAATATAATGCAAATAAATAAAGATATATAAATATAAAATGTTAAACTAGACCGTACTTTGTATCGCTGGAACCCTGTTATGCAATGCAAAAACTCAATCCCTCGCATTCGCATTAAAAACTGAGGAAAACCTCGGAATAAATTCAGTCAGTATTGCCGGTCTCGACGGGATTCGAGCCCGGGACCTCTTGGATCAGAGTCGCGCTGTCGTTGCTTGATCGTGTTACACAGGACAGTGAGAAGTCAACCCCTCGGCCAGTCACGTAGTTGGTTGGTGAGTTAAAGTAACAGAGATGATGAAACACCTCATGAAAACCACACAACGGAGTAATGAAATAAAAAGTTAGACTTCAGTTTGAAGGTGTATCTCGCTTTCCTCACGTAATCCTAAACCTTAACCACTTTCTGCCAAAAAGTCGCCTAGGTTGTTCAGAATATAAAGACACGATACTGTGTAAGAGCAACATTGTTTGACAATAAATATTAGTTTTAACACCAATATTTAAGTTTTGATTAAAGTTTTAGTTTCTATGATCTTGAACATACAATTACGTGTGCTATTAAATGTAAGTTCACATGGAAGTAAGAATAATTATTTGGAAGATAAGAGAAATTAACTTTCAGGTACTTTGGCTTTAGATTAACATTAATAATCATAATTTCCACTCTAATGATAACTTTGTATCAAATCTCCTTACTTTACACGTTTCACTATGTGTATATATGTATACACATACAAAATATACAATAAATAAATAAAATAAAAATAAATTTTATTTAGAGTCTACCCACTCAGTTATTTAACTGATTTTCAGTGGGGGACTTTAAATCAAAGCGACCAAGCCAACCCTGCAGGCTGTACAGATAGGGATTGCTTGATATTTAAACCTGTACTGATAGGGGTCGATTGTTATACTGTTATTCGGAGAGTAGTCAAGAAAATTCGATTGATTGAGTTCTGGTGAATTATTTGCCGAGGCTGGGATTGAGTTGTGGGCATTCGTTTCCTACTATTCACAACCCCGTTTTATCTAGTAGTTCCCTGAAGAGGTAGATAGATAGGTAGTGTACACTACACTACACACTTCACTACACTACACATAGGAAACATATTTGTTGATAATAATATACAAATGGTATAACATGTAACTATGAATATGTTACAAGCATTAATATTTTATTAATTGTAAAGATTTTTTCACATACGACTGGGTTTAACAGCTAATGCAATTCGAGATGATAGAGGAGTAAACGATTTGCAAAGACATCATCGCCTGTCTGCTGTAGCTTTAGCGTTGGATAATAAAATTATATTTGATCAAACGTCTATCTTGTTCAAGGTAGATTCAGCAGTGCCACGAGTAGTTAGGGAGGCAATATAAATTAAAAAACATCCCAACAACTTCAACAGGAATCACTGTTTTGTCCTCAGCCATGCATGGGATCCTGTTCTTAAGTCTGTCGCTAAATTACAAACAATACAGTTTTAAGAAGTCAACCCTATTGGGGAAGATATCATTGACCCAGTCCAAGAGATAGTGCCAGTTCAAGAGGAACATGTCTGGGGTAAAAGACTTTATTTATTTATTTTATTTATTTATTTATTCAAACTGGACACAAATACAGCCATAGGCCATTTTACATTGTGCGTTATAAACATAATAACATTACTAACTAACTTATACTAACTTAAACCAAACATGATAACAGAGGAAATACGAATCGAAATACATGAATGCATGAACAATGAATGATAGGTCATAGCAAAAACAGAAAGAAAGAAAGAATAAAAATAAAAATAAAATTAAAATTAAAATTAAAATTAAAATTAAAATTAAAATTAAAAATTAAATAGCAAAATTAACCCTGGCTAACAAGGGGTTTTACGTTCGTTATGAACTCACGCTGGTTTGCAAAAATGTCTAGGGTGGGTGTGGCAAGTAAATTGTAGGTGAAGGGTAGCCGATAGAAGAGGGAGCGTTTGATGATTTCCAGGCGAGGAATAGGTAAATGAAACAGTTGAGTCGATCTGGTTAGGCGGGAAGGGACATGTAGGGAGAAAAAATTGATTAATGGAGGTCGAAGATTCCCATTAACGATTTTATGAAAAAACTTAAAATCGGCCAGAGAACGACGACTGGTTAAGGAGCATAAATTGAGAGAAGACATAATTTCAGGTTTTGAAGTGTTCTGAAAGTTTGTAACTCGATGTTTAACAATTGAAAGAAAAAAAGACATAACACGATCCAACTTCTTCAGATTTGACGGAGCAGACATAGCCCAAATTACAGAACCATATTCAACGACGGGTAGCACACATGCAGTGAAGTAGGTTCGAAGGGCCATGACGTCACGAATTTCGGTGAAACGGTACATCATTCCAAGAAGACGCATGGCCCTGGAGGTGACTGTATCAATATGATCTACAAACAGTAGTTTCCCATCCACAGTCACTCCCAGGTCACGCTGCTTCTCAACACGCTGAATCACTTCACCACCCAATTGATAGCCATGGAGAAGGGGGACACGACGGAGAGTTATAGACAGTATTGAACATTTCCTGGGGTTCGGGATCATTTCCCAGTCAGAGCACCAGCGGTAAAACAAGTCAAGTCCGCGTTGAAGCATGATTACATCACTTGCATCCCGAATGCGTTTCATGAGTTTGCAATCGTCAGCATACAACAGGAAGTCGCAAATCCAGGAGTCAACGGAGTCTTGCATATCATCCATGAAAAGTGTGAAGAGGAGGGGCCCAAGGACACTTCCTTGGGGGACCCCAGAGGTCACACTGACCCAACCGGATTCGACCCCAGAGATGACGACGCGTTGAAGACGGTTTTTAAGGAAGCTGGCAATGACAGCAAGGAAATTACCGTGAATTCCGAAGCGATGTTCGATCTTGTGCAATAGATGCCTGTGACTCACCGAATCGAAAGCTTTCGCAAAATCGATGAATGCAACATCGAGTTGCTCTCCGGCTTCCACAGCAGACATTGCCTCTTGTTGTAACATCACTAAGTTGGTCTGACAGGAATTACCTACTATGAAATATGAAAGTTGTCTAGCAAAAATGACAATCTGACAGTGAATTCAGGAAGCTTATTAAGAATAACCTATCAAAAAACTTTAATAGTAACAATAGGACAATCAAGAACTAGAAACAAGCGTCAGTTCATAAACTTCATATCGTATTTTAAGTCCTGAAAAAGAAGACAAAATGGTATTTAAAACGTTGACAGAAAAATATTATCAATCGTTGAATACCACCGCTACAAAACCACCTGATATATAAGAATGACAATTTAATTATTGTTTCTAATTTTGTAATTTTGTGTTGAGTTGTATTCATTTGAGCTGGCTGTTATCTGGCTGCTTTCATTCACTGAAAGTATTATGGTTCATAGGTTGTATTGTTAATCCCATGTCTATTATATTTCACTTGTAAGGCTTCAACGTCAATGAAGATACAGTAATAATAAAACTCGTCTGTGTCCTTCCTAGTCGCGAAATATGAGCTTTGTTAGTTTTTGATTGACATAAAAGAAATAAGAAATAAGTTGGCGTAGACAAGGTTTTGTTAAGAATAGGAATACAACTGAGAAGAATTGACAAGCAAAGAATACAAAGAATAAAAGGAGACCTGAGCATTGAAAGACATAGGAAGAAATGGCAGAAGAGAGAGATGAGCATTGAGAAGATATAGAAGAAGGAAGATGATAGAAAACAGAAAAGATCGCGTAAACTAGTGGAAATAAGAGAGAATGGAAGTACTTGCAAGTCAAATTTTAATAAATTGTCTAAGAAAACAGATGGAGACCGACCCCTTGACTCGACATATAGCCGACGTAAAAGTAGATTTGAAGAATTTATATAATTAATCTAATCTCGACTTCGCAATTAAGATTAAAAATTTGTAAAACTAGTACAAGTCTTGGAAGAAATCATATACACATCAAGAAATCTCTTCGTCGAGTTATATGAACCCATGTCGTTGATTCAAAATTTAATTATCTACTACAAATGTAGTTAATGTTTTGCGCTTCATTTTCCCACCAGGTAACTTAAGAGTAAGACGGATTATTTGAAATACTGTAGGTAGGAAGAAATTACTCAGAAATGTTAAGATAAATCTCTCTGTGGAGAAACTTGAATCCTGTGGTTCGAGTGGAATTTAATCACTAAGTATAGATTAATTCCTTATCAAAGTTATTTTATACGATGCTATAGAAAAACAAGTAATTCCTTGGAATAAACCCTAGTAAAAGACGCAATAAGTTCCACGAGATAGAGAACTTTAACCCCTAATCTCGTGAATTGAACACCGCAAAATCTCTCTTTTGTTGTTTATGTCAAAGATAATTACTTTTTATCAATTTTATTTCTACGGATTACCTCAATCTTACCTCCATGTAATTCTAGACAGTATTTTTCACAAACGCAGACCGTTTCTTTGAAAATATCTTGATTAAAGTAGGTTTTTAATTGAAGTTAGGTAACAATTGCGGACAAAAGAGTCATCTCTGCTGGTTGCTTTGGCGAGGTAGGCGGTGGTTTGAGGGAGCGGTGGGGTGGGGGAGGAGGGGGTCTTCTTTTAATCATCTATCTGACGCTGGGATTGAAGAGTCTCTCTCTCTCTCTCTTACTCACTCACTCACAATATGCTAAAGCTTGATTCTTACTTCTGTAGACAACTCACTTAATAATTTTGGTATGAATGAGAGTATAGTAATTAATTTAATAATTATTGAGTTAAATGTATAAAAGTCCCGGACCAGTTGGATGTTTTAATTTATGAATCGTATTACAAATATTATTGTTATTAAAATATCACTGAGACAGCATTTTAATAAAATCGCATGCGATTGTTTGATATTATTTAAATTTTGAATTAACTACATATTTTTGTTATTGGCTTTATTCATTATTTTCATTTTTCCTTCCAATTTTAAAAACTTATCAAAATGAATTAACATTAACATTTTCGATAATAATACACAAATGGTATTAAAAATATTTTAAGGTACGGATATGAGAGTACCTTAATAAAAACACTTGTTATTGTTTTGGTGGAGGTGCCGGGTATTTAACATTAGACGTGACACACGCACGGACGACGGACAGAAAAGTGATGCATAGGAGAGCTTCGCTCACAAATATTAATCATGTACTTTCGAAACAATAAAACCGTGTCTATTAATATGAAACGATGGAAGTTAGAGAGTATTGTAAGTTATTAAGTGGGTTTATTTTGTTAGAAAGTTGTGAAAACAACCACAAAAATTGCGGAAGTTCAAACTTTTTCGATAAACAGCGACCTACAAGGTTATTATGCACAATGAAGTTGTAAATTTAAAAAAGTAAAATTAACAAATGAAGGTTAAAACAAACAAACACGTTACCATGGCACAAATACCAGATAAACGGTATAACTTGGTGTGTGGAATTAAGAGAGGAACAATGACGTATTTGTCGAAGCGTTCATCACTGCTGTTGAACGGAGTGTGAATAATGTATTGGTTTGCTAAATGGCGATGTTAGGGATTGATTTAAGATTATCGTGAAATAAACCGCAACGTGCCACTCACTATATAGACGTCACTGCCTCCTAGATGATAGGCTCGTTGGTCTTGTTGTTAGCGTATCTGCTTCCAATGCAGAAGGTCCAGGGTTCGATTCCCGTCTAAATCAGAAGTTAAGTTCTTGCCTTAGGAGTTTGTAAACGGTGACTTTGGAGCCGTCCTAGCAACGAAGCACATAATAAATTTCAGAGTTGTTCTGAATCGGCCTTGTTGTTTCTGGCGTTGATTCGCGGGTGTTCGCACTGTCCATACCACTGATTGCTATATTTCCTATTACAAATATCGATCTTTGGTTGGTTATCGCTCACTCGTCGATTGCGTCGGGGTCTACAGGGTTGGTTTGGTCGCTTTGATTTGAAGTCCCCCACTGAAAATCAGTTCTAATCAGTTCTAGTAAGTGGGTAGACTCTAAATACATTTTTTTTTAAATCTAGGAGGCAGTGACAGACGCACTCGTACCGCAGCGTACACAGAAGACCACGTGACGAGCCGCGTCGAGTGGCGACGTGTGACGTCACATCCGGTGTGACGTGGTTTCCGCTTCCGGTGAGTTGTCTCCCGGCCGGTGAGACGACGTAGAACTTTAGAAGGCGTCGCTCTCACACTTGACAACTACGAGAACATTCTGTCTCTTCGTCTTGGTTGTTTTGCTCGACAAAGATAAAAAATTGATATACAATTTCTAATCTTGAAATTTGTGACATTTTGTCAGTATTTTAATACTTCGAGATAATGGTTTTCAAACAAACTCGTCAAAAGTAAAGTATTTCTTTAACATTTTATAATTAACATAGTTTCAACAGTAAAAGCGACTGAGCGATATTTAAATTTTAACAACCGTATTTACCTAAGATACCTATTTATATGTTTTGCTTTATATTTTGTTAGTCATTTTAGCTTCTTACCGGACAAAATTTGGCATTCTCTTTAAAATAATTGAAAGGAAACCACCCGAATATGTTTGTGTATTTATTGAAATCAAATAAGTATTTGTAAGTGAACTAGTTACTTTACTTACTTTTTAATAGAAACACTTGATTATAAGCCATTATATGTATTGTGAAATATATATTGATTCAAGGTTGCAATAATGAAACCTTCGCCGTATGTTAACGATGCCCAACAGATGATTAATATTAACATATGCTTCTATTGTACACTTAAGATTAAGTAATTAAGTAACAGAGCACTTTCTGATTTATAAATAAATACTATTCATATATAGGAATACAGTAACTTCCCTCAAATTATAATTAAAAAGTGATGTTACATAAGACATTGTCAAACAGCAGCGAATTTCTTTGTGAGTCACATATCACGATAAAATCCGAACAGGATGTCCGCTTGACACGCGTTGCCTTTCAACGAGGAGGATTCTTTGGTTACCCTGGGAGTTAAAGGGGCGGGGCTAGCTACCCAGAAAGTTTGAGAATGAATGACCCGGCACCTCCACCAAAACCAACGATTTTATATTCTTCTTCGATGATCTCTCCCTGTTTTAGGTTTACCATGCTTGTTATCATTATCATTTCTGTTCTGGAACTCATACAAAGCTTCATTGGATTATAAACCATCTTTGTAAACTAATAAGTTCAGAATGATTCGTTCCCGATAGACGTAACGAAGAAGAAAATAGCGGAATAATTAATTTACCCGGATTTCATTTAGCCTATACTTATCTCAAGATCCTTCATATATTTGATTTCCAACGAGGTAGATAATTCAAATTTTCCCCGCAGAAACCGATCTAATAAAAAGATTATTATTTCCCCCTGTTTAACGTGGGCTACGTACGACTTCAGCGCCTCGAGCAGGAAAATCTAAGAACCAATCAGACGACTTTGAAGAAAAAGAAGATTGAGTCCCAGGCGGCGTCGTTTGAATTAAAACCTTTAGTCAAAAAAGTCATATTCGGTAAAGATTGGGTTTTCAATCCCACTCCAAGCGAAAATACAATTCATTATTTAGTTTGTATTTACAAAATACATACAAAGATACATGTTTTAACATTTCTTACGACGCAATATTACATGTGATTATACAATAATAAATCTTAATTTTATTTATTGTTTAAAAATAATTATATTAGAGGGCTAGGGTTTAGTTTTATTTATCGTTGGCGGAACTTTTTAATATCATCTTAACAGGGTCATAGTCGCCTACTTTAAAATCGAGTTATAAATGTGTATAATATTCGTTGAGTATTAGTGCTATAATGTTGAGTATATTTATTAATCATTTAATGTAATACGTGTAAACATGATAACATTCAATGATGGTGACTGCAGTAGAAATATCAATAAATAATTAACTAATAATATTTGAAGAGTGCGATTCTGTATAATTAATGTTACACAAAAAATATATAAACAAACGAATTTACATGAAAATGATAGTGTATTTCAATATTGTCAAAATAATGTTTTTAATGCAACCGAAACAGAATAAATATAAAAATCACTATTTTCGCAACCAAATCATGAGTGTAGCTTTTAAGAGCTTGTGTGGATTGTGAGATGTACTGGTATCGTAGCATAACTTGTAGACCAAGGATATTTGCGATTCTCTCCCTAACAAACTTTCTGTCAATACTGAGTGCGACCCGGGATAAATTGTTGTTATTTATTTATTCAGAAGAGTTTCAAATACAGCTCGTTCCACACACCCTTAAGCGGTATATATTGTTAATTCGTATTTTCGATTTTAGTCACTGAACCGATTTCAAAACTAAATGTATATTTAAAAAATGTATAAAAACTGAGGCGCGTATCGGTTTTGAAACTAATCCTAAACCATCAGGAAAAAGTAGTTTTTTTGTCATAATATTATTTGGGGGGGGGGGGGTGGTAGAGCGAGTTAATTAATTGCCTCAAAATTTGTTAGGAAAAAAACTTGTAAAAATTCCTGATCTACAGAGGAGATATTACGATCTGTTACATAATATAAGCGTAGGCAGAATACGCTTCCGCTGACTCGCGTTATGCAGCAGTGCTTGAGATTTGTTAATTAACAGATGACATAATATGTTATGACGAAAGTCACAATGCGTGATACGAGACGTTTCAATAACAAAATACAATTATCTTAAACAACCTCGTCTCGAGTTTTGTTATCTAATATTTACACGGATGTTTTGTTTGTTTTCATCATCTTCTGTTATATATTTAAAGTGGGGGAAGAGAAATAATAAATATCGTGTGAACACGCGTCTTAAAGTCCCGGCAACCGAACAAAGAGGAGTCCTGAGCCCACCCTTAGGGAACATATCTGAAAATAATAACGCGCATAAGAACGGAGTCCGTCTCTGCATAAGCCTAAATCTCGGGGTTTCTACGCAATGTCCACTGTAAGCCGGCCCACGTGGAGGTTCGACAACAACGCACACAATAATCCAGCACGCATTGTGCGTCTCATGGTTCTATAACATTCAACCAATGATATTCAACATCTATAGTAGGCTAGATCCCCAGTCTCCAATACGTCCGCACAGGCGCTAGAGTAGCAAATTGAAGCGCCAATCTGACCTATTCAAGATGGCGATATGGCGTTTCAATTTATGTTTTATATATTATGTTTTAGATGCGGTTAAGTATTTTCCTGGATTGTTTGATATGGTTTTAGCTTGTGCAGCATGGGAATGCACAAACAGAAACAATAAGAAAACTATTGCATAAGGGAATTTAGTAATCATTTGGTGTTAGTGGCTAATATGTTCACCTGTCAACCTGACAGCCATCTTGAAAAATATTTGTGCTACAAATCGCTTCCATCTACTTAAACATACAAACTGCCCTATTCAAAATGGCTTCTAATTGTCACGCCAGTGGACTAATGACTGGGGATCTAGCCTACTTTAGGTGTTAAATATCGTTGCATTCAACATTGTTTACTGTTACTACTAGAATTAACTCACGCATTAGGCTTTTATATGTCTTACGCTTCTATTTATTGTTAGAGGGGTGACGAGGATCGCCAAAGTGTACCCCGTAGAAAACGATCCTGATGAGTTGTCACCCTCAGCCGCTTGCGGAGAATTATGTGAAATACAAGTTCCAGTGATATAAAAAAAATAAACCGCCCCAATGGATTAGCGTCTGAAGTTAGTTCATAGCGGTTTCCACTGTTATAACGCTTTTGTTTCTGTCAATTAGTTTAAAAAATAAATTGCAAATTAATTCATTAAGTACTAATAATAAATAAAAAGGATATAAATAAACATGTATTTTTGAACGACGTTCTTGAACACTGTTTTTGTACAGAAATTAGCATCTAAATATTTCAAATAAACACACAGACGTACATAAAAAAAACGGTCGTTTATGATATGGTTATCTTAATAAACTTAACAAGATAATACCTTTTTCTTTGTAAAAAGTTTAATTAATTATTATTATTCATCTTTGTTGTCCAAACGGAAAAATTTAAAATTTAAGTTGATTGTTTACCGGTAAAAATATGTTGTTTGATAGTGACTATCGTTTTAGTTTTTCCCTTCTATCAAAGTTGTATACGAAGATAAAGTTATTATGATTTCTTAAACATAAGTTTCCAATTGACAACGATAAACACTTACAAACTAGAGACGAATGAGGTAAATGTAATATTGTTCTCACATTGTGCTATCTTTAGTATATATTTCGAGTTTCTTCGAATTAGGCCACACTCTTGGGCGCCTAGGGGGAGATTCTTCATTGAACTTAAGAGCAAATACACACGTCCTTCCTATACCACTATCACACCATTAGTCCTCATTTGTGTGAAACTAAAGCCTAAACCCAGAAGACCAAACTTTTGCTTTGTGATTTATTACTAAATTAGCGCATTTCCATTCCATTCCAGGAATTAGCCAGGATGGTAGTATTTGAGGATCTTTGGTCTTGGCATTACTTATAGCTGTAAAACCCAAGAGCTCTCGGATAAGATAACCACATCCACGACAGACCTTAATACACGGCATACTTTATACATTAGGCGTTCTATTTCTGATGTGAAGTGCTACTTGATCTACTCCATTTAAGAAGCAATTCATCGTTTTTATTATTTATTGATCTCGACACTATTTCTTGTCATTTAGTTGGGTGAAGACTGGTGTTTCAACCAACAATCACGGGAAACACAAGTTAACTACCGGCCTGCCAAGCTCGGCACTTCATCTTATTCTCCAACATTCTCTTGTCGCAACACCAGCTCCTGTTCTGGTTATCTGTCCTCCTCTATTCTTCTCATGTGACCATACTTCACGGAACAGAATAACCTCAATTTTACAACCATGTCTTTAAATCTCATAACAAAGTCATATTCATAAAATTTATATAGAAAAGTACTATTTGGTGTTATTTAAGGAATAATAGCCTAATAGTGAGAAAATAAAAAATAAATAAACAAATAAATGCATAAAATAGAAATTGTCATAAATTAATATTCTACTACTTGAAACGATACAAATGTAATCTTTAACAAGCATTGTGTATGTTGTTGATCTACACTGGATTGGATTAACAATTTTAATTATTGATCTCAACGGTCTATAAAGATGTAAAATTAACAAATTATTTACTGAAATTAACAGCCAAACTTTGCAATGTTGATAAATTCGAGTTTGTCTACATTTCACCTGGGCAAATTTATCAAAATATTTCAACACCCAAGTTACACTTATTAATCACATGATGATTGTAATACACTAATTTCCCTTCTGCATTACCCATAATCATGAATAGCTCAACCTTTTATCCCCTCGTCCATTCACAAGCTCTGACGCTTCGGTTATTACAATACCGTTGGTCGTCCGCTTTCACATGGATGCCTAATTCCCATTAAAACTAATCAAATATTGATACAGAATGTTTGGGTGTGTAGCTAGATAGTGTAGGCTGGAACAATGCAAGCAGATAATATTTAATTATGTAAAAGCTGAATAAACGACCATTTCGCTACGCTCGCAAACAAATATTGTAAACGAAAGCTCTAAGCCAATCAGGGCTAACGCGTGCGCTGCAGCCCGTGAGTGTGTATAGTCTGTGCAAGGCGAGGTATCCAACGTGTGGTCATCTAGTGGTGTTCAACCAATGATACTTTACATCCATAGTAGGCTAGATCACTGGCGTGACAATTTGAAGCCATCTTGAATAGGTCAGTTTGCATGTTAAAGTAGATGGGAGCGATTTGTAGCCCAGATATTTTTAAAGGTGGCTGTCAGGTTGACAGGTGAGCATATTAGCTTTTAACACCAAATGATTACTAAATTCCCTTATGCAATAACTTCTTATTTCTGTTTGTGCATTCCCATGCTGCACAAGCTAAAACCATATCAAACAATCCAGAAAAATACTTAAATCACATTTAAAACATAATGTAAAGCATAAATTGAAACGTCAAATCGCCATCTTGAATAGGTCAGATTGACGCTTCAATTTGCTATGCTAGCGCCTGTCCGGACGTATTGGAGACTGGGGATCTAGCCTACTATAGATTCTAAAAAATCATTGTGTTCAACGCATCGTCTCTTTGTTACGTGGGAATCATTGAATAGTCTGTCAGAGTCTGCAGACGGTTGAAATTATATTTAATGGTGATTTGTAATGGTTGGTTGTGTTCGATTATCTAGATGAGTGCCTAATGGGCTTGCCATTTAGAACTGATTTCGGTACTTTATTGTTACTTCGCCAGCTCAGTGAACTCAGGCACTTCTTACAGAGGTATCTGGTTCGACCACCGCTCACGACGAACCTAATTGAAGACGCAATCCTTTATTGTCTCATGTATGATCAAGTTATGAATAAAGTTTAGGCAAAAACGTCATAAACTGCGTTGTTGTCTGCAAAATACAGGGATACAATTCCATTGCACATGTCCACTGAAATAACAATGTTAACACAACTTATTTATATTACAGAACAGATAGTTTAAACATTTTAACGATTCATAATATAAATAAAAAAGAGTCATTTACATCCTGATCATCTTCATAAACGCTAAACACAGTTCTCATCACATTCGTTACAGGTTCTGACTAAATTCTTTTACCGGACTATTTGTATATTACATTCTTATATTTCGTATTTGAACATTACATATAACAAAATTATATTCCTCCATGGAAGTCTAACGCATATCGTTTCTTGCTGTATGGCTATAACACACATTTTCTTCTCTAGACTTTCGATACCGTACATCCAATATGAATGTGTAATATTTTCAAAGACAATCTTAATTCGATAAAAATAATTTTTTTGTAGGATGGCCGCTGTAGGGTTTACACCATATTTAACCGGTGAGACCCTTTTCAGGTGACTAACTAGGTATATCGCGGATAGGACAATTCTGAAGGGATATCCAAGGGCTATTTAAGAGGACTCTATCCCTTGCAGGAAAACCTCGTAAAAAACCTTCAGTCAGGATTGCCGGTCTCCACGGGATTCGAGCCCGGAACCTCCTGAATCAGAGTATCTCTTAGCGCTCAAGCCAACACTGTCGGTCTTAATTCGATACTTTTAACACTGGCAAGGGAATGTGAACTGTATATAATTATTTCATTAAGACAGAAATTGACTTGAACATTAACCAATTCTACTCGTATTACCAAACTTTCCGGGATACACGGCCCTAATTGGATTTGCATTTGAGCCTTATTATATTGTCGAAACGAGATAAGCCTACAACGCCGACTGTCACGTTCGATTACTTAACGAGAGCCATACCAGATAGAAACAAAGGTGCGCCCACACCAGCACTCACCTACTCCCATGCATTACAACGAATGACGATCAGAATTCTAAATGAAGATAAAACCAATGTTCAAATAATTTTTTTACACTTATAATTTCGAAATAGGATGGTCAAAACACTATTTTTCATTTTATTGGTTCCTCTTTTCTACTGCAGTTTAACTAACATAACCAAATGACAAATACTGAAACCAAAAAAAATAATAATATAATTTTGTAATAAAGCACAATATATATATTTTTAAAATTAAAATAACAAATTTAATAAAATAAATTCTGATTGAAACATAAACACTTAAAAACGTTTTCATGTGTTGCGACTTGATAGGCTCACATAATGTTTCGGGTTTGGGAATTGGGGAATTGTACAAGAACATGCGGAGGTGCGGGGTGGCTTGGCCGTCAGCATTGTTCATAGAGAGATTGCGAGTATCTACTTTTAACTTGGACGCGACTTTTGATTAATATCAATTTACAATGTTTTAGTTTGCTGGTGAACTAGACAATCTGTGGTCTAACCATAATTTGAAGATGGAAGTGGATGGAATCCCAAGACGAGATTTCGAAGCAGGGGAGGAAGGTGAAAGAAAAGTAGGAAGACCAAGAGAAAGGTGGGGAAGATTGATGGAAGGAGACGTTGAAGAGCGAGGTGAATCGTGGAACCAGGTGATGGAAGTGAAGCTGTGGGAGGACAGGGGAGAGGGGGGTGAACTGGTGGAGAAGCAGATGCAGGATGAAGAGAAAGAAACGCTGAGCCAGGCAACCTCGACACAAAACTGTTTCGTGTCCTAGATATCGGTGTGAAGAGCACCACTCAACCCGACATTGTTGGAAATGAGTTTTTGATTATTATTAAAAATAAAATGTGTGCTGCCCTACTCTAAACTGTCCCCGCCATCCTCCCGAGCAATATCACACACTTTCATGTATTGCACCTGACATGTGAGTGGTCTTGTGTTTCTTTATTTCTCTCTGTTAGGTTTCTACCCTTGACAGTTGCCGCGTCACCCCTGTCTGTCCGCTCTCGTCGGCAGCAACGTGAAGTGAGCAGCGCTGGGACCAACCTAGCACGCGCTACTTACAAAACAACAGCGAATACGCGGAGCCCCAAGAAAACTATCTACGAAGCTGTTTTTTCTTTATTGACATTGCAGACATAGGGAATTACTCGATTTTTACATATCAAGCGGTCGTAGATAAATTTGTAATCGCAAAGGAAGTTTTAAATATTACTTAATTTTTAAACTTGTTATTGCTGCATATAAATGAAGGCGAGATAAAAAAGAGACTTGTGACTATTTGATTTTTCAAATCTTAACGTTCACTTATCCAAATGTATTTACTCTCAAATATGTTTTCGTACAGATACTCAATTACAAAATTGCTAATACAATACAGAAATTCAAACATCCAACACGACCGGGGTTCGAACCCGGGTCTCACACTTCCAGGTCAGCTGCCATCAAACCAGTAATAATATCTTAATTCTTCGTGAATACATCTTAAATGTTGGAACAGTACTGTAAAGAATCTGTTTTCTTTGAACTGACCGAACACCATTTATAATAGTTCATTTATTTATTATTTATTAATATTTTGCATTAATTTTTTTCATATAAATTAACAGATTTAACATTCCATTTTTAAAAAGAAAATATTTGAATGCAAGAGCAACAGAAAGAGCATCTGCCCCGTAATACTTTCGTACCTGTTACCCTTGTTACACAATATCCCCACATTACAAAAGAACGTCGTATCATGTTAAAATTACATTGCAAATAAACACAACATAACACAAATAAAACATTATTAAAAACACTTCCACATCAACGAAAAACCTAAAACAAATTTGCTGATTACAATTGATTTTAGGTTTTTATTCTGTACTTGTTTAAAATGTTTAATTATATTAGATTAGTGAATGCTTGTATTATATAAATATTTATATATTATTATTGGATTGTATTATTATATATATTATTTTTAAATGTATTTCTCTCAATTTCTGGATTGAGTTAAATATTATCAGTTCCACCAACATGACACTTTCCCGACTAATTAACAAGATAACAAGATAAAAACAACAATGTCGACCGTGTTGTATACTCCTAAATTACTACACGTAGCTTTAAACAGTTTCTAGAAACCTATTATCTCTGCCATACGAACGAACTAAAACAACGACAAAGTTCGAAACTTTTGACTTAATTTTAATGCTTTAACGAGACGGCTGCCACTTATGAACCTCCTCAGTTAATTTGTCTTACCTCGTAATTATCATCACCCTTGCAAAGTACGCTGTGCCCACATTAAAACTTATCATATAATTGCCTATTACAAATAACGCCGGCGAGTGGTTAATTAATCTATTACGCTACGATCTGTCCGTTATTTTACGATCAACAGTTTTACAAGTTAAAGTACTAAACAGAAGTTATTTCATGTCCCGAGATAATATAACGACGCGTCAAGATGGGAGGTAAACTTATCGGAATGCTTGAGACATTTCTGTCGGCGAGATACCCTAGCTCTGCATATTATAACTTGGAAACTAGAGGGGAACTAAACGTAGGAAGTTTCGAACCTATGGAAACGGTCGCCCTATTTGTAGGGTTGAAAAACTTTGAAACTGTGATATTTTATGTTTTATACTTTGTTCCTTGCAGTCAACGAGAATTTTCTCCTTCTCGTTCTATTTCTAAACATTATTCCTACCAACGTATAACACAATTTGCTGTTGATATTCTACTAACAAAATGAAACTATGTGTGCTTGCCTATTTTAACGTAATAAATATTTATTTGTGTCTCCATTTCAACTGTATTTAGCATAACGGAACGAGAAGCAGACCTCCAACAACTATAATGGATGCGACTATCTAGTATGAGCATCGGTTACGGGAAATACAACGGGGTAGAACTAGACAACGAATGGGGCCATTATTCATATCCTATAATTAAACCTTGTTTGTTCTTTAAATGAGGTAAAAACTTTTATAAATGTTATTCACGTGTAAAAACATTGTATTACTACTTGCGTACAATTCAAACAAAATAAGGTTTGTTCAGTCTGTTTGGTATTGTTTAAACTATGACTTCTTACACGAAAATAAACATAAGATTATAAAACAATTGACAATATTAATATCGTAAAGTTTTTAAGAGTAGAAGCCACAAAAAGACAAAATAAATGTAAAGTTTATGTTAAACTTATCTGCAATAACAGCGACTTTGAGGGAACATCCGAGTACCAACGCAAACTTGATGGTAGGACGTAGGCATTGCCAAATGTTGGCAAATTAATTCATAGTGTTTTCTAGTTTTTTGTTACAAAATGGAAAGGCACACTGAATGTTAATCATACAATCAAAGCATTGATTCAAGCCCGAAATTTTCTCAATTTTTTTAAATTTAAGTTGTGTTTATTTACTTATAAGCATTTATAAACAAATAAACATGATGAGTTATGAAATGAAATCCATTCAAACTTTATGTTGCAAAATACAAATGCTTCGTTATAATTTCATTTTCCAAAGTACCTCATAATTCAAAATATAGCATTTAATTTCATAACATCTTATTTTATCCCATGGAAACTTCCTACACCGTCTGAAATATTACCCTAAGATTACACCATACCGGCTTATCTAAGAACGTCGCAGGTATAAAGGGACATGATTGGCTGAAATGCGAGTCTGGCTAAAGCAAAAAAGTAGCAACCTGTTATTGGTTATCGGAGAAATTCATCTGAGTTTTTCATTTCTTTATCGCCGTCCTTGTTTGACAAACTGAAACTTGGGGAAGCGTAGCTGGCAATAAAATGAGAAACTCTTCTCAAAGTATCTCTTAATAAAGTCTCGGGGGAGAATTCTGCAGAGTAAGAAAAATCTTCGTCTTAATTAGAAGCGATGTAGAATCTCGCAAAATATAATATAAGGCTGACATTTTTCAAATACCTCGCTCGTGCGCCTTGCTTCGAGATCAACACAGCAATATTTTAAGAATAGGTAAACAAAGAAAAATGTCAATTTGAGTGGATGGCAGTTTCAGATTAAACGTTATGAAATTTTTTTGAACACGGAATTCTTTTCAACCTCCTATACAATGCTTCTCTCGAATTATGTGAAAAGATGCGTTTCAATAGCGAATCCATAGAAAGCTGCGTAGTAATTTTTAAGCAAATTTGTGAGAAATTCAAATAATTTATCATCAATTCGGCATCTCACAAATCATTAATCGGATATTTAAGCATTAGTTTTAAAACAAATTGTTTCATTATTGCATTATTAATTGTTTTGTTCTTTTTTATACATATCACCCAGTACTTTATAAATCATCAATTCATCATCGTATAGGTCATTCATTGTACATTATCATAATATGTTATTAACTATTGATTTATGTACAAAGTTATTGTAAGTGTTAACCAACTGCATGTTTACTGAAATGTTTATGTTTATGTTCTACTGTTTTTATTACGTTTTATGTATTTATAATATGATTTTAAATTTATTATCTTAGTACCTCAATGTAAAATGGCAGCAATGCTGTATTTGAGTGAATGAATAAATAAATAAATAAATAAATGAATGCATGCATAACGTGTGAAATTCGCAGGTAAAACTTGTATCTACCAGATTAATTTACTCAAACACAAAATAAATAATCTAACTGCCAATAACGTATTTTCATTATAGTAATAACATTTTTTTATTAGAAGGCTAATGTAAATAATTTTTCCCCTAGGGTTGTGTGAAAGAAGTTCCGAGTATTTTACTTAACTGATGAAAAATAATTAATCTACGATTACAACTTTGAATTAATCTTGTTTTTCGAGGAAAATCTGTCGAAGGACAGCTCTGTCTCTGCTTCATGGGACTAAAGGGCAGTTAAAATCGTTTAAAAAAGTTTAAAAAAAGCCAAAGCCAAAAATAACCAAGTCCTTCTATAAAAATCAGATTCCCTCTAAAGAGCTTTGGCTATTAGTAGGAAAACAGACAACTGTGACCCACGAGGTCACATGGCTAAAAGAAGTCGATGGGTAGTCAAGAGGACCTTTCCGTTGGCTTTTAGAATCTCAATCACACGTTAGACTGATGGACGGACAGACAGAAAAGTGATGGTGTAAGTTTTTATGACATAATAAGATGAACAAAAGAATATAGGGGACCTTCGCACCCTTTTTGCACTTGCTTAGTCTACTTATTTTACGACGCATTTAATATAATAAATATTGCATTGCAATTTTGAATAAAAAAAGCTTTTTTTAATTTTAAGGTACAATGAATAATTAATTGGCAATCTTGAATAATCTTTGAATCGTTTGCTATATCTGATCCTCTGTTGCTAATCCTTACATTTTATCTCTTTAGTACAAGCATTTCACAAACGCATTCTACATAATAATATAAAAATCAATCCAGAAATAACCAAATCCATTTTTTTTTTTAAATTTCTGGGCTGATTTCCATTAAATCAATTACACATATGGAAGTGTTTTCCGATCAATGAAAATGAGATGCATTCTTGATAAGATTTTACAACCCATGGTACACGAACTAATCTTTAAAAACAAAATACACGAGTGATAATAATAATTAATAACTAACAAAATATCAATATCAATTAAAATACATAAACATAGTTTTCAAAAACGTACGTTTTACAACTCGAGTGGGAAGGTTTAGAATTCATTAGAGGAAAGTACATTTTGAGGTCAAACTTAAATTATTTTTTATTTCGTATTTCTTGTGGGAGATTATTGTGGAGAACGGCGCTTGTATTGCGGACTATTTTACTATGATATTATTACTATTATAAATGTTGCTATTAATGTCCTTACAAATTCAATTCATTGAGTCACTTAGTAAAGTACGAATGTATTTCTTTAGCAGCTACCTACCCAGTTCATGTATCTAACAATATATCGTTCATTTCCCTTTGAATAGAATAAACTCATCCCTAACATTTCTCCTTGTTCTCTTCTCCAGCCTACATTGTAGACCTACATTTAATAAATTAATGGCACCTCTTAACATCTGCTCGACATTAGACGTCAGCTGTTCCTGCGCGACAGCCCGAGATTTCCCTCTCGCTCTCATTTTCTTCCATATTTTCTTGAAGCAGTTTCCTCCCTGCTCGAGTTCTATTCACTCGCCTGCTTACCCGTCGTAAAGTACTCGGCTGTACTAATTGCCCGCCCAACAATGCGATGCTCGGCCCAACAATACCTCAGTGACACTCCAACCCAAATTACCCGACCCAAAACGACCCACTCGAAAACTCTATTATCATTTATTACATGATCTGCATCATTAAATTTAAAAGTCTGGGGAAAATATTTCCCACAAAACAGAATAATGGCCTTAGGACGTTTCTCCCTGTTGAAAGTATTATATAATCTTCGTCTTGTTGGACACAGCTAAAGGGCATTCACTAATGGCTACATGTAGAGCGGAGGGAACAGAGGGAAATTGGCGAAATGTTTTGGTCGCGTATAGATTCGTTTGAGTTCAAACGGGTTTAATTACGGCATAGGAAGTTCTAAATATCGTAACTATGAGCAACATGTAAATACCTGAGAGCTATGAAAAGGTGAAGTTATTTGGTTTGCCAACCAGTTTCGAAATAGGTAGGAATTATCTTTAGATTAAAAATAACTTTAAAAAAATGTTTTGAATATACATAGTTATTAGCTAGCATCATAAGTCAATACTTTTACCAGATGGTGCGTGGCCTTTTTTATTATTTAAGACCCAATTTTTGTTAATGAGAGTCTTCAAAGTCTTAACAAAATATTTTCCGGGTAATTAATGTGAGCGAAGTGTTTTGGAACAAACGGGAACTATTTGGGAAAACTAGCCACACGAGGATTCAGGATTGTAATAAAATTCCCGAGTACGACAAAAGAAAACTAGCTTGATGAGTGTCACAACGTGGGCGTAAATGAAATACATTTTTTAGACGTTTACAATTCTTTTATAACCGAAAATAGATCAAATGTTTGCAATATTTCGGGTATTTCGGATGGACGTGGTTCGAAATGTACGAACGCACATTTTCTGCTAAAACCGTGTTCTTCCCGTGCTTATTTGATTGTGATTTGAACTTAATCCAGTCGTCAACAAACGCTACTCCTTATAGGTTACCGGTAAGTATACGTACCACCACTTTTCAAAATATACACAATTAAATCTGACAGTTTATCACACTTGTAGCCCGGGTAAAAAGCTGCCTTGTTTTGTTTGTAATTGGAAGAAATTTTCCTTATTAAATTCTATTGATAAGAATAATTTTTCTAATGGTTCAAAAATCAAATTGTGTATCAAAATACAAAAATACACAAAGTTCAGGGATGTCCCGGATATTTTGTTAGTCTGTAGTAGATTCAATTCGACATGTATCAAAAATGGAGAAAAATGAAATGTAAAAATCTTATTTTAGAAAATAAAATCTAATTTTGGATTTTAAAAAATTTGATGTCAATTTGGAATCCAAAATCAGCATTCTATTCCTAAGAGATCAAGGGAATCAGAGGGAAAAATCTAAAATTCTTTTTAAAAACTACCAATTTCAAATTGTTAAGGTAGAAAGCTAAATTTTGGTTCCCACCTTATTGCCCTACAAAGGGTTAAGTCAAGCCCAGCATTACAGCGAGCAGAATGTCGGCCGAGACCTGTTACACATCCGAACCTACCCACAGCGCTAGAAGCCTTCGCACTAGAATTAATTTACACACGCCGACGCCATTAAGTGGTAGAGACTCCCAGGGGTTGGAGAAGACGGCTATATGGTTTACTATTAATAACCCTGTGCATTGTGATTTGCTATCCTGCGCTGTGGTTTATGTAGGCATCCATACCCCAGAGCAGGCCGTATTACGTTACTACTGTAGTAGGGGGAGGGGGAGGGGTAGTAAATAATACCACTATTTACATTTACCATACTAAACTATCATGTTAATTACTTAAGTATTATATAAATTTTTAAAATAGCTATATTTAATTTACAAGACAAAAGTTTTCTTTTCTACGAATTATTTATAAACCATTTTTATTCCGCAGAACAATTTTGAGAATATTATTGTATTTGTAAATTCAATGTTGAAATCAACGAAGATGAATGTTCCAGTGGGTATAGTACCTGCATCTTCAGTAGAAGGACCCGGGTTCGAATCGTATTTCTCGTAGAAGATGTTTACCATCTGATAACGACTTCCTGGCATTTCAACGTAAGTTATGTGTACACGGTGACTTTGGAGCCGTCCTAGCAACGAAGTACGTGATAAATTATAAGTTTGTACCTAATCATCCATGCTAATTCACGGTGGAATCATGCCCAACGAGTTGGGTCGGTGCCGTGCTCTGGTTAGCCACTGTTTGCTCGTTGCTCGTTGATAACGTTGGCGTCAACAGGGTTCGCTTGGTCTGCTTTAAGTTAAGTCTCGCATTAGATTCAGATATTTAAGTATAGACTCTAAATACTAATTTATTTATTTAAAGCGTCTTTTAATCATTTTTGTTGAATATGTTGTATTTAATTTAAAAATAAACAATGTTACAGTACCAGAAAATGTATTCGAATACATAGCTTTGAGACGCTCGAAACATTCATAAATAGAAAACAGATTTCGTCAAAATAATGCTATTAGTAATTAAAACCAAATATAAAGTGTAGATGTCTACAGAAAACTCAAACAAAACTAACAAGCTGGATTCCATTAACAATATTAGCACACAGGTAGAATCACTCATCACTGTTGCAATATTCAGAAAATCAATTCGCTTAATGGTAATGAAGTACGCAGTTGATTAATTAACTCGACTATGCATTTAATTATAAGCAGGAGTGAAGCTACGCTGGGGATAATCAAATCCGAAACGAAACTTTAAATAAAACAGGCTAGATTATTTATTTAGTCGTTTGAGAGTGAGCTAATGTTTCGCTAGTAAATAAAACAGAACCTTTGTGTCTCTACTCGCTTCGCGATACTTTCATAGAAAGGTGTTGGACTTTGGAGGGATTCCAGCTCAGAGATAAACAACTGTTTCGTGTTTATTACAAAATTAAATGTTAACTTTCTTCAACTCTTTTCCAATGTACTAAATAAACCCTTCTGTTTGGCCTGCTGTTTTTCATGTTCATGTTCATGTAAATGTAATGTTAATGTTAATGTTAATGTAAATGTTAATGTTAATGTTTGTGTTATTGTTAATGTTAATGTTAATATTAATGTCAAAATAATTTTTGTAAATTTGTTGTTTTGTTTAATTTAAAGTTTAGTTGCAGTCCCTGCATTAAAAGCTGATCATGGTCTGTTCTTTTGTCCACCAATTTTACACCTTTTGCACCTTTAAGAAAATAAGGTTCTTTTGTCCAGCTGTAATTACAGTATTCTTCCTAAGACATGTATTTTGTCCAGGGGTTAATTACAACTTTTACACTTTTTGCACCTGCCTCTTGAGGAGGTGTTAAAGGTTGCTATGGAAATTCGCGCTAATTTGAAAGTAACCCGTTATAATGTGCGATTGTTTTATAAATAGAGATAAACTAATAATAATAAAATAATATGAATTGAAGTGTAGAAAATGACACAAACTGTGTTATTGAGTGAAATCTTTCTGAAAGTGTTTGAATTGAATGGCAGCTGGCAACATAACCTCGAAATTGCTGTCAAATTACAACAAAATCGTTCTTTTGTCCACCCGTAAATATTACACCTTTTAACCCCATTTCTAATTCTGTATTTTACACCAAGGTGTAATTACCACAATTTGAGGTGGACAAAAGAACAAACCTTATGGTAAAATGTGTATCGATGGCGGGAGTTTTAAATTTAATGGAAACTACAAAGATGCACTCTTTTTCACAAATTATGTTTAAGAAAAAATAAATTAGGAACCGATAGTAATATTGTTGAATCTTCAAATTCAAAACGGGCATAGGCCTATGCTTTAAACCTTGCAGTGATAGTTATATTGATATTCTAGACTGTTATGAAAGTGATATTCAAAATTTCAGTTAAGGTATAAATTAATTTGCACTGTTGTTAGTGAGCGTACCTAATTTCCGCGTCCAATATTTTAAATGATATGTTCTGGTGTTTATTTTGCCCGCCTCTGGCTACAACGTTGTTCGTGACAGCGGATTGGACATATGACAAAAAGTCGTTTGCAAATCCCAATTCGTTCATTTAGTTGTAGAGAATGCTAGGCCCGCGGGAACTCATTACCCGTGCATAAACAAGTAACAGCTTGTCAATTAAAAAACAAATAAATCAGTTATTTTCTATTTGAGTTTATTGGTGATATAAAATCTCAAAAGCACTGTTAATTAAGTGTGTACAGCAATGACATTTATCTTAAATATATTATTTAGATGTCTCGTGCTTAAATGTTATACAAACAATGTATAAAGCCGTAGTGTTTTCTGATAACCGTACTAAAATAATTATTAACTGTAAGTAGAAAACGTTTTAAAAGTGTTGCTGCTGATTATGTATTTATTATAATATAATATTATGCTGATTCCGGTGTCTTTTGTTAACCCGACCAATATCATTTTACATTTTTATTTTAGTTATTTAACGTCTATCCTATTCAGTTAAAAATCTAATTTAGAAAGGAGGACAAGTAAATAAATCTAATAACTGTTAGTGATGGATGTATTTTGAAAATAGCGTCGCGGCAAAATTATGTCGGGTACGAATGCAGAACTTACTATTGAATGTTAAAATCGAATTTCATAATATCTAAACAATTTTCTAATGGAAAGCAAAGTATTAACTCTTTATTAAATACAAAAAAATGTTTCTTCAAAGGCTGAAATTAGAATTTTTTCATCCCGACATTACCAAATTTAAATCTCGAATAATCAGGTTTTTCTCTTTCAAAGTCGCTGAACACTTTTTATAAACAAAACCTCGTTTTTATTTTAAAATTTTTATCCCATCCGTTCTTCATTATTTCATTCCTCATTTAATCTCTTCAAACATATAACTCCGCCGTCAGTCAATGTACATACTCGTATCTTCCTCTCTTTGAGGGCGTATTAACACGTAATCTTCAGCCAGATGAACCATTACCCATGCACTGTGCTGGTTTATTAGCCCCCCAGCCTCTAATGGAAATGTCTTTGATACATACTAAATACAGACACGATGAGATTGCTAAAGCCTTTAGGCTTTCACCAACACCCACATAATTACGTAGCAGTAACTCGTTTACCATCATCCTGCGTCGCAGAGATATTTTACCACATGTTATCAGAACTCAGTATTGAGGGGTATACTAATTACTATGCGTCTATATTATGAGCGTCAGTTTACGTCCAACAGGGCGTAAAGGGAGGATAATATTGACGTAGCTAGTTTGCTGGCAAAGTTAGAGGTTGTATACGCATAGCCTGTGAGTAACAGTTTATTCTGTTTGGTTAATGAATTCTAGGGTTGTTAATAAGTTAATGATTGTTTAAAAAAATACTTAAGTAATATATTACACACACATAACAAAAACTTGTAGAAATACAGCCAAACCTTACACACTCAAAAGGAATGAGATCTAAAAAGGGCCAAGCTCATCTACCCTTCCACATAAACGTACAGTGTCCCATAACAGCATCCTCGAAAAGCTTGGCAAAATAGAATTTGCGATTATTAATTTAACGTAATAGTTTATCCAAGTTCTTTTTTTCTAATTAATTTAAACGTAATAACGTGCAAATTCTATTTTGCCAAGCTTTTCGAGGATGCTGTTATGGGACACTGTACGTTTATGTGGAAGGGGAGATGAGCTTGGCCCTTTTTTAGATCTCATTCCTTTTGAGTGTGTAAGGTTGGCTGTATTTCTACAAGTTTTTGTTATGTGTGTGATCTCATTACTTTTTCAAGTTCCATTACAAAATTATTTGCTAAAATATAATATTTTTATCAAAGTTGATTTTAATTCTATGGTATTAGCAGTAACAATATAGGATGTAAAATATCTAGACCCGGATTCATGTACATCCTGGGTATAGGTGGTATAACCATGGTATAACGACGGTATAAGGACTGGACCCCAATTCTTGAGTTCGTGGGAGATGAGTTGAAAACGCAATTTGAAAACGAAGTCGTTTTCGTTTTCGAAGGAATTGGTATTCTTGAACGGTATCGTGGAAAACGTCATGGGTTGTGAGTTGAAAGCATTGATATTAATTAAACCCCTATAGTAGGCTAGATTAGCAGTCTCCTATACCTCCGCACAGGCGCGAGCGTGGCAAATTGAAGACTCAACCGGCCCATTTCAAGATGGCGATTTGGTGTTTTAATTTATGCTTTTTTAATGCAATAAAGTATTTTACTGGATTGTTTGATATGGTTTTAGCTTGTGCAGCATGGTATTAAACAAAAGAAACAATACGAAGTGATTGCATAAGGGAATTTAGTAATCATTTGGTGTTAAAGGCTAGTATGCTTACCTGTCAACCTGGCGGCAATCTTGAGAACTATTTGACCACAAATCGCTCCCATTTGATTAACATGTAAACTGTCATTTTAAGATGGCTTCTAATTGTACCGAAAGTGGACCACCGACTGCTGGTCTAGCCAATTATATAGGATGTCTATGGTTGAAAGAGTATCACGAAATCCAAACACTTTAAAAAGATTTGCGTATAGCAAAGAGCTCGAAAAAGTTCTATATTTATTCTAGATGGCAGTGCCTTCATAAACGCGGGCCAATCGAAAGACAAGTTGTATGAAATGATTTGATTGTTGCAATTATGTAAACAAACAGTTGAGCAAGTTCATATCAGAACTATGTTGTGCTGGCCTAGGGTTGGCTAGGCTTGTCAAACATGTAATGTAAGTAATAATTTTATCTAGTCCTATAGCCAAATGGAACTTTAGACCTACACTTTTGCATTATAAATAATTTTCCACATCTGGGCCTAGGCCAGGGACGGTTTCTGATTTGTTTTATGAGAGTATAATGACACCTTTTCTCGTTCCACACAAAGAAGAAAAATTTTAAATGTCCGCTATTTGTTTACGTATCGCACTTTCCCGCCTAACTCTGCTTATACCGTCAACAAGTGTCAAGTAACTATGGTTACTTGTTGATTGTATGCCAAGTGTTTAAGGCTTATTTTAAAACCTTTATTTGGAAGCCTTCCAACAAACTTTTTCAACTTTTTTTTTCAAAAGAGACTATATTTCTATAACCTTAATGTCCATGTAAAATATGAACATTGTAGTCCCACCCGTCTGGTCAGAATCGCGGGCCGACGTATTAGATGTTAGCAGTAGTAGGCAGTAGTAGGCAGTAGTAGGCAGTAGCTAACATCCTTAAAGTGATTTTGAGCATGTTTCAAGCCATTTTTTCACCAAGAAGGAATAATCGTACCCCAATAAAATTTGGCATGTGTTGTCAGGTACCTAAATCCCCTCGATTGTGATAGTTTTCAAGTTCACATCACGTTACATGACGGCTGGGTAACACCTCGAAATCACCCCAACTCTGCTTGGTGTATAAGGTGCTTGAGTGTGTAGCGCACCGAGGCTTGGCTGCGGCGCCCTAACGGGCACCTAGATAATGTTTAATCTCTATTGAGGAGCATAGCTCCCACATATTCAAAACTTTTCTGTCCGTCCGTTTGTCTGTTCGTGTGTCACGTCTCACGTCAGGGGAGGGGGGGGGGGGGGGGGGGGCAAACCTTTTCTAATGAGGCATCTCGGTACCTCAACCAAGAAATTGTATTTTGCATTTTGTAACTAGGAATTTAAAGCTCTATTCTTCTGGCAAAAGAAAGATGTACCTTCTGCTTAAGTTTAGCTTAACATTGTTTTGATGAATTGTATTGGCGGATAAGATTTAGTTTGTGTGATCTTCGACAATCTATTAATTGAGAAGCTTCGCTCCCTATTCTAGGTACTCACGTGCTTCATTAAATTTCAATTATTAATAATTAAGTTTCACCTAAAGTTTTTGTTTTTGTATTGTTTATTTGTAGATTTAGTTACATGGCTCTTGTATAGGTGATGTACCTGTTAATTAATATACTATAAAACTGGATAAATAAACAACGTATGTATAGTTAAAGAATCGCTTTTATTAAACGCATTTAGTTTCATTTTGTGAAAGGATTATCAATCATAAAATTAACAGTGTGGCAATCAACTACGAGTTAGCTCGAAGCCTAAATCTAACTTGTGTTTACCGCTAGGCAGCAGTGGCGTTTATTTAGTATTTATTTTATATGAATATCTGTTTTATACATACATCTTAACATGTGCTATCACTTTATGAACTTAAATGATGTTACAAACAAGAACTTGAAATCAAAATATGAGATAAAAACTTCGATTCACACTTTTGATGTCCAGTATTTCGAACACAAACATGCTTATACATAATATTATATAAGACGTGCAATATTCAGTAAATGGCATCGATCGTCTCATTGCCGAGCTATATGATGTTTCTGTTTGTGGAATAATTAAAAATTCACCAATTAAAGAAACTCTTTTAAAAACTGCCTTGAGAAACGTGCCCAAAGGGATATTTCGGTATTTATTTTACTCGTGAAAGCGGTTTTTAGATAAACAGACTTATAATGAATCCAAACAAAAATTCTTCGCCATCAAACCGTTCGTTTTGTTTACATTAAACAGATTGTATTTTTCTTCGATTAACAAGTAAATGCCAAATGAATATTCTATTTCACGAAACAAAACAAGGCAGCTTATTAGGGGCGTTCACAGGAGAGTCAGGTTTCGACAGCCAGATGTAGACATTTCAAGAAATTACCATGGATATAATACCACTCACAAGCATCAACTAAGATAGCCGTATTAAAATATCCCCCAGAAAATACAACCAAAAGTAGAGGGAGAAAAGCATACCCACACATAACAAAAACTTGTAAATATACAGCCAAACCTTACACACTCAAAAGAAATGAGATCTTAAAAAAGGGCCAAGCTCATCTACCCTTCCACATTTGCGCATTCTTAAGGCTATTCCACCGCGTTTTTCTATTTTCCAAAATATGCTACTAAGTCAAAATATAGTGAATGGCTTTGAAACATGGCTATTTTAGAAAATCAAAAATATTTTTTCCAAATTTTTCTGATCCGGTACACGGCCAATATAGCCACCTCAAAATAATTTCAAACTTCAATTCGCCAGGGCACACCATTCAACGTAGGGTGTTGTGCTTTTGTGACATTAATTTTCAACTGTTTTTCTTTGGACTGACTGAGAGAAAACAGATTTATTTTAACAATTGTCTTTCCTGCGAATTTTTTCGTTTGGCGGTATAAATCGGTAAAAAATACCGCCAAACGAAAAAATTTGCTGGAAAGACAATTGTTAAAATAAATCTGTTTTCTCTCAGTCAGTCCATAGAAAAACAGTTAAAAATTAATGTCACAAAAGCACAACACCGTACGTTGAATGGTGTGCCCTGGCGAATTGAAGTTTGAAATTATTTTGAGGGGGCTATATTGGCCGTGTACCGGATCAGAAAAATTTGGAAAAAATATTTTTGATTTTCTAAAATAGCCATGTTTCAAAGCCATTCACTATATTTTAACTTAGTAGCATATTTTGGAAAATAGAAAAACGCGGTGGAATAGCCTTAATTAATTCATAAACGTACAGTGTTCCGTAACAACATCATAAAAAAGCTTGGCAAAATCAAATTTGCAAATAGTATTGATTTAAACATAATAGTTCATCGGAATTCTTTTTTTCGAAATAATTTAAACGTAAAGGTCATGCAAATTCTATTTTGCCAAGCTTTTCTAGAATATTGTTACGAGACACTGTACGTTGCTGAATTAAGAATGCGCAAATGTGGAAGGGTAGATGAGCTTGGCCCTTTTTTAGATCTCATTTCTTTTAAATGTGTAAGGATTGGCTGTATTTTTACAAGTTTTTGTTATGTGTGGGATTTCATTACTATTTAAAGTTCCATTGTAAAATTATTTGTTAAAATATAATAATTTTATCAAAGTCGATTTAATTGCTATGAAATTAACAACTAGGAAAACGCCAAAGTCGTTGTGAGACGAGTGAGCGAGTCATGTGTTTAGAACTCGGGAACATTTGCATACAAGTTGGTTGATGGATAGGTATAAATAATTGGGTTTTTAAGTTTAGTTGAACGTGTACTGAAAACAGGTCACATCGTTCCAAATTATTAATTTTGGAATTAAATGTACATCGCAGTCCTTAATTATATCACATTGAAGTCAAATTCACCGTAGTCTGTAATAAACAAATGATTTAAATAGCAAAAGTTATATATCTTTGGTGGAGGTGCCGGGTAGAGCGACAAAAGTTTTAGCTCCATAAGAATAGCATTGTTGGTGGAGGCGCCGGGTCCTCACTTCTTAACGTTGTTATTTCTACTTTACATCCAATTTAATTACGGAGGGAGGTAATAAAGTTGTGGTATTTTTTTAGCACTAGGAAAACGACTTTGGCGTTTCCCTAGTCTAGTTGGCTAAAGCGCCCTTATAGCCGAAATGTGGGAGACGTGGGTTCAATACCCTGGTCGGGAAAGATTTTTTAATTTCTGGATTGTATTTTAAAAATGATTAATCATGTTTTGAAATGCATATAACGCAGTGTAGTCCATCATCTGTGACAATACTATGGAAAACATAGCCAGTACGAAATACGTGAAAATGTTGCAAGGTTTACTCAATCTACGAGCGGAATTTGGGGGTACCTTGATGTGCAACATTTGATTTTCCTTGTACACGGCATTTCACAGCCAGGTATATAACAAACAAAAAATATTTTTTCTAAATCAAAACCATTGTCGTTAAAATAATTTCTAAACATTGGCAGACTATTTTTCAATTTATTATTTCTTGAAGGTTTAAATCGCAATGGATGTAGCTGGTTTTGTTAGCAGTTCTTAGTAAACTCGTACCGGTAGTCTGTTTAAAATTTCAACGCAATCTGTTCAGCGATTCGGCTGATTTTCAACATACACACAGAGACACATAGACACACCCACAGAATCACGGAAGTGCCATATTTCTTGAATGGAGATCACTCAGTCGCTCCGCTCGCTCGTTTAATTACAATAGGATGTTAAATATCTAGTGGCCCAAAGACATGTTTTTTGTAAACAATGTGGGCGATCATTGTCAAGTAACTTTAGTTACTTGTTGATTGTATGCCTGTATAAGGCTTATATTAAAACCTTTATTTGGAAGCCTTCCAGCAAACTTTTTTAACTTTTTCTTTCAAAAGGAACTACATCACTATTTTCTTAAATGTCCATGTAAAATATGAACGTTGTAGCCCCACCCGTTTGGTCAGAATCGCTGGGCAATTGAAACTGACGAATTAGACAGTAGTCAGTAGTAGCAGTAGTAGCAGTAGTAGCAGTAGTAGCTAACATCCTTGAAGTGATTTTGAGCATGTTTCAAGTCATTTTTTCACCAAGAAGGAATGTTCGTACCCCAACCAAATGTGGCATGTGTTGTCAGGTACCTAAATCCCCTCGATTGTGATAGTTTTCAAGTTCACATCACGTAACATGACGGCTGGGTGACACCTCGAAATCACCCCAACTCTGCTTGCTGTATAAGGTGTCTGAGGGTGTAGTGCACCGCGGCTTGGCTGCGGTGCCCTAACGGGCACCTAAATTAATAACATCCTTATTGTTTAAAAAAAAATAATACATCTTGAAAATTGTTGGTAATATGATAATATATCCCAGGATACTGCGAATCGTTGAGAGGAAGATTTTGTCTGTCACATGGATTATTAGACGATAGTTATATGTAAATTGCGATGGTCAGTACGTATTTTTTTAAAACATTAAAAGTTAAACTGCATTTTTATATTCTAAGTTTTAAGTTCCCCGTCTAGGCCTGGGGTAGAATTGGCGCAGAGCATGGGTCTGCTAATTGTAAAAGGCGATTCAAAAGAAGAAGTCCACCTCGCAAACATGAGCTATTTTTGCCCTCACCCACATCACACTGTACAATTATCTGGCGAATGGTCCGCTATTTCCCAAATTAAACCCCCCATTTCCAATCATACTGTCTGGAAAAATCCACGACTTCCGCGTTTTCATCATCAGGCACCCCCATCAAACCGTAATTTATGGCCATCAGAGGCCGGGAATTACATTGCAACTCACGGACAAAGCGTTCCGATGAGAAGAAGATAGAAGTAGTAACATGAGCTATGTAACGGAGTATTTATACTCCCCGAAACTAGAGGCGAGCTCTGGCAATCATCGTTAGGGACTTTGCCCCCTTCCCTTGACGACCTCCTCGACGACGACAAAGACACCACGAACGATGACAAAGACGATGACGACCACGACGTGAGAACCCCCCTTTTCTCCCCCTACCCGTGGCTGGTTCTGACCAGCATGGCCCCTCCGCCCTACACCCCCTAGGCAAGAGTGGCGCATTATGACCTAACTGTCGACGCGAAATAAACTAGTTTTAAGTTTCAAATTGAATTTTGAGTAGCGATACATTAAAATGCGTCTAAGATTGATGTGTATATATAACTTTATTATCCAGCTATTAAACTATAAGTTAGTGAGAAATATGTTAGTATTTTATTTTAATATATAAGCGTGTACGTTACGTTATCATTTTAAGTTAAAACTTTTTCAATTAACTTCCAACACGAGAAATTGTTTTAATTGTCTTGGTTCAAATTACACTTGCATGTAATACCAAGTAAATTTTGTGTAGCACTAACCACGGAAAAACCCATTTATTATCCGCGTCATATTTTCTAGAAACTGTTTCAAGTTTAGTATAAGTTTTATTAGTTTTATTTGAGCCCTTGTGGTTACTGTTAATTTATGTCAGCCACGTCTGAGTTGTAAAAATATCCACCGCAGCGTATAACGTCGTAAGAGCAGGTGCCAGTGGCAATTTACTTCGTCTCTTGAGCCCGACGCCACGCTAGACAAATTAATAAAAACAAAAACCCTGTAAAAATAGAGCTCTTAAAATGTATTTTAAAATATATTGTTGAAACCGTGCGATACTGGCGGTTGAGAAACTTTAACAACTATATACTTGGGACTTAACAAACATGGCTGCCGCCGGGCACGACATAATGCAGCACTTTATCAAGCTTTTATATTGTGTGCACTTGCAACAAAGTGTACAGTCATGGGGAAATATAATTACATGCCGACGGAGGCGGAGTACAGTACCAGACAAAGTAAAAGTCTTCATCGACTGCCGTTCATAAAATGTAACTCTCTCTCATTGTGTAGCCATCGTGGATATATACACACACCATCCTAAATTCCTACAGTTACAGTATCAGTTTTTTAACTAAATGGGATAGAAGTTAAATTAAGTATAAAATTGCCAAAGTCGTTGTTAGACAAGTGAGTGAGCAATGTGTTGAGTCCCCGGTAACAGACCCAGCGTAAGGTATAGGAGAGGAAATAAATAAATAAATAAATAAATAATATTTAGAGTCTACCCACTCAGTTATATAACTGATTTTCAGTGGGGGACAGTAAATCAAAGCGACTTAGCCAACCCTGTAGGCCCCGACGCAATCGACGAGTGAGCGATAACCAACAAAGATCGATATTTTTTAATATGAAGTATAACAATCAATGGTATGGACAGTGCGAACACCTGCGGATCAACGCCAGAATCAACAAGGCCGATTCAGAACAACTCTGAATTTATTATGTGCTTCGTTGCTAGGACGGCTCCAAAGTCACCGTTTACAAACTCCTAAGACAAGAACTGATGGACTTAAGTCCAAATCAGAAGTTAAAAAACTTCTGACTTTGGCGGGAATCGAACCCTGGACCTTCTACATTGGAAACAGAGACGCTAACCATAAGACCAACGAGCCACAAAAAGAACACGAAGAAATTGTTCCCGTGTACTTAACACATGGCTCACTCACTCGTCTAACAAAGACTTTTGGCGCTTTCCTAGTATAATCATTGCACAAGCATTTAGGGTCACATACCCTTATTGAACAGAGGCTAAACCCCATGCCAAATAGAACGACCGGTGTATGACGTTCGCTGCGCTCACTCATCCAACTAAACCCTCAAAAGACTCTGGTCACCACAAAGTCACCATTTGCATATACCCAAATATCATATCGACGGTCAAGTCCATTAAATTAGTTAACCGGGGACTAACCCTGGACTCTCCATTGAAAGCAGACACAAACTCCACTGGAGCAACAAGCCAAACAGATTGCAATTGCATTTAATACGGAATTACACTCACTAACTTTACCGACGGGTCAAACAGTTTATACAGGTGCGGTTTTAAAATCCGGGCTAATGACAACCCCAGCTCAGCATGTCGTGTTTACCAGCTTCGGAGAATATCGCTGCACAAGCGTTTTATTATCTTGCGGTTGGCAGAGTAATGGTGTTTGCATCTGGGTCATGAAGCGCGCGTAATAACGGCTGGTGGTTAACTCGACGCCGCCGTTTTAGGGGGAGGGGGGGAGATTGACTAAGGGACGGTAGCAAAATGTCGGCTAGTTTATTAGGGCGACCCTTCAGGTAGGGGCGGAGAAGTTGCGAACCTAGAGCTACCTTAATGTAGGCGGAAGACGTTTACAAATTCAAGAGCATCCATTATAGGGTGCAAAACAGTGAGGACGTTTGACTTTTTTCGTAAGAGGACACTTCCGGGCTGGTCACCAAACATTGCTCACGGAAAAAAGATCAGATTGCCAAACTAACAGCCAGAAGACTCAAGTAAACCCTTGGTTGTAAAGGAAAGCTACATATTACATTCTTACTACTTTTGAATGCGTTTTATAAAGTTTTTTACAAAATGGCTGTTTTGACTACTTTGCGAAAGTTTGGTGGGTACTTTTAGCAAATAAATTATTTATAAATCAACTTCTAAAGGGCATACACGCATATAACGAAGCTTAGTAAAGAACCTTGTATAAAGTATATAACTGATTATCTTGAATCGTTCATCACGCAGATATATTTCAAGAGAGTATGTTTTAAGACAAATAACATGGGCGAGACAGGGCTAACGAGCAGCGGAAAGTGCCTCTTAAGAGTATTAACGCATTCAGATCCAAATAAATTGTTAGAAGTATACGTTTTTTATGTGCTTGCCAAAAAACAATCATTTTAAATTGCGTTAATGGAATTAGACGATTTTAATAATGTCTAAATGGTCTGATTGTACTATCGACTTCTAATAAATTGAAATCCCGATGAAAGTTTTTAAAGCAAATATCAATTACTAGGTAGTTATTTTGTTTAAGATTTGTATCGCGTTTTATATCGATTTAATAAATACTTTCGCCATCATTCAGCTAGAAAGAATTGTTAATTTCGTTTTATATAAAAATGTATAGTTTACAATATTATGTTTAATACATGTTTCAATAGGAAAGGTATTGACGATAAAATATAACTACATCTAGATGATTCTCGAGACGATGGTAGATTCTGGATTTTGTCATGTTTGTTGATTTTTATTACTTTTTAGTAGTACGCTGATAAATTCCTCGTTCACATTATAAAAATAACGTTCCGTGCTCTGTGCAATTTAATTCACCATGCCTCCTTAGCTAAATCTTATAAAAGCACATCTTTGCCAGATTGAGTGTGCTTAAAATCACTCTGGTATTATCAAGTTGCCATCACAATGAGCTTTCCATCTCCGAGGTTGGCATTCTGTAAACTGAAGAAAGGGTTCATTGGTGGAGTATACTAACCTCGGGGGATGAATTAACGATTTGATAAAGCCCCCCCCCCCCCCTGTCAACACCAAACCTAGAAGCATTCTCTTGTATTAATGTTCAGGTTGAAATGATTCTACGTACACCCGGCAAACAATGCGTTATTGTGTTGCGTACGAACTCTGCTAGCACTTCTCTATTATTAATATTGAAAACATGTGGGATGTTTCAGTTGTTCCATTGGGACAAACTCATCTTCTTCTATACTTGAGTGCACTGTGGTTCCCGTTAGCACGTTAAGTAATTCACGTTGATAAAAAGATTGATAGAAGTAATTATTTTTATATTTTAACTTTCAGGTCATATTTATTTTAACATAATTGAATACCATTTTACATAAATTTTAATTTTAATTAATGAAAAACATGATAAAATGTAAAAAAAATGGTTATACATACGAATTATAATCAACATTCAATATTATGCTACCCATAATGGAACAACCCAAGTGATCCAAAGCCCAAGTGATATTCATTAATTAGTTTGTAAAACTCGTTCAATACTCAATATAAACCATAATTTATTTGTGTAATAATTTATGAGATCCTAAATTGATAATAACAAAATCATAAGAGTAGCTGACACGCCGTAAAACAAGACAATTTGAAAGGTGTCTAATTGATGATCAAGACTTGAAAAAGTTCCAACTTTAAATAAAACATATAATTATGCTAATGACGAACAGATACTGAACACTTTGTGATACAATAGAAACTATAATTACCCTCTCAGTTTCGCAGATCATAAACGGATAAATGTACATGTACCACTAAAACATTTATTTAAAAAAAGTCATTCTAATAGAGTAGATCAAAACTTCTTGTGTATTTACATGTGAGAGTATAAGTGAGTTAATTTAGTTGAGTAAAAAATTAAAACAGTTTTAAGGGATATCCGAACATGTTATACACAACATCAAACAACGCGAATAAAAAAGTCCCCCCTCAACGGGAAGCTATCACTTCTGTTTCACACCAAGCAAATAAACTAAACGTTATTCATTCATAAACTTGAGGTCGTAAAATGTAGCACGTTGAGCCATCTTTTTTTCTCTCCACTAAACCTTTAAATGTGGGTTGTTTTTTGCACTTTTAATGGTAAATGGTGAATTAAAGGAACATTTTTATTTATTATAGTCACATAAACGCTAGAGAGTACATTGCTAAACTTGTTCTCAGTAGGTATTAAAAAACATTATTTTTTGTGAACTTTGCATTTTGGAGTGTCAAAATAGCATCAAAAAACTAAAACGCTAAAATACTCATCTCAAATAACACACGCTATATTTTTAATTGTATTAATTTATGATTAAATTATTTTTTATTATAAATGTTAAAATTTATAATTTTGAGGTTATAAAGTGACCCGACTTTATGGATCGAATTTTTAAAATAGGGTCAGATTTTGATTGGTTATTATACATTATATATATTTAACAATAATTAATTTTAGACATTTTAAACTTAGTCTATTAAATAAGTCTCCAACATTGCCATCATGATTATTTTAAAGAAACTGTAGAATATATATTTAATATTTATAGTATTTGGACTTCACGCTGTTCTTTATTTAAATATTTCTGCAATATATTAATAATCATTACTTTCATGACCAAATCCTCACATCAAGTACGTCAAACCTACTTTAGAAACCAACATCACATGCAGCTAGTTTAATCCTCATCCCCTTTAGGCCCCTCACTGTCGCAATATATCCCCTCAAACGTTTAACTTGTATTATATTCCACGTTTCCCTCTGGCCCAGGCATAACTTCCCTGCTAAACGCTGGCAAACTATTACTGTCTCCCCTACCTCATTGAAGCGTTGACCAGACGAGGTCTTGAGTTTCAATCTTCCAGGCAGGAGATTCAGGTTAACCCTTGTAATAAGCTGGTCATTTGCCTCGGACCTTGAGCCTACGGGACAGTTATGTAGGAAACATTTGACACAGCGTTTAACTGTCCTATATGTCTAGGAGAACAACACACTATCTACAGTTGCAGTAGAAAGGTTCATACTCATTCATGATGTTTCGCTGGTGCATTGTAAAGCATTCTTAGCAATCACTTTATGGTCTAAATATGTCTTATTTATTGCTCATTTCATGTATTTGAATTTAAACTGCTTTTTTACTATTATTGTTAATCTTTTAAATGTTATTTTTAATGTGTCCTTGTGGCAATTCTTTCTGTACAACAGAGTTTTGTTTTGTTTTTAATATAAAAATTATTATATATTTATTAATTTCTGTTCTAGTTAAAAAAAATCTGATTCAAAGTCAATAAAACAACATATTGTACAAATTCAGATATAACGAATTAATAAATTTTTTCATCTAAAAAAAACATTGTAATATTGTTTATGTATATTATATTTTATAAAACGAATATCCAGCAAGTTTAAACTATGTTCAGTTTATTGACAAATATATCTTTTAGCTGATCATCTATACAGATAACTGTTCAGTTAGCGTTTTGTAAAAGAGATGCCTTATCATTAAAAATGATTCCTTAAAGCGCTACAAAACGGTGTTTTTCTAAAAAATAATATTGCCTATTACCTCTGAATATATATTTTTTGCTATTTTAAACAACATAAACAGCTTCTTAAAAATTAAGTCATATTCAATGCTTTTAGACTAAACGTGTTTAAAATAAACCACTATTGTATGGCTCACATTAAGGCTTAATGACATTATTATTATTAAACACATTAATGGCTCACAAGGTCACATTATTACGCAACTATTAAACAGTTTTTGAAACTCGAAAATAAATTGATGCTTACAAATGCTATCTTGGCTCTTAATTGGAATTAAAAGTGTTACATCCTCAATCTCAAATGATATCTGTACACACCTGTAGCTATATCCAATAATGCCCACATAAGCGTGCTTGGATTTTTGTACAAATCAAAGATCATAAATCTTGATGTCTTAATTAACCATTAGTAATAGTTTTTAAAGAAAAGTATTTAGAAATTCAATATTTTCTGTTTCCATAACAACTACGATCGTATGAGATTATTTAGTTGCGCTATCAGAAATAACCTAAATCTCTTGTCTATAATTGGCTAGTTATTGGTATTCGTAAAACTACGTTTATGTCTACCTTCTATAAGATTATTGGATTATCTATCTAATTGCCTTGTCTTGAGTTCAGACGTCAATTACAAGATTCTCGACCCCTTGAAACGTCCTTTTAGTCATCCTGATGTCAAATTTGAATAACCACCAAACCCGTGTCTTGATGATTAGCGAGAAGATTGGTTATCTAATTTCAAGGATTGTTGAATCTAAATTTAGAAACGGCTTCGTCATTTTCTTTCAGTACAGTTTTACATAAAAGCCTTTAGAAGATGGGTTTTTTAATTGCTGCTCGCCGAGGCCAGGCCGCTGGAGGACGCGGGAGGATGAAAGAAACTGTCAATGGACCCACGTAAAAGTTTCTTGACTCGAGTTTTTGTAGAAGCGCACATTGAGTGGATCTCGGGCGATAGATTCGTCCAGTCCGTTAGTATATTTCATGTTTTTAAACTTTCTTAGAAAAGATGGTATAAAGATTTTTGTACGGATTTTATTTTCAAGTTATAGTCTGAGATATTGAATGACGGTTATTTTTATTTTCCCGGTTGTACTTTTTAACAAGTAGTTTATAAGATGATAAACTTTAGTTTTATATTATTAATTTATATGTGCTTTTCCCATTTTACTTTTGGCCGAAAATTGTTTATACAATTGTTTGTCCCCTTCCCCCTTATATATTTTACTGTGTTTCATACGTCATTTCACAATCATTTTGTGATTTTAATAATGTATAGCTTGCTTTTTATTCTATGTAATATTTTGAGAGTGCTGTACAAGACATGTAATAGTAAATAATTAATAAATACAACTATGCGGTAAAACATCAACAAAGTAAAGCGGATAATATGTAAAGTGTTCGCTGTTATTTTGAGCAAACATTTAAAAATTCCTCTTTAATTCATCAGCCATCTAGATTATATAAAACCATAATATTTATTAGCTCAACATGATTGTACACACATGAAATAACGATAAGCTCTTAAGCTGACCACGGCAACGCTAAAGTAATCCCTCTGCACATACAGAAATACTGAGTGCGTTTCAACCTTCACTAACAGCGCTCCCATGAACATCGAGTTTCAAGTAATATACAGGTTTAGTTTGCT
Organism: Sweltsa coloradensis; assembly: GCA_024449915.1. NCBI lineage: Eukaryota > Metazoa > Arthropoda > Insecta > Plecoptera > Chloroperlidae > Sweltsa > Sweltsa coloradensis. The sequence goes on from JAMZAV010000276.1 coordinate 355,118, forward strand.
CATATTTAATCAAGGAAAGCTAATCAAGACCAGAGCGTTGATCGTTTCACATTGATATACCTTTCTTCGTCCAAGTCCTATGCTATGAGTTGTTTACCAAAGCACATAAGCACATACGTGAGTACTTAAAGCTGGTAATACCACTGTGTGGTAGCGGAGGTTTAGGACTTCAAAAGCATCGTTAAAACCTGAAAGTAAAACTCTTTTGATACGAAACAAAGCATATTTGAGTTGTATTTCTGTAGTGGATTCAGTGGATCGTATTTCTATGTAGTTGTCTGTTTGATCGGAACGAAAGCAGACAAACGAAACTAAACCCACATCAATGATTGATTGTGTATAAACCTTGGGCTTTAGTCGTATATATATAAACTCTATGTTTTCTTTGAAAGGTTTATTTTATCTTGTTTTGAATCAGTGGTTAATAAAGTGCGTTCACATAAGAAACAACATGTACTAATGTACATATAACTTATCAAACTGTTGGATTCTCAGGTTAAGAGTATACGGAAGTCGATCCTGCAATGTTATCTTGTATCGTAATATCGCCTCTTAAAAATCGAATATGTTTTCGAGTTTTTTCCCTAACAAACTTTGAAGCAATGCTAAGTGTAATCCGGGATTGCTTTTAAATAGACACGCTCCACACCATACCCCCACACCCCCCTTCCCCAAACGCGCCTGATGAAATACTAACTTGAATGAAATTAAAACAGGGAATACATTGAAAAAAACAAATAATAATCATTTATTAAAAACATTTGTATGGTTGATCGCTAGCATGCTTCATTCGTTCGATGTTTATGTATACAAACTAATTGACCTATAGAGTTGAGTATCAAGTTTTAAATAATTTCAAGAGTAATTAAACATGTAAACAAATTTTAAGTTCTACGAATAAATAATTGGAAATGTGTGATTTGGTTCCCTCTTTATTAATAATGATGGTGTCGTCGTCTTATTTAACTAAAGTGTGTTGCTTCTTTTGAACAAATCGTAACTTGAGGGGCGGAGGGGGGGGGGGGGGGGGCACTAATGTCCTGAGTGTTTTACCTTTTTTTAAGCTTAGCTTAATGTTTAAGCGAGCTGTATAGCTAAAACTAAAAATAAACTAAAAATAAACTAAAAATTACGATCAGTAGTAGTTTAGTGAAAAATATTTTCTGAACATGAAACACAATCCAGCAATTTAAAAATCCATCGCGACCGGGGTTTGAACCCGAGTCTTCTACATTCCAGGTTGGCGATTATATATTTGAAGTGAGGAAAATGTATGTATTGATAATGAACCCATTGCACTTGGGAAGTAATAAACTGTCAGTGACAGTTGAAGCTACCTACAAAACATTCTATACAAACGCTGTGTACGCAGAAACTAAACCCCGCCTCGTAATTAATTCATATGTCCGCACACGCACACGCACACGCACACGCACACGCACACGCACACGCACACGCACACGCACACGCACGTGTACATGCTAATTCTCATTTGATAATTTAATTACAGCAATCTGGTAGTTTCAAGTCTCGTGTTTAACGTTACAAATCTCGCGAGAGCGGAGCACAGCCCCGGGCTAATTGGATGCTTTCTGTTTGCAGTGTCACGTTTCTACATCAACATATGTTGGTTGTTATTATTTTATTAACTTTGTAAATAATACATTTTCCCTTTGCAAAGTGGAGTATATAGTAACGACACGTTCAACAACATGTTAACAAAGTTTGTGTTATTTACCATAGACTTTATAACATGAACTCACACAGTATTTAATTACACATAAATGTTCAGAACAAATCGAATCAACGCTTTTAAATGTATTTCTTTGGATTTTAATATGCGCATGAATTGAAATTATATTTTTTAATTACTGACAGTGTAGTTGTCCCGGATTCATAATATCCCGTCAAGACCGGCAATCCTGACTGAATGTTTTTCCGAGGTTTTCCTCAGTCGTTAATGCGAATGCAAGGGATTGAGTCCTCTTAAATAGCCCTCGGACATCCCTTCACAATTGTCCCATCCACAACATACCTAGTTAGACACCTGAAGAGGGGCATGAATTGCACAATGGGTAGGCTTCCCAAGAAAAAATATTATTATACTCGTTTTTGAATATTTGTCTTCATTAACAGGATCTTATTTAATTTTTCCTTTAGATAAATTTCTATGTATTGATTATTTGTGTGTTTGTGACGTTGTGACATAATCACAATCAACGGCTCAAATTTATATGTAAACTTTTCTGAATAAAAACTAAAAAATTTCAATCAAGAAAGTACTTCAAACTAAATAAAAGAGTTTTTCGTCTAAGATAACGAGTTCATTTTAGTCACAGGATAAGAAAAGATTATCTACCTCGTAGACAAAGGCTTAGAACTAGGTAGTACTTTTATTCAGTAATCACCACTTCAGAATAACACTCGTTATAATTAAAAGGTGAACGTTCGCGCAGAAGAAATTTGTACTAGAGAGTTGTAATCTCTGAAGAACGTTTTAAGCAACGAGGGGGGATGATAATAATAATGTGAGATTTCTATGAAAAATAACGCTCAGAGGTGTTTTTGGTTAATTAGATAGGTACTTGTGTTGATGACAACATCAAGATATATTTTTTGTAGGATGCCCGCTGTAGGGTACTCATCAGATTTAACCGGTGTGACCATCTTCAGTTTTAAGTGAAAAAATAGCGCATCGTAGCATCTATTCACAAAACGCTATTTTCACGCACCTCTAATTTTTACGTAAAATAGAGGTAATGTTCGATTTTCAAGTTTGAATAGCTAAAAAATAAACAAACGGCCTGTTGTAAAATACATAAGTGGAATTATCATGGGCATGAAAGTGATCTTTGAGCTACAGAATAAAGGTAAATACACAATGTCGTGTAAACAAAGAATGGCGCGGAGGCTAGAATGTAAAACTCTCTGCATTTGATGAGTTTTGTTAAATACTTCAAAGAGTGGCAACTTTTTGTTCTAGTTCAACTCGGAACAGCTTTGAGCTAAACACTCTACATTTTGCATGCGTGCACTTGTTAGGTATGAAACAAGAAAAACTTTCAACAATATCGTGGAGGCAACTTTGCGTTGTTAAACGTTGAACAAGTTGGAAATATTGGTACATTTTCCGTTGCAATGGAGAAAATAATTGCTTGAAAATTATTGTTTTCAAAATAGATCCTTAATACAACTACTAATTTGATTAAGCGTATTAATGTGTTTTTATTAATCGTCAACAACATTTTACTAATGTTTCAGAATGACAAGAATTCAAATTTAATCACTTCAGTTTATGTCAAATGATGGTAACGCACGGTTGTATTGAGACATCAGGGTTCGGAAAGTAATCGAACTCTACGAAATTACTCACAAAACATAGAGTGTATCTTACATAAGTTATAACAGATTTACATTTATTTTTAAATACATTTTTAAAGTAACCATTTCAAAACATATATTTTGTAAGATGACGGGGCACCTCCGTTCCAACGACAAAAACATAAGAGTAATTCATTCTTTCAGAGTCTAAACTACTAAACGATTTAGACAACATGAAATTCAAATCACTTTATTGCCATGTGTATTATCTAAAGCTTACTTGTTGGTGTAATCGTTATTTTATGTTAACCTAAATCAGCAATTTAAACTTATTCAATTTATTATTAATGTTTTACATTTCAACAGTCGCCAAAGGATAAAATTCGCAAAGCTGTTTTGCTCAGAAACAAGACAGAAAAAGAGATAGCGAGAGAAGGGTTAGAGATAACAAGACTAGATGAAGACTTCAGCCAAGATTCGATCTCTTTTACTATGTAAATATATTCTTTCAAGATACAGTGAAACGACGCGTAGCTCTGAACTGAATCCAGTGTAGATTTGGTTTGTGAAGGGAACAAAAAGACAGTGCAGGATCAGGATGGAGTTTGAGCAAATTGCATTTACTCTACCCTATCTAGTTCGTTATCTGGATTTACTCGATGCCATTATAAAGAATACTCTAGTTACAAAACTTAATTTACTTGTTGGGAACTACATACTCATAAATAAATACATTGCTCGAGGAGTTTTGTACTTGTTGTGTGTGCTTTAGGAATGGAATACAGTTCGCAAATAAAACGGGAGAAGATAGTTTCAACTAACATAATATGTCTTATACAAATACTCGTAGCTTCTGTGTAGTGTGTCTCTTAGACTGTGTGGAATGGATTATTTAGAGCGCCACTCAAGACTGTTGGATGAGATAGGTTTAGAGCAGAATGCAGAGGTTTAGTCCGGATCACTTTCAAGCTCTACCGGTTAATATTCTATGGTGTTGTGTTTTACACTAATGTCACGTTAGAATGTGTGTTTCACCAATGAGGTTATTTGTAATAATTTCCACAAAAAGTGTAGGACACATGTTTCAAATATTAATATTGTCTGATCTCAACATGCGCATATCCTTCTGAAACAACCCTTTTTAGGTTCAATGTTTTTGGTAAAACAAAAGGTAAAATGTTGTCTAGAATGTATGAGGAAATCCGCTTAAATAAAACTAGGAAAACGCTAAAGTCCCGCCGCGTTGATGGATGAGCGTTTTTTGTAATTTTTGTTTGCGTTTTTTGCGTTTTTTTGCACTTTTCCTTTGCAAGTGCTTTTTGAATGCATTGTAGGTGATTGTTGAACAGAGTTTCTATGTTACGTGTTAATTGGTATTATAAACCTCAATAAACTCATATTAAAACCTTTATTTCTGTGGATTCTGGCTAACTTTCTCAACTTTTTCTTTCAAAAGGTACTACATTATTTAGCCCCACCCGTTTGGTCAGAATCGGCCCGAATGGGACGAAAATATCGCTCTAAAAATTGAAAAACTTATATTAAAACCTTTATTTCTATGAATTCTGGCTAACTTTTTCAACTTTTTCTTTTCAAAAGGTACTACATTACCATAAACCTTAATGTACATGAGAAATATTAACGTTGTAGCCCCACCCGTTTGGTCAGAATCGGACCAAATGTCACGAAAATATCGCACTAAAAATCGAAAAAAATCGTAAAAGTACGAGAAATATTTGTTCGATTGTACCCAAAAACAATACACCTCTAAGTTCAGAGAAAACGAAGGTCCCTTACAATTGTCATCAAGATCGCATATGCCGTTTGCCCGGAATCGAGCGAACAAACAGACGGAAAAACAAAAAAAACAAAAAAAAACAAAAAAAAAAAAAAAAAAAAAAACACCAGAGCTAAATTTTGGGGGTCAGTGAAATTGAAGTCTTCGCTCCACTCGCTACGCTCGCTACGCTCATCCAATAAAAATAAATGCTCATTTAGAGTGTACCCACAATTCACATTTTAATTTCTTATGAATTTAAATCGAAACAGAATATTTTGCTGAAAATGGTAACAGCACCTACAAACTGTGTCCGGACGTTTGAAGAAAGTTTTGAGCAACGAGGGGGGATGATAATAATAAGTGAGATTTCTATGAAAAATAACGCGGTGAGGTGTTATTAGTTAATTAGATAAGTACTTGTGTTGATGACGACATCACGATATATTTTTTGTAGGACTCTCACTGTAGAGTACACATTAGATATAACCAGTGTGACCCTCTTCAGATGACACTAGGAATGTTGCGGATAGGACAATTGTGAAGGGATGTCCGAGGGCTGTTTAAGAGGTCTATATCCCTTGAATTCGCATTATCGACTGAGGAAAACCTTGGAAAAACCTTCAGTCAGGATTGCTGGATTTCCGATACTTGGGACCTCCCGAATCAGAGTCAAGCGCTTAGCGCCTGAGCCAACACTGTCTGTAATCAAGATATCATAAGTAGGGCTAAAGTACAAAACATGAATTCAATGATTCTCTTAAATTATTAATCTTCCATTATTACATCATATCTTTTTCAGTGCTCTACGATACGATGCCAGAAAGTATAAAATGTTATGATCAGTAAACAAATAATGATGCAATAAGAAGAATGTATACTCAGTTCCATGGTATAATCGTGTACTTGGAGAATAACTTAAGAGACGTCAGCACTCATGAATATGTTACCCACAGTGGTAACGAAACGTCGAGATGCGCACAATGTTTCCTCGCGACGCGGCGAAATAACCCGAAACTCATACTCTTTTGATTTGATGTAAATGATAATTAAATACTAGTTTTTTAGCATAAGCCCGCTTTGAGGACGTTGAAGGATAGAAATTGTCGTAAAAGTTTTCCCCGACTGGGGATCGAACACAAAACCTCCGACAACGTACAGATGCTCTACCATATAAATAAGAATTATAAATTGAGGTTTATATCATATTTTTCAAGTGTCATTTTAAAGCGTTTTGTAGCATCTAATTTTTGGCCACTTTCTAAACCTTGTGCATGAAGTTTTTTCGTATTTTTATTTTAAAATTATATCATTAATTATCATAAAGTTATTAATATACATTTTTAAACTTTAAATATATTGTTTGATTTTTAAGTTTGAATAGCTTAAAAATAAAACAAACGAGCTGTTGTAACATATATAAGTGGAATTATTATGGACATAAAAGTGATCTTTGAGCTACAGAATATAGGTAAAAACGATGTAGTGCTAACAAAGAATGGCGCGGGGGCTAGAATGTAAAACTCTCTGCATTTGATGAGTTTTGTTAAATACTTCAAAGAGTGGCAACTTTTTGTTCTAGTTCAACTCGGAACAGCTTTGAGCTAAACACTCTACACTTTGCATGCGTGCACTTGTCAGGTATGAAACAAGAAAAACTTTCAACAATATCGTGAAGGCAACTTCGCGTTGTTAAACGTTGAACAAGTTTGAAATATTGGTACATTTTCCGTTGCAATGGAGAAAATAATTGCTTGAAAATTATTGTTTTCAAAATAGATCCTTAATAAAACTATTATTTTGATTAAGCGTATTAATGTGTTTTTATTAATCGTCAACAACATTTTACTAATGTTTCAGAATGACAAGAATTCAAATTTAATCACTTCAGTTTATGTCAAATGATGGTACGCACGGTTGTATTGAGACATCAGGGTTTGGAAAGTAATCGAACTCTACGAAATTACTCACAAAACATAGAGTGTATCTTACATAAGTTATAACAGATTTACATTTAAATACATTTTTAAAGTAACAATTTCAAAACATATATTTTGTAAGATGACGGGGCACCTCCGTTCCAACGACAAAAACATAAGAGTAATTCATTCTTTCAGAGTCTAAACTACTAAACGATTTAGACAACATAAAATTCAAATCACTTTATTGCCATGTGTATTATCTAAAGCTTACTTGTTGATGTAATCGTTATTTTATGTTAACCTAAATCAGCAATTTAAATTTATTCAATTTATTATTAATGTTTTACATTTCAACAGTCGCCAAAGGATAAAATTCGCAAAGCTGTTTTGCTCAGAAACAAGACAGAGAAAGAGAGAGCGAGAGAGCGAGAGAAGGGTTAGAGATAACAAGACTAGATGAAGACTTCAGCCAAGATTCGATCTCTTTTACTATGTAAATATATTCTTTCAAGATACAGTGAAACGACGCGTAGCTCTGAACTGAATCCAGTGTAGATTTGGTTTGTGAAGGGAACAAAAAGACAGTGCAGGATCAGGATGGAGTTTGAGCAAATTGCATTTACTCTACCCTATCTAGTTCGTTATCTGGATTTACTAGATGCCATTATAAAGAATACTCTAGTTACAAAACTTAATTTACTTGTTGGGAACTACATACTCATAAATAACTACATTGCTCGAGTTTTGTACTTGTTGTGTGTGTTTTAGGAATGGAATACGCGAGGTTTGCAAATAAAACGGATAGTTTCAACAAACATACGTCTTATACAAATACTGTAGCTTCCGTGTAGTGTCTCTTAGACTGTGTGGAATGGATTATTTAGAGCGCCACTCAAGACTGTTGGATGAGCCAGGTTTAATGCAGAATGCAGAGGTTTACTCTGGATCACTCTGAAGCTTAAATGTCTTGTTGTGTGGTGGTTGCATTAATTATTCAAGGTAAAATGTGTGATTGACGCAATCAGAGTATTTTTTTAAGAGGTTACTCACCATAATAAGGATACCAAATAGATCGTTGGTAGTAATTTTCAAAATATAAGAAGAAGAAAAAAAATTCAATGTTTTGGATGAAAATTGTTAGTCAAAAGTGGCTTATTATGTCACTTTATTTGGTTGACTTCGTTCTCATAATAATTTGACCAGAAACTTTTCTAAGCGCATTTAATTATAAATAATGTTTGACTGCGGAAGCAACGGCTCACTACGTTGGAGCTCGAGAAAGTCACTTTGTCACAATTCCAAACTAGACGGATATAGCTGGCAAAAAGGCGAATAAAAACACGGTTAATAAGAGACAGAAAGTCCTGTAAAAAGAAACAGTCGTTAATATCAATTGGAAACGCCCAACGGAATAAAAACAAATTATCCCGCCATTCTACAGTTTGTTGCCCTAGAGCAATTTGTAATAAAAAAACAACAAAGGTAAAAATAAAACATTGTCAAGATAAACAAAAAGAAATATGGATAAAGCAAAGGGAGAATTTAAAAAAGTAACGTTTTTAAACTAGACGTTTTTGTCTCAATTTACCGAAAGTTATAGTCGGCAGTGAAAGGGTTGAACATTACAATTCGAAATGAAATGTTTCTTGGCCAGATTGAAATGTATATTATTCCCGGTGTTTTCATCTCCGTCTTGTGTAGATGAAGGTGGCCAGGTATTCATGTTGTATTCATGCGGGCTGCATAGCTCCCTGGATTTCCCACCTGCTGCTTCAGCGCTAGCGGCATGTGACCAAGTAAACAAGAGGAAGAAGCAACAACCAAGAGATTGCATTGAAACTTCTAGGCCAGAGACGTGATGGTATATGCCACTTTGGATTAGACTTTCTGTGTTGATGGTTGCTCGGAAAGTGTTGTCTAAGCGCTAAGCGCGCGACTCTTAATCGAGAGGTCCCGGGTTCGAATCCCGTCGGGACTCACAATCATGACTCAGTATTCCTCAATCGTTAATGTGATTTGCATTGGATTGAATCAACTTAAACAGCCCTCGGACTTTCCTTCACAAGTGTCCTAACTCCAATAAACCTAATTATACAACTAAAGAGCATTGCATTGCACAGCTGGGAAGGTTTCCCAAGATAAATTTACTACATTACTTTGATGATTGCAAATAAAGAAATTATAGTGGTCGGTTACTGAGGAGATATTATAGAATATTTGTGTCTAAAAAAATAGGTAAGTTTTAGTAATTTTTTTAAGTTTCACTTGTGGAACGTGCCAAAGACAATTGCATGCCCGTCTTCGTCTTTTGTTTTTCGTCTTGTCAGATGTTTACAATGACCATGTAATGCTCAAGGGCTGTTAAATAGAATTTAATATGGTACACACTAATCGATATCTCGATACGATATCGAAATGTAAGGATATTTATTATATCGATATTTGGACTTAATGTAGAAATTTCGAAACAAAACAAATACAAAAGTCTATAACATTTTTTAAAACTATAACGAGGATATTAATTTTTTAAATGTAAATGTTTCCCCCTTTATGCTGTAAATACTAAACATCACAGAAAATATATGTATTCTTGTACTTTGGCTAGCGTAGTAATAAATTAATTGTAATATATGTGGTGTAGGAAGCTTGGTACCCTAGCCCTACAGAGTATAATATTCATCTTGACTTTTGGAAATGGTGGAGGCGCCGGGTCATACGACGCGAGTGTTAGAATGTAAAAATATTTATGAATTTCTGGCAATACCTTATCAACTCTTTTTAGCCATCATTATTTATAGCAGGCCAACTCATTTGATACCAATTTTTTATTAGTTAATTTTTTTAAACAATTTTTTTTTTTTTTTATATCGATATTGACATTGAAATTTTCGTATGCTATCGATAATTGAATGATGGATCATAGCCTCATACCGAATAGAATTTAATCCCTTGAATCCACATTAACAACAGAAGAAATCCATGTTAAATACTTTCTGTAAATCATCTCTTCGGCTTGCCGGAGATGGGTAACGAACCGTGGACCTCCCAAATTAGAGTCTCGAGCGTAACACTTCAGCTTCAGTTGTCCATGGTCATTATATAGGTCTAATGAAATAATTATTTCTGTGTCAAACTGATAACGAGTAAATCAATCTATTGGCAAAAAGTACCTTAGTATATGGGAATTAGAAATTGTCTTCTGTTAGTCAAATTATCATACTTACAACATCAGGAATTACGTGAACATTATTATACTGAAATATTTATAAGTAGTTAAGTTTAACAGTCACTCAACGGTTTAACTAAGGAATTAAACTCTGTTACCTCACATAAGTTACAAGGAGTTCGCTTACGAATTAAGTAATTAAATAGTAAAGTAATTAGTTTAGTTTCAACTGATTCCCGTAAGTTTCTGTAAGGGTTTCGCTGATGCTTGAACAAAGTTTGACCACGAATAACTAATTAGGTAATTAGTTTGGTTTTATTCTTGGTGTACCAACATTAATGAAACATCTTTAATTTCTTTAGTGTTTTCTATCTCGGGTTACATTTTCTCCCTGGTCTAGGATGATTTCCATCCCTTTGAATTTACTCTTAGTTATATAACAAGATAACGTTATGTGAACGAGACATTCAAAGTACTTTTTCAGTGTGACAAAAATATTTATATCACAAAATTGTAGAGACATTATTAAAAAAAAGATCTTTAAATCAAAATCCTTAATGCCCCATTGTCAACTCCGGTTTGATTAACACAGTTCACGTCTAGTTATAAATAACGCCTGTATGTCGACTGTAAAAATAAATGTGAATAGTTTAAATTAGTCTCTTCAATTTTGTAACTCGTGTAGTATAGCAATCAATTTTAATTTCAGTACTCCACTTTTACTGTAAATTGAAATCCTCTTATCATAGCTAATCCTAATTACATCGCATAATAACTCATGGATATTGCCTGTCAACATGAAAAAGCAGACTGAAGCAAATAAATTATTTGTTCTCTAATTATCTTTTGGATCAAAACTAATTTCAGTGTAACAAATTGGAGATTAAACCATGATCATCTCTCTGCTATTCGGTTCAATGTAGAACGCATCAACTCGTCCAGATGCGAAAGTTCGTCAGACACGTTTAAGAACCATTAGCTCTGACATCTAGCTTTCATTTATTTCAATTATTCCACTTGCACGAACATTGAGCATTTAATATTACACAGCTCTACCGACAGAGATAATTTCTCAGGGCGGGGAAAAAGCTGACTGACAAACCCATCCGAAGGGGAATTAATTTATAATTAGCCAATATTTGTGTTGAGTTCCCTTCACCCATTGGTAGAAGGCAAAGTCAGGTAGGTAATATTGATGTTTTAGAAACATACTCATAAATACGTATTTATCATTGACTTATAAAAATCTTCATTAAAACGCAAGGAAAATTAAATATAATGCAAATGATTTAAAATTGGCAAATTTACTTTTTTCAGTCGCGAATTATATTGGTCTAAATTAGGTCATTCACCTCACAACAACAATTCATTTTCCCATTTTTTCTGAGATTTTTTTAATTTATCAATATTTTTGTCGTGATTTGTAAAGAGTTCACATAAAAAAAGAAAAAATGGGGTCAAACTGAAAAACCTACCATTTACCCAGATTTAAATTTAAAGGGTTAAATAGAAATAAAACTCCCCAGCATAACCCTTCACAGTTTTACAATATTTACTGTTATTGAAACAATCGCAGTAAATTAATATGTTTGCCCTGGCCGGGAATCGACCACTTCTCCTTCAGATGTACGTATACATACAATATTATCGATGAATATTTTATATAATAATAGAATATAACATTTTTAACATTAATTTAATAACAATTAATAGCAATACATTTCATCAATGTTGCTTGGACTATACAATCAAGTCTTAAAAAATTCGATAACAATAATAGTTTTGAAATAACGAACCAGGATTACAAACCCTTTTATATTTATGTGAAGCTATCTTGCTTTTTGAGCTTGCAATAACAATATCAAGAGTTCAACCGTTCATCCTGATTCACAAATAAAACGTATCTTTTCGTTCCCTTGGTATTTCTGTGTGTCAAGTAGACCATAACAATTAAAACATAGCGTTGTTTGTGAGCATAACGAAGACACGTTGTTAGTAGGATGACATGTTCTAATCTGGGTTAGTTCTATGAGTTGGTTTGCATGGAGAAATTATTATCTCGGAGTTTTCATTCAACATTTTTCTCTTTCATAACCATGAATCGCTTCTACACTTCACTCCTTGAATGAAAAATATTCCACGAAGTTAAAGAATATTATTTCTTTTTTTAATGTAATGTTCTTCACTGAAAATTAGTTATGTGACTGAGTGGGTAGACTCTATATGCGAATTTATTCATTTATTTATTTAATATATCGTTCACAAAGTTGAAGTTGACATCTGAATTTCGATCAATTGGATTTGCATGACGTCCCATCCGTAATTGTATATTCCTATCAAGGATTCACTCAACAAAAAATAATTATTTATATAAATATTCAAAATTTTAGGTTGCTGATAGAATCGAAATAACTCAAATTTTTAATACAAGAATCAATTTTAGAGTCTAAAATTAAGACGTTGTTTCATAATTTTGCTGTGAATCACAAAGATACAAAGTGTAACACATTAAAAAGAACGATGTTTCGTCGCGAATGCATAACCAGACTATTTCAAAATACATTTTAATTAGTTGTTAACTTACGTCATAATTAGATCCAGTTTTAGAATAGATAAATTGAGACGCAATACAGTGTTCGATGTCCTGGTTAACCCGCAAAAGACTGCAATCCTGATGAAGGTTTTTCAAGGTTTTCATACAGTCGTAAAGCATTAAATATCCTAAATTTGTCCTATCCAACATAGCAGACATTCAGTACTAAAGGGATGAGTTACCCTGCATATCCCACTTTTTTTTATTGAGACGCCATTGCATAATTTCACGAACAAGAGTACGGGTGTGAACAAAATAGGGTAAAATTGTGTCGTTGTTGATGAAGGGCAATGGAAACAAAAGTTACACGAGTTTTGTACGTGAAACGTGACACACGAACTAACGAACTAACTTTCAAACAAACTTAAAAGTGATACACTTATAAAGGTACTTCGCTACGTAATACAAAAGAAACGGTTCAGTGTAGGGTAAAATATTATTATTTACTTACAATTGCCTAATTGTCATAACAGCTCAACTAAGAGTTTAAATTTATGAAAATATCCTTATTCAGAAAATGATCAAATTTCAACTCTAGCAGTTTTGAAGCAAAAGAACCATTAGTCTGTAACCTGAACACCATATCTAAATTATGTAAATTTCTTTATAACAAATTAAAAATAAAACATGACATCCGTCATGAAACTTTATTCTTGTCTCCTTCAAGTATGAGACCAAACAATATTTCGTTATTTCGTTAGCATAGAGAACGAAAAACAAATCCACATTTTTAAAACAATCTGCGTTGTTTTTTTATATTTTAAAGTGGGGCAATTAGTTTTCCCCACGGGATTGTATTTTCTAGACGCCGTAGCTGACACGAGGGTCCATCGAATAGGCCGGTAAATTAAAGGTTGAAATATAAATGAGCCCCCCCCCCCCCCCCTCCCCACAAGCAACGCGCGGGACAGAGTTAACGGCAGGAGTGGTAAGCATGTTCGCCGACGCAGAGTAATACCAAAGAGCTCTAGAAAAATGCCAGACATTTTTATTTTTGACATCTGTATGGGACACGGAATCCAGACGGCCGTGGTTCTGGATCTAGTCGGATTCAGTCCACGTACGACGGAACAACCGCAGAGAGACCCGACATTAGGGGAATATTCTAGCCGAGAATAACGCGACAATATTTACACAGTGAATAATGAAACACGCCAAACAAGGCCAGTTGAAATAAAATGTTGTTCTCTGCCACCGTGATAAAGTGAATAAATAATTGATATGTAAAACAGAGGGCTAATGTTTTAGGTAAATAGTCAGCCACAAAATACATTTTAAATTGATTATAATATTATGTTATTTACACGAACTGGTAAATTATAATTGAAAACGATATCTATAAAAAAAACTACGTTTGTTGACATTGGATATCGTATAATACATCCGTAGTTTAATGATTACAAATTAAATTATCAAAATACCAGTTAACAATTCAAAATGTGTAATTATTCTAATTATCTTTACTTCAAAATAATACAATAATATGTAGAATAAAACATATTATGTGTTTTGATTATGTTAAACTTTAACCGAGTTTGGTTTTAATTTGAAAGCAATATAATGTGTTCAATATCAAGATTTAAATGTATTTAGCTTGAATAAGCAATGTTCAAATACTGTAGTATGCACACAGGTATTCAAACAAACAAGTCAAAACTATTTCACTGACTTTTCAGGTTGTTGACACCCCTGTATGTTTGTTCATGAATCGATTTTGTTTTAATTCAGTGCGATATTTTAAACCAAACTGGCAATACGTCGTTTATTTTTCCAAAAGAAAACAGAAACCAAGAATGAATGTTGATAATAAATTCACTTTCAAAATTCATACAATAAAACGTACCCATCCATTAGCATTTGCTTGGCTTACTTCGAAATATACCATTCTAAAGGAGGCTCGAAGTTATTTTGCATCAGATTTCCCGCAGGCTTTCCGCATTTCTTTCTGCTGAACGGGTTTCCTTCTCCGTCTATTCATTGGGTAAGTTCTCCACGTCTCCGTCCCGAATCATTATCGTTCCTGAGCAGCGCGGTCTAGCGGCCGGTACAGGGAACTTCAATCAGGGAAACTGCACGGCTAGCAACTCTAGGAGGGACCTGCCTTTGCTTCCACCAGATACACGTCAGATATAACAAGGAAGTAGTATTCCTTATTTATTTTATTTACTTATTTAATCATAAAGTACATACATAAATTCACTGAAAATATTTCATTGTAATTTTGCAAAGTTTGGAAATAATTTATAATATAACTTTTTAAACATTAATTTTTGAATTGCCATACTAAAAAGTTAGAATTGAATTGAATTAAATAGAATTGTGAAGGGATGTCCGAGGGATGATTGGACTCAATCCCTTGCATTCAAAAAACCTCGGAAAAACTCTTCAGTCAGGATTGCTAGTCTCGACGGTATTCGAACCCGTGACCTCCCAAATTAGAGTCGCGCTTTACGCTCGAGCGAACACTGTCGATGAAGAATATTTCTAATTAAAATCCCATTGTTACCATTATGTAGATTTTTTAAATATTTTGTGCAATGTTAGGTCTTTTTGCTAACTCTCTACCGGAGAAACGGCTCACATTTATTGGTAAAATCATAGAAATATTTCTCATAGAAACTGCGCCATCATCATTTTGATTTAAATTAATTTAAGAATACAGAAGATAGTCCCAATAAGCTCATCTATCAACGCGGCTCTAAGATACGTTCACAAAGCGGCCTAGTTAAATGTAATTCAGTTACTCTTCAAAGTTATAAGATGCGGACTTGACATTTTGTCGAGGGGAGAAGAGGGGCTTGAAACGCCAGCTCAAGGAGTCAAGTACGTGGAATGATGTCATTGTGAGCGGTCTTGTTCATAGTAGGCCACACTCTCTCAGGTCGAAACCAATTAGAACACCGTTTAATTCAAAGCCCCGAGCCCGCAAGAAGTTACACCTTGCACAAGTATTTCTGCTAATCCGTTGCCTAGCGACGGCGACAAAAAAACTTGTGTTGAACTTTGGTGAAATTATTTCTTGTTTGAGTCGTGATTCAAAAGTGATATGGCCACTTGCGGTCCGTTGCCTAGGCAACGCGTTCATGATAAACGAGGGGACGAGAAACACGTCGTTCGGGATTTGGCTTTGTCGAAATATTTGTCATAGGAATGGACACTGAGGAATCGAAAACAAAAAGTTCTCATTTAGCTGTAAAATATCTTCAAATACCAGTGTAAAAAACCAAAATAGAGGCATCATTTCGTCTTTATTTTATTTTTAGTTATAAATAAAATCTTCAATACCAGTACAAAAACTCAATTTTATTTGCAGTTATGAATAAAATCTTCAATACCAGTATAAAAACCCAAAATTAAGGCATCATTTCGTCTTTGTTTTATTTATAGTTATAAATAAAATCGTCAATACCAGTATATAAACTAAAGGCATTATTTCGTCTTAAAACAATATTGATATCACAATGTTTAAGGGCTGTTTTAAAAAATTATCCTTTGTCTGGGGAAAAGCTAGAAAAACAATGTCAGGATAACCCGTGGTGGTGATCGATCTGACGGTCTCAAGCGTCCAACGCGTGAACTACATCAGTACGAGCGAAATATTATTGATATATGCTTGTACATTTAATATAAAGAAGTGTATTCATGTGTTTGTTATCTTGAATTTTGATCACAGTATCTCAAAGAACCACTGGCCTTAATGTCGTACAATCGATCTACAATAAAAAATACTTTTGTAGGAAACCTGCCCAGGGTGCAATGCATGCCCCTCTTCAGGTATCTAACTAGTTATATTGGAGATGGGACAATTGTGATGTCCGAGGACTGTTTAAGATGACTCCATCCCTACCAGGAAACCTCGGAAAAAAACCTTCAGTGAGGATTGCCGGTCCCGAAGTGATTTGAACCCGAGACCTCCCGAAACAGAGTCGCGCGCTCAACGCTCGAGCCAACACTGTCGGTAATAGATCTTCAATGACTCTCAAGCCTACATCACGATTGTGGAGCTTGCACTAGATTGATGGCTGGATGTTAATAATGATTTCCAAAGAGGCATGAATTAAACTCTGAAACAATATATGTTTTAAGAATGCTTATGTTAGGCTTTACATAGGAATGAAGTCGACCTGCAGGTTTTGCTCCGATTGAGCGGAACTCAAATGTGTCGCTTCGATCAGACCCCCCCCCTCCCCCTCCCCCCCAGGAGGAAATTAACGTTAATTGTGTTTTTTGCAGAGGATATTCAAACACACCCCTAGGTTTCATCAGAGGAAGTTTCCGTACGGCTCCATTGTCAACTGGGAGCGAATTCGTGTGAACGTAAATACGCATGATTTCTGGGAAAACCTTTTTCTCATTTAAATGAATGTTACGTTAGAATGACCTTGAAGCAAAGAAATTGGATTTGCGATGAATGAAAAGTAATTACTTTACTTAGGCTGAACGAAGCAAAAATAGCCAGCGATCTATGGAGGTATCGATTGGTTCTAATTTACAAACAAGCTGTAGGAATACTTAGATCTAACTCTCATTCTTGTCATAAGTTTAAAACCCAATGAAGGGAGATTTGGTAGACTATCCTTGCCTGTATTGTTCATTTTTATCATGTTGTTAGACCTGACTGGTTGTATATTTTATCTTGTATTGTATCATATAACAATGTACATGTGTATGTTATAGCAGTTGTATTGCTAAATAAATCAATTACTTACTTACTTACTACTTCTTACGCGCTCATTGAAACTAAACTGAAGTATACTTAGTTGAAAGAATTGATTGTCTGTGTGGGACATCAAACTATTTATTTAGTGCCTTAACAATATTTATTTATTTCACGTCTATCTGATTCCGTTCTAAAACCTAATTAACACAAGAGTAAACTACAGAAAACTTAGATACATTAATGCACATAAAATAACAAATAGTGATTTAACCAATATCAAAATCATAATGTTACAAATAATTGGTATATATTTTAAGCTCACATGTGCGACGTTAAAATGGGAGAAGTACAGAAAGTTGACTAGTGGGGCCCAAGATGTTGTGACCAATATGTGGAAGTTAGACAAATAAAATATCGGATTCAACTTACAGAAGCTAACATTCAAAGTTCTATATCTCAACGATTCGATGAGACATTTCATAATGGTTTGATGTTTGTATTAAAAAAAAAAATTTTTAAAACTCTTTTTTCGTGATGTCTATTCCTACATTATTCGTAAACAAACTACCAGAAATAACTTAACATAAACACTTATTGAAGGTTACACTGAACGTAACACCCAGATGAGAATTAATTTAATTTTTTTTGTAAAATCTTATTAAAGCTTACTTACAAAGAAGAAATAAAAATAATAGCGCATTATTTATTTATAATGTAGAATATACAATGTAAAAGGTGTACAAATGTGTAAATGACATCTACAACTACAACAATAGGCTTCCGGGTGCGGCTGCCAAAGTGGACACCGGGCAGAACGTTTTCAGCATTTCGAGACGAACTTTTGATATATGTGGCTTGCCTGTACTCAAAATGTTTAGCACATACAAGTTCTAGAGCAGCTACAGGACAGAGCTTCTGGACTATCATGTCCGCAACGTTATTGTTTGCATATAAGTATTCTTGAGAGTGGCTATACAATATATCTAGAGTTATCAGTGCATATAATAAGATCGAGCATATGCGAAGTACCCTTTCAAAAATTCGAGGAAACAAATGATGAATCACTACAACTTTTACTTAAACGACTAACACGTTTCACGGTAATAATTGCTCCTGCCAATAGATTCGCAGTATTTAATTGTAATACTTTTTCCAAACTTCGTTATTTTAAATATCGACAAGTTTAACATCTAACGAAATATCATTTATGACTGTGATAGTTATTAAGTTTTTTTTGCGAATATTGAAACATATTAATATTATAATTTGCACCACTTTTTTCACACAGAATCGGTGATATCCACTCTTTTAATATATTTTTGCTGTAAAGATAGTTAAATATATTATTTGTTCGTCAACACTTACATGCTAGCTCTTTCACAGACGCCGAAGACGTGTTGATAAGTTGGCTTACCTGAAATAAGAAACACAAATATAAGATGTTATCATCTGAATGAATGAAATGAATGAAATGTTAGAGCACATGTCTTTGGAGAAACACAATTTATTTTAAATATTTAATTTATTTCAGTTTGTTGGCACTAACGTACCGTACACACATAGGTCATTTGTACATAGCAGTAGCAACAAATAATAACTTGTTGTCGTCCTTTGTAAATCAGTTTTCTTAACTGAATAGGATAGACGATAAATAAATAAATAACAAATACCAATTGACAAACATTGTAGAAAAGTACATCTCCAGCTAAGGAAGGTTAATTGAGCTCACCTAACAAGTTTCCAATAGAAAATTAACATTTAAAATTCGCCTGATCGTTAATTAAATCCAATTTGTATCTTCATAAACCCCAAACCACTTTTTAACCTTTGATTTTCACCCACAAAATATTTAATTTCGATGGTATTTTATCAAGGATATACGCGCAAAAATCTTTAATAACATTGTCTCCAACTAAGGCAATAAAATTGACGTCTAAAACACAATTATTGTTAGTGACCTATTTACGTCGATTTACAAAAAAGAAACATTATTTTGAAAATGCTCTGATTAAACGAGGGAGCGGAGCGACTGAGTGTCTCCATTCAACTCAAACGGCTCTCATTCTGTGATTCTGTCTGTCTGTACGTCGAAAATCAGCCGAACCGCTGAACAGATTGCGCTGAAATTTTAAACAGACATCCAGTACGAGTTTACTAAGAACTGTTAACAAAATCAGCTTGATCCACTGCGATTTAAGCCTACAAAAAATAAAAATGTGATTTTTAATAATATCAGTGGCATTTGTTTCGTAGCAGTTAGCGGGACGTGATTGACGTGGCCTGCATGGCCTAGTGGTAACCATTTAGCCTACCGCACGGATGGATCGGGTTCGATACCCGTCAGTTCTAACTTTTTTATATTTTTACACCCACATATTATTTTTGAGGGGTGTTAAATGGAAATAAAATTAGGTAATTTCGTTTTATCTTGGAAATTTGTTAATGTTTCACACTAATACGTTTTGAATACGATTCGCATTTTGAATGTTCAATTTAAATATTATTGTGGCAAGCAGAGTGAGTTCCTGTAAGGTGACCAGACGGTCCGGTTTTAGAAGTCAAAACACTTGGCTAACTCACTCGTTTAACAACGACTTTGGCGTTTCCCTAGTAAGTTGAACTAACATAACTAACGTGGCACATGAGAGCAAGCTACAACTCTCTAGCACAATCTATGAGCTTCAAGTGATCCGGAATAATCTTCTACATTCTGCATTTACTTGGTTTGTCCGAGCTCGTCGTTCGTTCTCAGAGACGGATTTATACTTTTTGGGGTCCTATTGCAGTGGCGGATGTAGTACATAATTACGGTGGGCGATTCGTGTGTGCGAGTACATCCACGGGGAAGGGATTCAGCAAGGGGGCATGGGGGGGGGCGGAGCCCCTCATAAATAGCGACGAAGTCGAAAATTTTCGGAAATCGGAGCGCATTTGGAGCGTTTTAGAAAATAGTGGTGGGCTGAATGCAATACCGAAACAATGTAGTTTGTGTACGTCAATTTGTTTTGTCGCCATGTCAAGCTTACAATTCACATAATACATGGCAACAAATTAACGTTTGACCTTATTAAAATTTAGCAATATAAAAAGGTATTTCAAAGGCAGACAGACGATCTCTGATAATATAAATGAAATATGTATTTTACTGGGAGTTTTAAATAAGAATAAAAAATACACGATACAAAACTTGTATTCTATGTCTTCTCCACTTGTGTACATTGGTGTAATTTTTTTTCAAACAGCAGATTTCGGAGGCCCTAATCCTGCGCGCACTGCGAGTACCTATAAGTCCGCCTCTGAACATTCTTATCGCTGCTCCACTATATTAATTGAAATGCAGCACGACACATGCTAGTACGCTTAACCACGTCCGCGTATGAATCAAAAGCGGACTTGTTTGTAGCAGCGAGCGCGAGCCAACACAGATATAAGAACGAAATAAAACTAAAAGATACTTCTATTTTAATTACACTTCCATTCTCCACAAAACACGAACGTTGCATGTGTTCTATAACGTTTGACATGTAATGGAACAAGAGATAAAAGAACTATGTACATCACAGTACACAATGTCGTGTAATGCAAGGCTTCCTTTGAGCGACATTTCAACGAGACTAATAACACATTGTGACTCCCCCCCCCCACTCCTCCCGCCCCAACGCAAGCGGATTCTTGTGATGTTGACGAGGGGTTTTAGAGCTTGTAGACAATGGACAGGTAGTCATATATAAAGGAATGAGTTAACATTTTCATCAATTTAGGTGGGGGAAAAAATGCAAGTCAATAATTAAAGATGATAAGATTTGGAACGTTAATAAACAAATTAATATGTGAATTTAGTAACAACTAGATCCTGCTTCATACGATGATATCTGTAAAGAACATTATAAAAATGTATGCCTTATAGTTTATAAGTGCAAACTATCGCTTTGACCAGTAATAAAGAAGGAAAGACCTGACCCATTAAACCATCTATAGGGCCAGAGACTGGGACCCAAAAGTTTCCTTTCTACCTTAACAATTTATAATTAGTGTTTTTTTTTAAAGAATTTCAGATTTTAAAAAATCCCTGATCATTTAAGAAGAAATGCTGAAATGAATTCCAAAGTGGTATCAAAGTTGAAAAAAATTGAATCTATTTTAAAAAATTAGATGTTTTTTGCAATTTTTAATTTTTTGGAAATTTGTGTATTTTTGTGTTTTTATACACAATTCGATTTTTGATCAATTACAAAAATCGTTTTAATCATAATAATTTAACAAGGAAAAATGCTAATAATTCAGAACAAAAAAAGCAGTTTTTTACCCGGATTAAAGTAGAAAAAACTGGCAGATTTAATTGTGTAGATTTTGAAAGGTGGTGGTTTATATGGAAACCACTGCCCTATAGAGGGTTTGAGATCATAAGGAATGTTTATCTAGCCATGTAATCGAACACAGGATATCGATTCAAGGTTAATCCACGCACGCATTAGACAACATGAACTTGTGATAATCGGTTTGACAGTGTTGGCTCAAGCGTAAAGTGCGAGACTCTGATTCGAGAGGTCTCGGATTCGAATCCCGTTCAGGCAATCCTAACTGAAAGGGTTTGCAAAGTTTTCTTTGGTCGTTGATGCGAATGCAAGGGATTTAGTTCCCTTCACAATTGTCCAAATTCCTAAAATATCTAGTTAGACACAGGGGCATGTGCATTGCAACCAGGGTAGGTGTCCCATGTGTAAAAAGTGTGTTGTCAAGGGGATGAGCTTAGAAAAGTAACTTCGCGTTCAACAATATTTTCATATAGAAAGTGTAAAAAAAAAGTTGCGAGAAACACCTTATATTTAAGTTAGTTTGTAGACTCTCCAAGTGTATTAGGCTAAGCTAATTCATCATCCGTGTTTCTCCGTGTCTTAACATTATGAGAAAGTAGAACATTCAAGACATCAACATCATCTTCTTTACAAGTCCCGGGGCAATACTCCGCGATGTTGAACTGTGTCTACTGCCTTATCACTCGCAAGGATAATCAATCATCCAGAATTAAATTACCGCCGATCTAAAGCCTTTCCACAGCCTTGCAACTTTAAGAGAACGAAAGAATTTGAACCGCAAAACAACTTATCTCAAAAACATAATTTACGTTGGCATCAATCTTAATGATCATACAACAAAAATTATTTAAACATTATATTATTTCATTGTTTAGGAATAAATATACTAGATAGCTATTTTGTTAGGTCGTTGGAGAATGTAAGATTTGTCAGACATTGATGATATTTAAATGAATGTGAAACGCAATATCAAATGCACTAATTATTGTGCTACCCCTTATTAGTAATTATCATTACTACAAAGAAATAAAAATGTTTCAAAGTTTCATATTTCTCGTGGGAAGCCTACCTAGGGTGCAATGCATTCTCCTCTTCAGGTGGAGCTAGGTATGTTGGAAATAGGGTGTCCGAGGGCTGTTTAAGAGGACTCAATCCCTTGCATTCGCATTAACCACTAAAGAAAACTTAAAAAAACTTTCAGTAAGGATTGTCGATCTCGATGGGATTCGAACCCGGGACCTCCCGAATCAGAGTCGCGCGCTTGGCGCTCCAGCCAACATGTCGGCACAAAGATAATAAGTAATTTGAATGAAATCGCTTTTTGCTCAGCATGATAAAACTTGAA
This sequence comes from Sweltsa coloradensis, assembly GCA_024449915.1. Classification (NCBI taxonomy): domain Eukaryota; kingdom Metazoa; phylum Arthropoda; class Insecta; order Plecoptera; family Chloroperlidae; genus Sweltsa; species Sweltsa coloradensis. Next base: position 378,218 of record JAMZAV010000276.1, read on the forward strand.
AAATACGAAGTGTAAGGTGTGTAAAGATTTGGTAATTTAAATTCGATCTACATCTAGATGAAAATGCATTCATATTAATTTTATCTACGGAATTTTGTTTTATTATTGTTTCAAAATATGCAATCGATGTTTAATTGTCTTCCTTTGCAAAACAGTATTCGTAACTGAATAATATAGATGTAGACAAATAAAAACATTACCGTACCCATACATGGTAAATATTTACACCGGTAAAACATTGGTTCATTAACAATGAAAACAAGCAATACCTACACTATTAATTGAGTTTAATGTGTACGTTTAATGTTAACTCTTCCGATTAGATAAACCTCTAAAACTATAATTTGCATCCATCTCGTATAATAATATGTTTGCTTAAACATTATTATGATTTCAAAAGTAAAGTTACCTAAATGAAGTTAATTGGCCAAACATTTGCTTTTCCTTGCTCAATTAAATGAAAGTAAAACGTTGCCCAGCACCTAATTAACAAACTAACTCACGCAAAAAAAAGTTGTTTGGCTTTCAAAAAAAAAAGAATAAAAGAAACGAAATAAAAAATTCAGTCCACATGTTAAACTGTCAATAATTATGTGCTTCGTTCAGTTTGATGGCACCGCCGAATTAGTCAGGTGAGTTGTACCCGACTAGTAATTGGTTGTACTCCCGTTCGCGCGGTAACTGTTCAAAGGTTTTCAAACTCTGTGGAAAAGCGCGGAAAACTCTCCGTGAGGGATAAGTGGAAAATAATGGAATGCTAATGAACATTTCATCAAAAGAACGCATGCATAAAGGGGATGGCTTTAATCATCAAACAACTGATCAAATATTAAAAAGGGTGTTTCTCTTTTTGATGGCTCAAAAATGCTTTTAATTTGAAATACCTATTGTCCGACGAGCTCTGAACAAGAAGTCCGATCAAATGTGATGGATGCTCATTTACAATATTTAGTGTTTTACTAGCAATATTTACTGAAAACTTTGTGTTTCAATTATCATTCACAATGTTTTATATTTTTCACGCGTGTTTCTATATTGCGTCATAATGTACTATACAGAAGAACATACAAAATATTAAATATGATATAAAAGTAAATAAGTTGATTTATGGCAAATATAATGTGCATGCTTCAATTACCCTTACATAAAACAAAATGTGCATCCTTTATTTATAGCCTAAACTATTATTTGAAGTATTACATAGAGATATCTACATTTAAGATATAACATATTATATCATGATTGAACTGATAGTGGAAATGTTACTTAAGGTTATTCCAGAGCACTGTTACCGATATTATGAAAGACATAGAAAATGGCTGAAAGTTACATAAATTAAAGTGGAACTTGAATAAAATAGATAAAAAAAGTTGTTTTTTTGGACGGGACATAAGCTCATTTTTGGTCATTATATGCAAATTTTGGGTCACTAAGAAAAGTAGTGTTCTGGGTGCAATAATTAATTTTGAGCTATGCCTTTTTTAAACACACTTTTGTCTCTTCTACGAATATAAGGAAAATAAGTTTCTGAAATATATCTTTTGACGTACGATTTGTTTCGTCCACCGGTTCAAAACTCTTATTTGTACCACGTGACAAAAAAATCGCACATCGAAAATTATTTCAGAAGATTATTTGCCTGGAGATAAAGGTGTGCTAACAAATCATACTTCAAAATTAAGTATTGCACCAAAAACTTTACCCTTTACTCTTGACCCAAAATTTGCATTTAATGGAAATAAAGGGAGAACAATTTTTTTTTATCTTTTTTATTAAAGTTCCTCTTTCATCCAACCAACTTTCAGCCATTTTCCTTTGACTTTCAAAATATCGGTTAGAGTGCTCTGGAATAGACTTAACCCCCACCACGCAACTGCAGAAAGAACAGCCTGCTATCAACCAAATCGAGAAACAATTTGACACGGTTATCGAAACATTATATTGTTTATTGTTAGAAGAATAATTAATGTTCGCAGTTTAATTAAGTTTAATTTTTTTTAAATGTCATTATTAAGTTTCATTAAGTTCGATATATACCGTAAGTGAATTCCATAAGATACCCCCAATTAACTTTGAAAATAAATTTGGACGATTCGATGCTAATTTACTATAAGCAAATAGAATTTATTCTGAGAATATTTTGTTGATTCCAATACGAGCCCGAGGCTATATATGTTTGGTCCTTGTATTACCCTTACGAATACTTTCAACCATATTTCTGAAACAAGACGAAAGAAAAAATAAACATGAACAACCCAAATAAGACTGTTGAAGAAAGCTATATGAAAATATTTAAGAAAGTAGAAAATGATGAGAAAAGTTTGAGTCCAAACTTGATCCAATCTCCATGTAAGTTTACAAACTTGAAAACAGTCGTTGTGAGTATCCTATAAGAAAACTGAACACATAACTTTTATATAGAAAACAATTTGTCGGATAAAATGGATTCATAGTAGTTAAGTGATAAGTTGGGGATTGCTTCTATGTACGGGATACAAGAACGAGCTTCAAACTAGGGAAGCGTGATTTCTTTGCAACACCTTGTCTTCTAGTAATGTTATGAATAATTTGGACTATACACTGCATTTGTAAATAAAGAAAACTATGTGAAACAATATTTCGACAACTATTCAGTCGTCTTCAACGGGTTTAATGACATTTGACATAACAACAGTAAGAAAAAACTAAAATCCTAAAATTTAATCAATACATACTGTCAACTCAATTTCACCAGAAAATTCATGCCTACTATCTTATAAAAATTAAATCTGTTTAAATTTAAACTGTTAAATCTGTTGTTAACTAATTAATATCATTATGAAAACACCTTTATAAGCTATGACTGGCTCTGGCTTGGAACAAATACTTTCCAAGTAGAAGGAAAGTCAATACTAGGAGTACTAATGACGTTTCTTCACAGCCATAAAGGCAGCCTCAAATATCATTGTCTTCTGTTCTATAAGACAAGACTAGTATCATGATGAAAGATAACAAGAAGTAGTCGGCCTGATTCCGACCTCCGGCAACCCTGACTGAAGCTTTGGTTACGAGTTGAGCTCGGTCTAAACACGAAGCGGGTTTTGAGTCATATTATCTAACATATTTTTTTTATTATTATTATTATTATTATTATTATTATTATTATTTATTTTCAATGTAATTTCACAGTACAGATTAATACATGTATAACCCTTATACAATGCACATTGATGGAAGTAAGAATCAGAGCAAAGCCCATTACACAATTGTGTCCTTACTACCAGGTACCTTACACATAATTAAAGCTATATTACAGGATTATATTATTAACATACAATATACATAGCAACAAGATAATTACAATTGAATCAGTATTAGGACGTTCATAGCAAGCGAAAATGACCAATTAATTTACAATAAAATAACATGCTATTCTTATGAATTCAAATGAGTGTTTGTGTTTGTGCGTTTACATATGCGTGTGTGTGTTTGAGTATGTGTATGTTATGTGTGTGTGTGCAAGTGTGTTATTGAGTGGTCTGACTGTCCAGTAATGATTGCCTCAGCTGTTTTTGAAATTGGTGTGTAGATCGGATCTGTTTTACATCATTATCAAGACCATTAAATAATGTAACTGACCTGTAGTAAAATCCATTTTGGTATTGTGATGTTCTTGCGAAAGGAGGACAAAGTGTCACCCCTCTGCCATATCGTACTGAACGGTAGCTTAATTTGACTCGGGTCAACTTCGTTACAGAACATTTTTCTTAAGAACACAATATCAATTTCCTTAACATGATTTTCAAATGATAGTAAATTACTCAAGTCTAGCCTTTTCTTACTGTCACAATCCCTTCTCCCGGTAATAAATTTAGTTGCACGATTTTGAATGGCTTCGAGTTTAAGCATATTTACTTTGGATGACGGATGCCACGCAGGGCATCCAAATGACATAACGGATCTTATCAGACTTAAATATAATGTCCGTTTTACCATTGGTCTGGCACCATGAACAGTTCTAGAGAAAGCCTACAAGTTTTGCAGCTTTGTTCCTTATAACCTCAGTATGAATGTTCCACTTTAAATCATTTGACACTGTTACCCCTAAAATTTTTACAGATTGCACGGTTTTTAATACTTTTCTATTGATTGAATAAACTGACAAAGGACGATGTTTAGATTTGGTTACTTGTAAGTGATGACATTTTTTTTCATTTAAAGCCATAAAGTTTAACTGGCACCACAACTGAATATTATCGAGATCACTCTGCAGCACACGTTCATCTTCAGGGCCCGCAATGACCCGATACAGAGTGCAGTCGTCCGCATACTGCTTGATTTCCGATTTAACACACTGCGGGAGGTCTAACATATATAAAGTAAAAAACAAAGGCCCAAGTACAGAGCCCTGGGGTACCCCAGATGTGACGAGAAACTCGGATGATGAAACCCCATCGTAGATTACTTTCATGAGTCGCCGTGTCAGGAAACTTTGCGTCCACTTCAGAATAGAGCCGGTTATGTTGTAACGTTGGAGTTTCATTAGTAAGCGCTTGTGTGGTACTCGATCGAATGCCTTGGCCCAATCGAGAGTAATTAACATCAATGTGGGTCCCAGGTTTAGCGTCTAATGCAAACTGCCAGTCGTCTATGGCTGCGTTGAGCATTGTGATGCAGGATCGTTTCGGAAGAAACCCGTGTTGTTGTTGATTGATTGCTCTAATTTTCCTAAGATACTGCAACATCTGATAGCTAACAATCTTTTCCATAATCTTTCCAATTACCGATGTAAGCGATATGGGCCTGTAGTTCTCAGTGTTATTCTTATCTCCTGCTTTAAAAATCGGAACAACATTTGCCAACTTCCATTCCTGAGGTAACTCACCACAACCTCATGGAGACTCTAAACAGATGACTGAGTGATGGAGATATTACTTTCGCACACTTATGTAATATTTTGCTAGGAATGCCATCTGGCCCTGTTGCCCCGTCCGGTTTTATTCTTTTTGTAGTTTGAAAACACACTCTGGCGAAAAATTGACTGTTTGGAATGGTGTTTGTCGGCTTTTGTTTACATTTTTATTTACAAAGTTAGGAGGGCAAAGGTCGTCAGGTATGATTGAATCGCAAGAAAATTTCCCTTGAAATTAACGGAAAAATCTTCAGCTATTTTTTGTGGGTCAGTCACTTTTGTATCATTGATAACAAAATGGTGAGGCGCGGAACTTCCAATTTTTCCATGATATATTTCCATAATTTTTTGCCGTTTCCTTCACCCAGCTTCCAAATGTACTCGTCATGTGCCCTCCGCGTCGTGATTTTTACTTGATTCCTGACCCGCCTGTAGTTCTCCCAATTATCATCGCTTCGATTGCTCTTATATTCTCGTACAGGCGTTCGCGTTTTTTAATCATATGTACAATTTTCTTAGTGATCCATGGGGACTTTCTCTTACCTTTGATGTCAACCTGGGGAATCGCTGTGTTTACGCACTTCCAGAACGCTTCCTTCCACTTCGCCCACAGTTTGCTCTATGTTATCGGTATTTGAAGAGATTGGAAGATTTTTAGAAAAGCATTTTTCTAACAGTTTCCAGTTGGCTTTATTATAATTATATGCTTTTCTTTTCACTACTTTAGGCTTTGGCACCTGCCAATGCAAATTAAATTTTACGGCCATGTGATCGCTTACCCCAGTTACTACTTGAACATTTCCAATTTTATCAGGGTTGTTAGTCAACACAAGATCAATTATTGCACGTGTAGATTTAGTTATACGGGTAGCTTCTTTCACCATTTGATGCGGCACTACGTTGAGAAAGGCAGTGAGAAAATTGTTAGCTAACGGATTTGCAGGATTAGCGTGGTCTTCTACACCCCAGTCATGTCTAAGTTGAAGTCCCCACACATAACAATAGATTTATATACATGCTGTAGTTCTTGCGCTTTATTTACAGATTCTATTAGCTTGTGTTTTTATCCTCCTTTGAATTTGGCGCTCTGTAGGCCGACCCTACCAGAATCCTGTCTTGTCCACAAGTTACTTCAACCATACTACCTCTGCGTCGTTTTCGAGTTCCGTGACACGCGTCGGTTTCAGTTCCGGTTTCACCGCCAGTAGAACCCCACCGTGGCTGTCATTTTCTCGGTCCTTTCGAAAAACAGAGTAGTTGTCGGGCATAATTTCTGCATCTAAGATTGACGGATTTAACCATGTTTCACAAACACAGATAATGGATGGATCAGCTGCCTCAATCCATGCTTGAATTAGAGGGCCCCGTTTCTTATTGCCCTTTAAACTTCTAGCATTAAAAGAAAGACATGACACTTTCCCCCTGTACAGACTGCTTCTATTTACATTATTTACATTGTTGTTGTGGCGCGCGTCTTCTAGTGAACTGTCTCTAGATGTATCAAAAAATGAGTTTGAGAGGTTAGGTAGAGCACATTTCCAACATGTCCAATCGGTTGTTCTTCTCCTAATTGACCTGTAGGCAGATGCTGACAAGTTGGCACAGGTTCGATGTGTTTGGGTGCAACAGACACTGCATTCCAAAAATAATTGGTTTCGCCGCCCAGCTGTCTGACACACCGCGCAGCTTGGTCTGGTCGGGGTGGGGGCGGTGGGACCAGGGTTTAGCTCAATGTCACCGCAGAGGGCTAAAAACAACAGCCCCGTGAACCCGAGTCCGCTTGATGACCCAACCCCCCGCCTCCCTGAAGCTATAACTATAACTATATTAGTATAACTATATTAGTTATATTAGATGTGGATAAATTCCAAATGTATTTATTGTGGGCATTGTGTATTTCAGTCTTAAGTTTGTTCCGGTGTATGGTATCGTTGTGCAAGTCTTGATCATTACCATTTTTTTTCCATGTTATATGCAATTAATCCCGCGTTTCCAGGTTTCTAAGAATACTCTTGCTAATCCACGGTTGCCTTCCATTGAATGTACAAGTTGGTATACCTTAGTATCATTAACACAATCCAAGAAGTCTCTCTTCCATTCTGCCAAGAAGTTTCCATGTCATTGTTAAAGAAAGTAAGTTGGCATCCTTTCAGCTGCAAGTTCGTTTAGAAGGTCCCAATTTGCTCTTTTGTAATTTAAGCTCTTCTTATTTTTTGTGCGATAGTTCAACTTTTACTGCCAGATGATCACTAATTCCAGGGATCGTCTGCACATTGTCAATTTAATTAGGATTATTACACAAAACGAGGTCGAGAACTCAAAACCCTTTAATTTAACCTATAAATCAATCAACTTTAAGACAAATGTTACCGGGTACTCAACACATGACTCGCTCACTAGTCTTAACAACAACTTTGGCGTTTTCCTGGGAACTGATTCGTAGTTAATATGATCCAGGTTCTCTAGGAGGCAGCAGAGACTTTACAAAGCTGTGCCGCGTAAAATAGATTCTCCAACTCGAGCAGGCAGTAAACAACACACACGACTTTTCTTGTTATTGTTGTTATGTCAAAATCACTACACACCATATCTGTGGTACTATTTCGTGTAAAAAACTATTATGTGCACTTGTTTACTTTAATCTGATCTCGCTAAAATATGGAGAAAAAGATAAAGCAAGAATTTGCCGTGAGGACAAAGCAACTCCGAAGTCACTCCAAGAAGGAGCAACAAATGTCTGCACTAGCCAGCATCCAGTCGCTCCCGGAGGAGGTACTGCTTCACATCTTCAAGTACCTGACTGTTGGAGAACTCTGCAATACTGTGGCTAAGGTCTGTACACAGTGGGAGCGAATACACTGGGATCCCCAGCTATATCGCCTGCCTAATGTTCTAAACAGGAGGGAAGCCACAAAGGAAATGTTCAGTTGTCTGAACGATGCACCATAATTAGCGTCTCCCTATTTCAATGAGGAATACATAAGGAAAACCATCAAGAAATTTGTAGAGATTCACAATGAAGAATATCTTAATTATACAAGCGTCAATAAGGTTGACAAAAAGTTTTATAAAGAAGTCATCATAATGCTCGCTCATTTGACAACAGTGAATTTAAAATCTAAGCCTAGAATCTATATTTCGTTACCACATCTCTTGAAATTCGTCAATCAAGTGGAGGAGCTAAGGTTGCTTTACGATGAATGTTTGGATAACGCAGAGTTTGTAGCATTGTGTGATCAACTATGCGGGACTCTGCGAGTGTTGCATGTGAGTGCCTTTCAATGGGATATACCGTGGACTAAAGAAGGTTCAAGGACCATAAGCAAGTGTACCCATCTAGAGGAATTGGCCTTGTCATTTCCGAGCTTTACGCACAGAGCCAATTATGAATTTCTCCGCGCGATCTCCAACATGTCAAGTCTACGCCGTCTCAGGTTTCATTACTGTGTGAACATTGAGCAGAGTTTTTGGATTTCCATGTTTTCCAACAATTCTTTAAAAGAACTTACTTCACTTCACCTTGAAGTCACCAATATCGATGACAGCGTGGCTGTGGCCATAGGTGCCAACTTGAAGAACCTAACCGAGTTGTACCTCGGGCATTTGAATTATCATAACTTTGTTACCCGCGTGGGGTTGGCAGCCATCATAAAGGGATGCAACAAGCTGACAAAACTTGAGGTTCAATGTAAGGCGCGGGGCATTGTGCCGACCATCATGTTGATACCGGAGTATTTACCGGGACTGAAGGAACTTACTGTGATGTGCCTAAAACAAAATATAGTGATCGGTTGGCAGACTCCACTCAAAGAAAAGATGCCGGGACTTGTAATTCGGGAAATTAATTTTCCTTTGCACCCTAGGCTCACAAAGGTTAAAGTACTCCGTTAAACCAATGAAACCAACATTTTAAAACCATACTTCTTAGTCTTTCAATTCCAATCACGCCGAGACAAGTTGTCGTCTAGATGCTTCGAGGATCCAGGTGGAGGCACAGAAGTTGCCATTGAATGACGTAACTGATATCCTAATTGATTTCTAACGTGGACAAGTTTGTTGATGAAATGTAATATTATAAAATTGGAAGACCTAATTCACAATTTTACTGTAAAGACCTACCAACCATAATTATGAAACCAGGTTCTAAATTGATTGACAAGAGTTGACTATGTGTGTGCACGATAAATAAAAATGTGTACGCATTCGTTTACCTTTTTTCATTTAGATTTTGTGGGAAGTGAAAGCTAGGATTTCAATTTGAGACTCTCGCGGACGGAATATTTACGTTACAAAAGTCTAATCAGTATACTAGGCCTAGACCTTGGATCTTTATTTCGCACCTAATTATTATTACTAGGAAAACGGTTAGACGAGTGAGCTAGCCCTGTGTTTAGTATCCGCTAATATTTATATTTGAGTTTATTAATATATAAAGTATAAATTATAGGGTTTTGAGTTCATTTGGTAGGGCGCCTCAACTGTAAGACCATAATGCGCCGCTCTAGCCTATGATAGGCTGGAGAGGAAATCCAGGCTTAGGTAGGGGGAGGAAAGGGAATATTCCCGCGTACTCAACACACGACTCGCTCACTCGTCTAACAACGACTTTGGCGTTTTCCTAGTTTAACGTCATAAGCGTATTTTTTAAGGTTAAGGCAAGCCAGTAGAACTATCAGTATATCTAACGAGCATGTGTAGGTGTATAAGCTCGGTTACCAAGCACACATTCGGTGCCACGAACGTTTGAGTTGTCAAACAATTTGCTTTGACAGTGTCACGACCACACCGACGTGTTAATGGTAATTATGTTTGTATTTGTTTAATCGAATTGCCGTCTGATTAGCAACATGACGACGCTCAGAGTATCCATTTAGGAAGCGTTGAAGTAGCGTTCTCAAATAGGACACGAGGTTAACCAACATAACAAATATTACATAATATGTAGGGCTGAGCAGTGACAAATCATTAAACAATCGATATAATAAGAAAACATCGATATCGATACATCAAAATTTTATATTTGTGCAAACAAAATTCTAAATTTAATAAAATTTACTTAAAAAGTAAAAAAAAAAATTGTATAAAAATTAAAAAGTTGACCTGATATTAAAATTGATTAGGTATCGACAAAACAACGATCATAACGTTCTAACTCGCGTTTTATTACTCGGCACCTCCACAATATTTAAACAAATCCTATCCTTGATTTGGTTTCCACGTTTATAACAAAATTTTGATTTTTTTGTTGATTGGTTTTAATTTTGATATTTTGAAATGGATTTTATATAACAAATCGAAAATATTACCACATCGATAACGTGTGAATATCGATTTCTTTGCTCAGCCCTAATATCATATTATGTACTAATTATAATCATAATACATCGATCAGTTGTTCAGTTAAACAAGATCTCGCCTAGTTAATTGTTGGCCTTAGGGTTTATAATGTAGAACGTAACAACCAAATTAACTAATTATAAATGTGTGTTAGGAGCATTTTAAGTGGACTGTTAAGCGCTTTGATTCTCACATTTAACATTTTGGAGGTGTTTTAAATAACAAAATAAACTTTTCGTAGCAAAATAATCAATTCTTTTTCATCTCTTTTAAAAACCAAACAATTTTTTGTTGTTAGATAAAATAGATTATTTAAGAAATAAATACATAAATTGTCATCAATATTAATTATTGATAAACCTTAGTAAAAACTACAATCTTGTCAAGAATCGTAAACGTGCTAATTTAGCATCTATAAAGCAAAACGATATTTATACCGATTGGTAAAAATTATTGTTTATTATTTAATTTAATCTTTATCCAAGTTCGTAAGATAAATATACACTAGTTCTTGAATTTATTTATTATTATGATTCTAGCGGTTTATTTGAAAATAGGTTGAAACAAATGTGTAAACATACTTTTCAGTTAGTTTTGATTGTATGGTGTCTGTTTGGTTTACGTCGTTGTATAATGTGTATGTTAATTAGAGACAAATTTAATATTTTCTCATGTATAATTACGATTATTTGCATAAAGTTATTACTTAATTTCGGGTTAATTCACATGCTTCGTTGAGCATAAGTCCCAGAAGCGTTTTCCCAACAAGGTGTGCGTTCATGCCTCTAGTTTTGTTTGTTGCCAACTTCAGCGCAACAAAAAAGCGAACACAACTAGTTAGCCTGTTAACGTAATGGCCACCGGAACCCAGCTAGCAACTATCTAGCAGCTTTAACGTTTCAGATTCTAATCATGGCTAGACTGCAAAGTTTGAAATACGAATTTTTCCAGCGATCAAATTGCAAAAATGGTTAATGGTCCGGAAGAAAATCTGAGCTGAATTTTAAATAAAGAATAAACTATTGTGTTTCTCTTCGTAGTTTGAAATTTAAATCGATACATGGTAATTGGAGTCTATCTTGAGAAAATGATGTTGAGAGGATACTTAAAGTTTAAGTTACATCGGAAGAGTTAATCACCAACCCTATGAACAGTTTTGTTTGCAATTCTATCGATTGGGATTTGGATTCTGTACAAAACTATCTTCAATGTTCCCGTTCGTAGGTCTAGACACACCGACCTCTTCAATACAGTCCTGAAGTAATCAACAGGGTTCAAGACACGCATTATGTCTTGTCTCAAACTATTGACATTGACTTAACACGGGATTCCACTATGCCAATCAAAGATCGCACTTTCGTTGTTCATGTATATTTGTATTTTTTCATGTCAATTCATGTCAACAAACAAAACAAACAATACGCTGATGTTTTGTTTTGTATGTTGAACGTATAAAATACACGTTAAAAATATTTGTAGGCACATTTTACGGTAGATTATCTTCTATTTAACACAACTAGAAATTGTTGGTTAATTATATTATATTCAATGAATTTTTACTACCTATAAAATATGTTAAAATATAAACAATACACTCAAAACGATATATTTTTTATTGTAATGGATGACGAATCAGTGTCCAGCGTTTCAAATATTTGGAATTGTTTAAAATCGTTAATGTTACAATAAATAAATAAAGTCTGTAATAATGTTTCCAAACATATCTTATTCGAAAAAAAAGATGAGCATATTTATTAGGCACTCTATACTTACAATTAAATAAATTGGTATGTAGGTTTTCACGGATTTAATGTGTTGAAAGAGTTATTTCGGGATTCTTTGCATCAACTGATTTTTATATAATTCGTAGTGTTGCTTGTTTTCCCTTTTTCCCCTTTTATGTTATTACCTTTTTAAAGGAAAGGATTTGTGTGCAAAACGATGGTAAATTTAAACCAATTAACACACGGAAACCCTAATTGGATGAGCGTAGCGAGCGTAGCGAGCGAAGCGAAGATTCCATTTCACTACACTGGGGAAAATAATCCAGAAAGTTTTTTTTTTTTGTATTATTGTGTGTCTGTGAGCACGATTCCGGTTAAATCGATACTCCAATTGCGATGAAATTTTATGAAGGCCTTTGAAATCTTTGAACCAAGAGTTGCCACGTTTTTGAGCGCAATCGAAAAATTATTTCCATGAAAATCGCAATTTTAGGATTTTTTTCGATTTAAAAAAAAATTCTTCGACTTATAACACTTACATGCTTTATCCGAATGTAATGATTTTTTCACAGAACTTTTATTTTATGAATTTATATATTCGTGTGAAATTCGAGCGCAATAAAAAAACTATTTCTTATGAAAATTGCAATTTTACGATTTTTTTTTTTAACTTTCATTGACTTTAACACGTGCATGCTTTATCCGATTGTAATGATTTTTTCACAGAACCTTAATTTTATGAATTAATATATTCCTGTAAAATTTGTGCGCAATCGAATAATTATTTCTTATGAAAATTTCAATATTACGATTTTTTCCTTTTTTTAAAATTACGATTTATTAAAAAAAATTAAAATTTAAGTTAATTTTTTATTTTATTTAATTTAATTTAAAAAAAATCAATTTAGTAATGATTTTTTCACAGAACAACAGAAAATCCGCATAACACATGGCAGCTCAATGCACCAATTACGCTCATCCAACAACGCGGCGGGACTAAAGCGTTTTCCTAGTGATATCATAATGGCACATGTATTTTACACTATTCTGCAAAGAAGGTATAAATTCTTCAACATGTTGTTAACTAACAAGTGCCACGCCTAGTTAACCAACGTTCTCTTGAACATCATGTAAAACAGACGTGTCTTATATTACTTTCTCCATCTTGTTTACCCTGTCTCATCTCCAAGGAAAGTAAACGTCCCAGAACAACGAGAATGACGAATCGAAAGTAACTACACTGTTAGATACCTCGATTCAATTACAGATACGCAGGGCGGAAATTGTCTGAACTACCCTCAAAGGTACGTTATCTGTACAGTTGACAGTCAACTGTACACAAGTTCCCAACCAACATTTTAAACTTCAAAGCACCAACAAGAGGCTGTTATCATGGGAATACAGCAGCAGAGAAGACTGTTTACCTCTGGTAGTGACATCGCAAACAACATGATTAAATGAGCCATCCATCTTGCTAGGTTACGTTTGTGACGCAACGAAGTAATTGTATTCCGTATGACGTAGAATGCGGAACGTGTAGAGTTCAGTTGCGTCACATCGGAGGAATTTCTTTATTCTGATGATGTTATTTGCACCTCACATCTTGTATTTTGACACCGAAGTTAACTTGGAAGATTGTGAATGAGAGATAAAACGAAAATGAAAAGTTGTTATTACATTGAGGCCCGAGTCGGAATTTGAACGTAAAAGGAGGCCATGGTTTACCAGACGAACTCCTAAACTCCTATCCTGCCACAAGCTTCCGTCCGTTTACCAGACGAACTCCTAAACTCCTATTCTGCCACAAGCTTCCGTCCGACAGTGTTTAATAGTGTACAAAGTGTGACTATTATCCGTGACCACGGGATCGAACCCCGCCACCGGCAATCCTTACGGAAAGTTTTTCCGAGATTTACTTTTGTCTTTAAAAGTAATGCTAGTGTTGAGTCTTTTAAGCAGACATTCTTTTCACAATTATTTTGAACCCAGATTACTTAGTCATCTTTTGGTGTAACCTTCATCGGGAATCTCTGCTGCCGTTAAGATTTCATGAGATTTAAAAAAAAGATAAAAGAAAAAGCTCGAAAAAAATCGTTAGAATAATTAAAAGTTTACTTACTATTGAAACTCAAATAGTACCCGGCCCCCACCAAAACGAAAAATGTACTTTGGTGGAATGTTTTAATTTATTGTTGATCCCTTCTTGGGGGTTTTCTCAGTTCAGTATCTTTGAATATTATCGTGAGTGCTCTTGTGTTCGGTGGTTTGGTGTTTAGATACCATTATCAGAAGGAATAATAACATGCATTTTATTTTTATTTTTAAAATCTCGTTTATAGTCTACTCACTAACTGATTTTCAGTGGGAACATTGAAGTCGAGCAGCCACGGTCAACTATGTTGGCGCCGACATTATTAGCGAACAATGACTAACTAGACACCGGCTAATTTAAATAGGAAACACCGATCAATATTACTGGACACGATTTCACCCACAGATAGCACCAGAATCAAAAAGCTGATTCGGAACAACTTAGAATTTATTATGTGCCTTGTTGCTAGGACGGCTCCGAAGTCAACGTTTGCACATTCCTCATCCAGGAACTGATGGACTTAATCCACATAAGACGTGAAAAGACTCTTTACCCGAACTTCAGTATTGGAATCAGAGCTTCTAACAACAAGACCAACGCGGACGCAAACTATTCATCAACAGCATGGAGATATATCCGTGAATCCCTCCCGGTCGCGCTGACCGGCTGTGGTCGCTCGCCCGACTACGGCTACCTGTGGCTGTATATTGATTAATGGTTTTCCCGGCTCTGAGCGCACAAAAAATATCTAATTATTTTAACTAATTCACTGGTAGTGGCGGTTTTCGTCTGGCTCTAGGCCTACTATCGGTAAATAACCAGAGTGAAAATAATTGTTTGGAAACGTTGCGCTGTTAGTTAATACTGTTCAATAACTCTTTCGAATGTTCAGTCCACACGTTTTGTTGGTGTGACAGAAATGTTGTGGTAGTGGACATTTTTGTTCAATATTTTTTTATGATAGTTTAGTGAAATCTTCCATTTGTACATTTGAGGTATTTATGTCGAATTCCAACACAATATTACCATTTAATACATAAATATTATGTTCAGCATCATTATATCAAATAACGATATTTATGGTTTAGTATATTTTTAATTAAATATACCGTCCACAATATCAAACGCTGAACAATAGCAATACTTTGATGATATGATGATGATAATCAGTGATTACGAATGATGAAAGAATGACTTGAATAATGTGTTTTACTCAAAACATTCAAACAGAATAATATAATAGTGACGGATTTGGTACGCAGATTCATCGGCTATTATACAACTACATAATTATGAAATCAATATGATATAGAATGTACATCAAAATAAACGCTAATACTGAGGATATGCAATAAGCGAGGCATAAATGCAATTTGTGTAGCAATCTTCTGACAGTGAAACGTTGCTCACAATAAGTAGTAGGCTAATATGTAGCTTTATTTTGAAACCTTCACATTCATGAGGTTATTGTGTTGTCATGATGTCGAACCTTCAAGATTCAATGTGCTCGTATTGATGTTTTTAAATGTCCCCTCATCAGATATTGATCCAGAAATGTATTTATTATTTGTTCTGCAACATACTTAAATCAATAACATATGTCACGGGTAAATGAATATGTCACGGGTAAATGACAATTTTTAAACAGCTCTTGAGTCCAGATTGTCGTAATGAAAATCTCAAAACTCTTATCGTATTTTTACTGTTCTTAATATGTACTTCATTACTTGATTTACTCATTTTTATTTATACCATAGTTTATACATATTTCGTAGTCATCTTGATTTTCAGTAAGTTATTTTTCATATCTTAATTGTTTGTTGTTAATTTAGTATTTAATTCATTTTGTAATTTTTAAAATATATGATTGTGTATTTGATTGTTTAACACCTTTGTATAATTTTAAAATGTAAATAAGGGGTAATGTTACGTGTTAAGTTACCTATATTATTACTGGTGGGTAGATGTTAGTTGTCAAAAGAAAATAAATACAACTTTGGAAAGAATATAGGGTCTGGTTATCGTCTGGCGTTCACAAACCAAACAGACTCAAAGATAATGTACTGAGAATAAGATGTAGTAACTGGATATATGTCCACGATAAAAACAACGTTATTTTAAACCCACAAAGAAAGTTCTATAGTTGAATGGCGAAGTTTGTTTTCATATTTAAAAGCGTTCGAAAGAACAAAATGTCTTTGTGTTCGGCTGAATACGACGCCGAGGAAGAATATCCATATTTTCCATTCCTCTCTGTTCTAGTTTTTACCAAAGTCTTCTTTCTAGAACTCAGTTCTGTTATCTGCCACCAGGTGACACGTCAGACATAGCATTTACATCTTTAAAATGTAATTCCCTTTTGAAGGTGTATTTTATTCAAAATAAGCTCTTATTTTGAAATATCCTCTTTGATAAGAGATTTCTAGCATAAGATTTTTAACGACAGTTCTGCTAAAGGCTTAAGTCGTTTCTATGGCATTCAGTCGTATTTTTTTACGGATTTGTCAAAGGATTTTTCCTTGTGTTCAAGCAGAGGGCTTCTTCTTCATCATCTCTCTCTCTCTCTCTCTCTCTCATTCCGAAACGCACATTTCTCGCTGACTTTTTTTCTTGTACGGTATGCGATTCCTTACACTTCGTTCAACATTTCTGTTTAACTATTTATTGGCAAATAACACATCGTGGCGTTGTGACTTTGACTTTTTAATGAACATAATTAAATGTTGTTTTTGTTGTGGAGTCGTGTTGTTGTTTTTTAATTAATATCTTATCCAAATGGTTTAGTGTAATACCGCCTTTGAAATATGTATTGACACTGACAACAAATTATAGTAATGTTTAAAATATTTTTACTACTTATCAGTCACTAAAATATAGTCAAATTGTTTAATTGTTGCGACAATGTTAATTCTTAACCCAATCACAAATCAATTATTTTGAACGAAAATATAATCACTATACTGAGTGGCACAACTCATAGCACTTTTCCGGAAATCACCTCATGTTTAGATTTAGTATTGTGGAGTTTGAACAAGAAAAATATATTTATTAATGTCAATATAAAAATTATTATATATTTTTTTAATGTCAATATATTTATGAATTTGTTCTTACTTGCATACAGAATTGTTGTTATTTTATATCAAACGTAGTAACGATTAATACACGTAATAATCGTATACAACATTCAATTATTCTACCAAAGATAAAAAGTTAACAACAATAACCGTAAACAATTTTATTTTACATGTGAGAGCCATATCGCTCAAGACGTACTACATGTTTTGTTTTATATTATTTCGTTTGCACGTTGCTACAGGACGTGAACCAAGTGCAGTTTACCATACCCAATCATGGTAATCAAAGCGTAAGAGTTCTGACTTGACAACGATCATTTCATTCAACATCGATGTAAAAGCAAACATTTACTTTTGATTTAACATAGTTTGCCATCTTAAATCATAATAATAGTTCGCCATCGAAACTTTCATGCCACGTCTAAATATTGTTGTTATGTTAACCTTTTAAATATAACATTTTATAAATTACTTTTTTAATTGGGTCAATTATTACCGTTTTTTAATTCTAGAGAATTTTCAAAATATATTTTCCTGAATTTGATATTGAAAAAACTTTTATATTATGTCGAAATTTTTTGTTTGTGATTAAGTACGAATTGATCATCGAATCCAGTGGCGGAGTAAGTGTTTCCAACTACATCGCCATGTCTCCGTTGTGTCCACATCCCTGTTAATAGTGGAACTCCCTCCACTAATGTCTGGACTGAACGTTCTCTCGACTCAACAGCCGGTATCAACTAATGATGAACCTTCACTAACAGACATCTAATCAATAATCGCATCTGTAGCTCGTACAACCTAGGCAAACGTTTAGCTGTCAAGGATCATCGGTGTTGATGCAATATATTGTATGTTTCGTATATGTATGACATGTGTGCAATATAAATAATTTTCGTGCAAAGCCTGCCCACGGTGCAATTCATGCCCCTCTTCGATCTAAGTATGTTGCGGATAGGACAATTGTGAAGGGATGTCCGAGGGCAGTGTAAGGGGACTCAATCCCTTGCATTCACATTTACGACTGAGAAAAACCTCGGAAAAAAACCTTTAGTCAGGATTGCCGGTCTTGACGGGATTTGAACCCTGGACCTCCCGAATCAGAGTCACGCGCTTAACGCTCGAGCCAACACTGTCGGTATAGCATATCGATGGTGAAGAACCAATACCTGCTATCTGCCAAAAAGCAAATTGTTCAGGAGAGCATTAAAACTGATTTAAAAAAAGTAACTAGTTGGCGGTGGCAGATAGGAGATATTGATGTAAGGTAGTACTATATGTCTCTTTTGGAGATGTCTAAGCATTGTTAGATAGGAGCTATTAGCACCAAAAAAATCGAAATAATTTTCTGTATCCATAGACACTAACATCTCATTTTGGCAGAAAATGGCAGATTGAAGGTTTTGGTTCTTCACCATCGATATACTAGTTTATTAAACTAGGAAAACGCTTAAGTCCCGCCGCGTTGTTGGATGAGCGTAATTGGTGCATTGAGCTGCCATGTGTTATGCGGATTTACTGTTGTTCTGTGAAAAAATCATTACTAAGTTGAAGATATTTTTAAAATTAAATTAAATTTAATAAAAAATTAACTTAAATTTTAATTTTTTTAATGATTCGTAATTTTAAAAAAGGAAAAAATCGTAATATTGAAATTTTTATAAGAAATAATTATTCGATTGCGCACAAATTTTACACGAATATATTAATCATAATATTAAGGTTCTGTAAAAAATCATTACAATCGGATAAAGCATGTAGGTGTTATAAGCTGGAGAAATTTTAAAAATTGAAAAAAGTCGTAAAATTGCGATTTTCGTAAAAAATATTTTTTTGATAACGCTCAAATTTTACACGAATATATCAATTCATAAAATTAAGGTTCTGTGAAAAAATCATTACAATCGGACAAAGCATGTAGGTGTTGTAAGTCGAAGAAATTTAAAAAAATCGAAAAAAATCGTAAAATTGCGATTTTCATGAGAAAGAGTGTTTCGATTGTGCTCAAAAACGTGGCAGTTCTAAGTTCAGAGATTTCGAAGACCTCCATAAAATTTTCACCGCAATCGGAGTATCGGTTTAGCCGAAATCGGGCTAACAAACAGACAAAAATACAAAAAAAAAAAAAAAAAAAACATTCCGGATTTTTTTCTCCAGTGTAGTGAAATGGAATCTTCGCTTCGCTCGCTACGCTCATCCAATTACACACACAAACTGTTCCAAAATGTAAACCGTCAGCGCAGACATTTTTTTTCCAATAATGTCCAATTACATAAATTGTATAAAACGACAATGATTTCATACAGCTATAAGAAATTTTGGACTGGATTTTAAAAAAATATATATTTGCTTAATAACCATCCATTTGTGGTTTGATAGAGACCCACCTGGAAATGGTGTTTTTTTCAAAAAAATAAATAATGTAACCTAATTCAGTTATGACAACAGATTTAGAAAGGAAAACTAAGTATGATCCACCCCTAGAAATAAAGTTATTAAACAAAACAACTTACAAATATATAAGCTAAGACAAGACAATACCCAACTATGTAGTATAATATTGAATAAAGTGGCGAAATGTTCCGAACAATTAATTTTAACGTTAATATTTCGGGCCACTAAAGTCTTAAATTGTTTTTCTATATAATATTTTATATTTTTCGTATGTTTTGTATTTAGGCGCGTAGGAACGTTTAAAAAGTTGGGGGGGGGGGAATCCATCAGCAGATTTCGAGGGCGGATGCTGGCCGCCGGCTTTCGCCGAAGGCAAACAAAAGGTTCACCACTCTACAGTTATTTCGTCATGTAAACGATGTTATACAACAACTATCTGCGATCTACTAAAAACATGAACGTGAAGTGACCCAATTTATTAAATTTCAACCTATTTTTTATGTTATGACGAAGCATACAAGTAAATATATTCGTTTTACCAAGGTTACTGTCGAATTGTATAAGTGTATGTGCATATTTACTACGGAAATTCTGGGATTAATATTTAACTCACGTTATTTTTGGCCCCCTCTGCCCTCCCCCTTGGGCCAAACTTGGGGGGCATTGCCCCCCTGAATCCCCCGGTTCCTACGCCACTGTTTGTATTACGAATATTTATCTGATAATCAACATAGTCACAGATAAGTCTAATGTGAAAATATTGCTATGGAGACAGCGTCATCATCGTAAGACTAACACGCAGACGTAATGGCCAGAAAACAAACGAAGGTAGCATCCGGAAAGTATTAAATCATATAAATACCTGTAACTTTTCACTGTTGGAAATAAAAAAAGGTGATTCGGAACATGAATTACGATTCTCGATCCCAGTCTGAAAAGAGAATCGTGTGTTTTCCGATAATTCCAAGTTTTTGACAGTTTTCTATGAAATATAACTCTGGCTAAAGCAGCGTCTGCTATGAGCGAGGATCGAAGCTGGTTTCAGCGCAAATCCAAGGGTGATTTGTAGTCCTACTCTCGCGGCAGATCAGGGTAGACCTGGCCACTTCTGTTAACCGACCCCATCCATCTCGCGCACGAAATAGCTAACTAAGTATTTACAACCCTTCCCACTTCGGCCACCACCCTCCTTCAGACCGCACGAGTAAACAGCGTAGCCAGTAAACTATTCTAAACCACTCGCTCATTCGAGCTAATACTCACTAGCGTTAAAGAATACGAATTCTTCGGACGTAGCTGAACTAAGTTTCACACTAAATGAACAGCTCGGTGCGGTGTACATTGCTTACGTATCCTACTCTGCTAGTCGTATGTTACTGATGGAGCAAGGAGCTCAATACATATGCTAAAACCCTCGCAGATAAAATAACAGTACACAAGGGTTGGAATTTACAATTAGAGGAACAAAGAAACCAAAAGGTTCTGCAATTATTAAACCAAACTTTTTTGACATTGAGTATTTTGAAAATACAATTAAACTAGCTTTTACTTTACATAATTTTAGCTTCTTAATGACATAAAAGTATTGAAAATTGTCATATTTGTATAATCTGTTATCACTTTTTTATAACAATTGAATAAACAAGTATTATATAACAATCAAATACTTTCAACGTCTTTTTTTCTTGACAGTAAAATTGTTCCTTATTTAATCTCACGTTGAAAAAACTGACCACGCTCAAATCCCTTCTGAGTTCGTGGGCTACTTACTGAAGTTGTATTTTCTAGTGTATAATTGTAATTTATTTATTATATTCGCAATTAAAACTTGTATTTGAATCAAATGTTGTCTTGAAAAAGGCCTGCAGCAATGTAAACTATCTACCAATATCACATTATTTGATTTTTCAATTCGTGATACCATAATAATTGAATTGAAAATGTTTCGCATCTTTCAAATCCTAAAACAATGTTCTCAGTCTTGTTTCATGATTAGAAATGCCTTCAATAACATTACAATTTTAATTTATTATCTTCATACTTTTCTCAAATTGTCCTCATATTTTTCCTTCACTTGATTCACAAACTGTCTACAAATACGTATTATTATTAACATTGAAAAATTGTTTTTCGTATATTACTTGTTAAATAAGGTCTATTGGTATATGCATCATATGTATGCGTTGTATATGTCATTTGTCTTTGTTAAAATAAATATATCACGAAAGCAAATAAAATGATTTCACAATGGTATTTTAATACCAGGTCAAATATACTCAATATTTGTGTTTTGGTTGAAGATTACAATGACGATAATATGTTATTATGTGCGCACAAAATAATATTTACACACATTATATTATAATTAAGTAAATGAACAACACTGTACAATTTATATACCTTGTATATTTAAAGTGTGTACATAAAAGCTACATAATTGTGTGTGTTCTGTAGAGTATATTTACTATGTGGTGTGGATTTAATATCTAAATGGATTGCTTGCAGTTGCTAGTTTAATTAAAAGATTGTTTATTGGCGAATAGACACGTACATCATGATTGGTATTTATTGTGGTCAGCTAATCACACAGTCGGCTTAAATATACGCTATTGAATAAATATTCCGACACAAAAATAACAAAGCGCCCGTTTAATTTATGTTTAAAAAAAAACACAATCGCTAATATTAATATTTAAGTATGAAATTTATCTTTATTTCATTTATCTTATTCGGACTTCGGATTTAAGGCTTTCGCGGCCCGAAATTATGGCATTCAGGGAGTTTCGCGAGTCGAAGATGAATTTTATTGTGACTTTTCGGCCCAAACCGTATAGGTTTTTCAGAAGCTTTAAAACTTAAACAAATTTACAAGCATATTGACAAGTTAACGGTTTATTCTCATTAAGGCTACAGGAATAGCGTGCGATATATTCGCCACACACCAAGTCGCACACCCTATACTAGTTAGCCTCAGAAAGAACTTGAGAAAAACTAAAAATTAATTTGCCCTTTAATAATATTTATTTTTTAAGTATTTACGTTACAATTTATTAATATTCAAAACAAACGTGTAGTGCCGAATACAGTATACGGTAGTGAGTTAGTCATACAACTACTATAAAACCACTAAACTGAACTTTAACCTGGGTTACTTACTTTTATTCGGCATATTTCGGAGACTTCGTCTCCTTCCTCAAGCATCGGCCATGTCGAATAAAATAAATAAAAGTAATAAGAAGCGAATAAAAGTAAGTAAACCAGACGTTTCCGGGTTAATGAGTTGTTGTGATAATTTTTAAATAAAAATACTTTTATAGCTTGTAGTGAGTACAGAGTGAATGTGTGGTTTGATATGTGTGCAATGGTCTGAGTGTGTCCTGGATAGATATGTACCGTACATATTGATATATAGTGGTTTAAATGTTTTGTTGAAAGGTTTGGCCACATGTTACGTGTTAGTTTAGCTGACGTTACACGCATACGCATGTGTGTTGTTATTCTCGTGTGTGGCTTTCAATTGGTTCTATTATGTAAACAAAACATTGATATGTGCGTACTGTGATAACGAACATCGATAATTACCAACAGCATTAGTATATACAATGCCATGAAACATAGTTGATTCGTAACACTTTTTTATTAAACTTCTCAACTGATGGAATAACGAGTGACAACATAGTTTGAATTAACTTATTGTATTTTATATCATATATATTAGAAAGCCAGAGTCACTAATGATATCGGGACTATGTACTTCCTCACAAACATTCTAATGTGTTATAAAGATGAATAAATAAACAACTGGAAAAGATTTAACACGTATTCTTGGAACAAAAATGGAATGGCCGTTAAAGTTAAAGTCAACTTTTTCGAATCACATAAGCCTATATACAAATCATAAAACTTGATATTTTGTAATTCGAATAAAACAGTATTGAGTTGATGAATTTGGTGGAGGTGCCGGGTACGGATTTTTTTTTAAATTCTAGCCCATTATCGTTTTTTAAGGGGGCGAATTCGGGGTCATATTAATTTGTTTTTATCGTAAGGTGTGACACAAATATCTATATACATGGAAGGTTAGTAAAGCTATGCTTTGCTCCCGAGCTTGGATCTACAATACCCAGCCCTTGATTTACTTCTGACGCCGGATGCACCAGTCGGGGCAAAGTTGTGAGGTGCGACAAGTTAGTCAATTTCAATATTTTTTTAGAAGTGAATAAACGTGAGAATATACTTCTGGAGCTCTTAAGTACCTAGCGGAAAACCTACAAAAACAATACAGGTCATAATATGTTTTTATCAAGCTTGATCATTTAAAAATAAGTGGTACCGCTGTTTTATTGAATTGAAGTATGAGTTATGCATAAAACTTTGTTTTAAAAAAAGATTACATCCAAAAAGGAGCGTTAGAATGTAACGTAGAGCCCCCTAGATTCCCGTGAATGCAAGGACTACGTCTGGGTTGTTAGCGGTAGGTAAGTGTAAGGAGATGATTCATGTACCTTGTGGTACAGCTGAAACTTGTACGGGCGCGTCATTAATCTTAGTAGGAACAAAATCTCGCGGCGTTCCACTTAATCTTGCAATACATACAATGCTGGGCTGGAGGGAGGGTTGCCACATACCGGGGTGTCAATACTGCACGGGAAGCCGGTGATATATTTCACGGTGCTACAGGACTAGAGGAAATACTAACTGGCAGTATAGTTAGCGCTCAAGTCTGGAAACTCAACTGGGTGGATAGATTTTAATCAACCGTTTTATATGTATATCTATGTGTGTTTATTTTCGAATATTAATTTAAAATAAATAAAGACTGAATGCCACAAATGTCAACAAAATCACAAAGTCAATCAGTAGAGAGTTTGGTTTGAAATGTAATAAAAACATTTCTCAAATTAAGTAAATCAATAAAAAACAAAAGTAAATAAATACATTCGTATTCCGAGAGTATATCCACTCAGTCACATACTGATTTTTAATGGGGGACTTAAATTTAAAGCAGACCAAGCTAGCCATATCGGCGCCGACGACATCGACAAGCAAACTATACCGAACTAACAAGTTGGACACGATTCAAGCAACAGCCGACCTCAGAATCAACATACGAGTTCGAATCAATCTCAACTGTAAGCCGCGTTGTTAGGAAGGCTCCAAAGTCATCGTGTACACATTCCCAAGCCAAGAGTTGATGCATATAAGTTGACATCGATTGTTTGTTACGGGATTCGAGCCTGGGACCTTCTGCATTGGAAGCAGAGACACTCGCCACTGAACCAAATCAAATGATAACTGTACGGATACACAATATCATTCTGATTAATCTTTACGCGCTTATCTTGATTGATTGGTCAGTGTTTTGTTAGTCATTAGTTTTATTAGCTCTCATCATGTAAGTTTCTAAGACAAATCTAATTCGTCTTTTATAAAGTGGTTTTCCTGTTTTAAAACGGTGTCAGTGAATTCATCATGATATAATATTGAAGAGTTATTCTATAAATAAAATGTTGATGGTTCTGTAAGCATATAACTTATTTTGAAGCGTGTTAACCAGGTTAATCCGCAGTCATTAATCCACTTCCGTGACAATTTGAAGCCATTTTGAATATGGCAGTTTGCATGTTGAAGTATATGGGAGCGATTTGTAGCCCAAATAGTTCTCAATGTGGCCGTCAGGTTGACAGCTGAGCATATTAGCCATTAACACCAAATGATTACTAAATTCCCTTATGCAATGACTTCTTATTGTTTCTGTTTCTGCATTCCCATGTTGCACAAGCTAAAACCATATCAAACAATCCAGAAAAATACTTTATTGCATTAAAAAAGCATAAATTAAAACGCCTAAACGCCATCTTGAAGATGGCAAAATTGGCGCTTCAATTTGCTACGCTCGCGCCTGTGCGGACGTATTGGAGACTGGGGATCTAGCCTACTATAGGTGTTTAATATATATGTTTTAACCACTGTCTCCTTGATGCTATACTCGTGGTTGAGCTGCGAGTAGCATCTAGAAGGCAGTGGTTTTAACACTGAAATGTACAGTAAATTACAAGCTTTTATCATAAATTCTCTTTCGTTTTTACGAACACATATGCGAACATACACAGTTACACGCACACGTAGCATGTATTTGTGAGCCCAAATTACACAATTAAGCACGCCATTAAGTAATCACCATTTCAAAACAACTATTACCATCACTAAATGATTCTGCATTGCAGTTATAACGACAATAACTACTAATTACGCTGAATCAATGCATACCAATTTCAAATGAGTTTTCGTTCAAATATGTTCATTACTTGTAATTCGACGAAAATTTGCATAATAGACAACAGTAGGGGTCAGAGTTTTAAATATCTTATTGTTATGTTCAACTTTCAAATTCCCGATACACAGTGACTGGACTTACAAATATACCGGAAATAAAATATATCAGTAATCGTATCCTTTAATGGTGGAGGTGCCGGGTACCATATTTAAGAAATTGCATTTATTGGTGAGGGGCCGGGTAGCATTTAATATATATTATAAACAAATACAAGTTTGATGTTTAAGGCAATTTTTTAATTTGTGTTAATTATATAGTACCACAATTGAAGTTTATATATTTTTATTTGTTGACGATATATTTCAGAAATCGCTTCCTGTAACGGTGGAGGTGCCGGGTAGCATGATATTCCCCGCATTCATTATGGAAGAACGTGTTATACAACACTCCTGGCCACCTTCATCTCTACGCCGAGGTGAGGGTTTGAGAATACTTCTGTATATATAGCTCGCTCTCTCACGTGGGACATTTGCACGTGAGTGATGACACATACGCTGCTCAATCAATTAGAGTGTGAGAACCGCGGGTAACCTCGAAGACAGGAGCATTGGGTGTTACGCACTGGAAGCAATTTCATTTCCACCTATAGTCAAGAGTGCTGTCGTGCGTGTGTACCCTGAACTTTCTTAGAGAGAGAGTTATAAGTATAGATAAATATAGTTTTAATAATGGTAAAACGTGTATTTGAGAGGAAGAAAACACCGCTGTATGTACATAAACATAATGTTCATGTTTAAATTAGTAAAAAACTGAATTGAATAAACTTTTTAGTCGATTACAAAATACAATTTTGTTGATAATTTGCAAAACCACAACTTGTTAAAGCGTAAGTACTCAACAAAATGAAAAAAAAAAACACAATTGTCAAGCTATTGGAGATATTTCAATAGCATTTCAATACAAAAATTATTTATATTGATACAAATACTATATTCCAAAATTCAAAGTAAGTTTATTTCCAAGATATGCTAAATGTGAATAAAATTTTACTAAAGTCAATATTATTCTGATGCGGGACATAAAAAGAAAACTAGCATTGATTATCAGCTATAGTGAAGTATGTGGTTATAATAAACTCGGATGTAAAACATGCGGTGTAAATAAAGCATTAGGTGATTTAAAGGTTCCTGGTGGCAACATATCTTCCAGCTTTACGAGTCAGGCGGGGTTTACAATAGTAAATACCTTTGTTCCGTTTCATATACTTAATGCGTAGATTAGTTTACAAACAAGCTTTAATATGGGAGAAATGCTTCATATTCAGAACAGTGCCCTCGACACACGCACTCTTGAAATGAAAAATATATAAAAAGTATTTTTAGCATCATTTACCCTTAGAGAGTCTGTTTCATATTCCCCCCCAGCTTTCACTTTACCTCCCTTTCTGCTGAATCGCATCTACATCTCTCTCTCTCCCTCTCTCTCTCTCTCTCTCTCTCTCTCTCTCTCGCTCTCTCTCTTGCTCTCTCTCTCTCTCTCGCTCTGTTAACCTGCACATTAGCTGTTATACTCTCTCGGGAACAGTGTATTCCCTTTAGATGTCTCCCTCACCCAGGGCCCAAGGCTCGACAAACATTACAGGTGAGGCAATCAATAACCAAGGGAGAAGAGAGAGAGAGAGAGAGAGAGAGAGAGAGAGAGAGAGAGAGAGAGAGAGAGAGAGAGAGAGAGATTTAGGTTTTCATACAGAGAGAGAGATGGATAATTTCCTAGGTAAATGCAAAAGAAGGGACCAAAGTTAAGATTAAAGAAGACCCTAAGCTAGACCAGAGCTCGGAGATTATGCGCGTGCGTGTGCGTGTGCGTGTGCGTGTGCGTGTAGGCAAGGTGAGGAGGAGGATGGAGGATTAGGAAGTGATGGAGTGAAAGTGTTATAAAAGATGGACTGACAAGAAAAGAAGAGATGACAGTTTTAAGGGAAAGGGTAAAGACTTTTTTTCCTCTCTCTAGAAAAGAAAGAAAATTCGGGAAAGAACAAAAATAGATGGATAGAAAAGTAAGTGAGAAAAGGGCTGGAATGGGATGGGGAATAGGGCTCGGGGCGAAATGGCTTGTTAAAGAAGAGGGGTGAAGTTTGCGCTGCAGCAAACTATTGGGGGGGGGGGGGGCATGCAACAGGTGAGAGGGTAGTAACGCGCCGGAGAACGGTGGGATTGATTTATTAAAAGACGGCCAACTGAGGCAGCCGGACACTTCTCTACACGTGTGGCTCTCTACAGCCTGAGGCATCACGTGTCAATGAGCCCCGAACGTGCTAGGGAATGTGTGTTATTGCATCAACCTTATTATAAACTGTAGCATTTCTATGCAGTATTTCAAGACAAATACAGTTTAGATTGGCTAGTTAACCACTTTAACCCGTAATTACGATAGATATTTACAGTTTAGACTTAAACGGTATATATACACGAAATAAATAATTTTCGTATACCATTAATTAATTCTGAAAATAACATAAAACACAAATGTGATATAATTAAACGTCTATTTAATTTTCAATTTTACTTTTGACTACTTCTAGGTAGTATTTTTTGTAAGTTAGGTTTAGCATCTACGTTCAAACGTCTATTGAGTCAGTTTTGATGTAGTAACTCCATGCTTGTGTTGACAGCATGACGTAGAACGCCGCCCTTCATTACGACAGTGTGGTAAACTATGTTTGCAGTACTCTTTGTGATACTTTATATTGTTTCTCGATTTGATTCGTCGGGAGAGACACCCGTAGGCGGAAAAGATTAAATTTAGTACATTCAAGAAATTTAAAAAATGTGGTTGGGATGGAATTTTGTAATTTATAGATTACATATTTTATGTGGTTTAACCAACTTAATCCAAAATGTTATTAAAAGGGTATCCTAAACTATATTATATTTATATTTATTGTTTATTCTTGTTTGTTAGATTTACAACAAGAAACAGCGTCGACGCTAGCAAATATCTTGCTTAAACACTCAAAATCTGTGAAAATCCCGTGCCGTGAAGAGCCTTGCTGGAGCACGTGGAACTAACTTATTGTATTAAATATTATCAAGTTTTCATACGGGAGTGTCCCGACTAGCTAAGTCGATAAATTACTATTATAACCCAATACAATTTAAAAAGTTCTTTGTTTCAATAATATGTTCAACACCAGCTGACTCCAATCTAGCGTATTGCGTCTGTCGCTGTGGCCGTTTACTCGGGCTAATAGTGGTGTTAGCGCAAGAGATATTAGCATATGCCCTGGAGCACAATAGTCAAGCGCTAACAGCATGTTAAACAGCGTTTAGTGTGCAGGGGTCACCAGCTCCAGGATAACTACATTTCAGGTCTGATCATCGCACCTAAGGGTATTTATAGTTGATCCCTTTAGTCTTGGGTGTGTGTATGGGGACTATTCAATGTATTGACCCCGACATTTCTGCTAGGGTCGGGTGTTTAAGAGGAAGTCGACTCGAAGTCAGAAAAAGGTACCCGATTTTTGGGAGTTGAGGAACATTTTCTTATGGTGATGGTGGAGGTGCCGGTCCAGGATTTACATACGTTTTTGGTGGAGGTGCCGGTCCAGACAATTTTAACTGATATTGTGTACAAAATGCAACGCATTTTAAATTTAGACGATAGAAAATGAATTGGGAAAACATTTACAATTTAAGATTTTTCACGTGTGACATTTAATTAGATGGCGTAGCGAGCGTAGCGAGATTCCATTTCACTACACTGGAGAAAATAAATCCGGAATGTTTTTTTTTTTTTCTTTTTCTTTTTTTTGTATTTTTGTCTGTTGTTCCGCACGATTCCGGCAAAACCGATACTCCGATTGAGATGAAATTTTATGGAGGCCTTCTAAATCTCTGAACTTAGAACTGCCACGTTTTTGAGCGCAATCGAAAAATTATTTCTCATGAAAATCGCAATTTTACGATTTTTTTCGATTTAAAAAAAAATTCTTCGACCTATAACACCTACATGCTTTATTCGATTTTAATGATTTTTGCACAGAACCTTTATTTTATAAATTAAGATATTCTTGTGAAATTTGAGCGCAATTAAAAAATATTTATCATAAAAATCGAAATTTTACGTTTTTTTTTTTTTTAAACATTTCTTTGAATTATAACACCTACATGCTTTATCCGATTGTAATGATTTTTTTGCAGAACCTTAATGTTATGAATTTGTATATTCGTGTTAAATTTGAGCGCAATCGAGAAATTATTTCTTATAAAAATCGCAATTTTACGTTTAGAATTTTTTTTTTACAATTACGATTATTTAAAAAAATTAAAGTTACTTTTTTTATTTAATTTAATTTAATTTAAAAAATCTTCAACTTAGTAATGATTTTTTCAAAGAACAACAGAAAATCCGCATAACAAATGGCAGCTCAATGCACCAATTACGCTCATCCAACAACGCGGCGGGACTTAAGCGTTTTCCTAGTTATTCACTTTTCATGCAGTATTATAAAGCTCCTGTTTTCTCACCCGACCCGACCCGACCCGATCCGACCCGACCCGACCCGATGTCAAATCCTCTACACGCACAGTCCTAATTAGAAGAACACACTTAAGCTATTCTCAGTGTGAATTATATTACTCAGTCCAGCAGCCTTACAACCATGGACATATACTATATTTCTTATTCTTCTTGTTTCTTAATACATTTTATGTAACCTTTCTATTCACCTTCTCCTTCGGGAGTTATACATGAACCATGTGCACGTCAAGTTGAATAAAGTTATTCTTATTCTGGTATAAAAAAGAATCGATGTGAACTTTAATATGTTGCCCTGTCATGTTATACAGAAACACACACATTTTATAAACACGTTATTTTTTCGGGAATTCCGTATCTGTTTATTTAAAGGTTTTGTTTCCATCGTTTGGAGAAATCTCTATAGCCTTATTCAAGTAGAAAATAACAATCGTAATACAGAACGAAAGACAAACACAAAACTCTGGTTTTGCTTGTCTTTGATATTTCAATCGTTGTTTTTCTTTACTCGCTGAATCATTGGAAATAAAGTATTTAAATAGATGTATACGAGCAATATCAGTAAGAAATAGCCTGTGTTCATATGATATGCTATTCATGAAAGTCTAAAGACAGACTGACAGAATATTAGTATGTGGGTACCCGAACTTGTCGGTCGGGTTGGATATTTAGGAAACGACCCGATAGTCAAAAAAAGGAATCCGATTTTCTGGCTGGTCCAAGATTGACAAATGTTTTTGGTGGAGGTGCCGGTCCAGAAAGTGTGTTTTTTCTAAAAATGGCTAGAAATAGGCTAAATATATTTATGGCTCTTGTACAAAGATGTCATTCATTCACAATGAAAAATTATTTGTGATTAATAGTGTGCTATTCCTCACTTATAATATAAATTCTCTATTTAAAGTTGCAGTATTAAACGGTCGTCTTTTCCTTACTCCACCTGGTCCGACTGACATTTCGTCTAACCATTCAGCCCTTAACATAACCAAACTAAAACATTTGTACATCTTGTAGCAGGTAACGAATTAGTGCACGTCTTGTGGAAGACAACAAGCTAAGCTACGATGTTGATTTTGTATCAATATTGATTCTACAAGAGGCTAAGTCTATAAATAGAGAATCCTATCTCTGCCGGGGGTTGAACCTAGGTCTGATGCTTACAAGTCAGCGTCATAACACTACACCACTAACAACACAGGTAACCCAATAGTTTCGCCTCCCGCAAAACAACATCCAACATGGGGTAGAACTAAGTTTAATATCGGGTTACGAGGTTTGTTATATCTCTGGAGTTTACAGCTGATCAGTCTCGCCTATACAACAGGTGTCTAGTTCTTGACTGTTTTTAAATTAAAATTTCAGTATTCGTGTCGTTTTTGTTTAAAAAAATTTATTTATCTCGTAAATTATAAAAAAAGGATCTTCAAATTAAAAGATTTGTTCCGTTCCTTTCCGTTCCGTTCCGTCCTTTCCTTTCCGTTCCGTTCCGTTCCGTTCCGTTCCGTTCCGTTCCGTTCCGTTCCGTTCCGTTCCGTTCCGTTCCGTTCCGTTCCGTTCCGTTCCGTTCCGTTCCGTTATCTCCTCCCCTCTTCTCTCCTCCCCTCTTTCCCCACTCCTACTCTCCTCCCCACCTCGAACCATCCTCCACCCAAGTCCCCGCTAAACCCTCTTCTCACTACCACACTCACACACGTGCTACGTACGGCTACGAGGCTCGACTTCAAAGCCGGCCGGGGATGGGATATGACCCAGGGGCGGCACGTGCGAGGTACCTCTGACGTCACACACACTCGTACTTGGCTAAGCCACGCCGGGCCTAGGGCGGTGGTATTTGCGCTGATTAACTGCTTTGAATAATAATACTACCTTGGAGATAAATCTCAGAGCAAATGTGGGTCCTTGTAGAATTACATACTGCAGCATTCCCCCTATATTGTATTTCAACCAGTTTCACCAATTTTGTCAGATACAAATAAATAAGATTTTAGTTTATAGGATGATAAATCATCATTATTGGAACAAAGAGTGAAAAAATGTTGTACATAATTAGGTCATATAGGAATTATTGTTTGCGTGAAATATCGTTTTGTAAAACATGATTTGAAACATTTTTTAAAATTACTTATTTTTTATCAGTGAACAGTAATATTGCCCTTGCTGTTTGCATTTTAATGTATTTTATAAAATCGCGTGTCACCTTTAACATCACTCCCGCCACCCACTACTTCTACTAGGTTGAGATCAGTATGCTAAGCCGTGGCTTCTCCACAGTGTTGACGTAGCACGGGAGGATAACGCGATTGCAACCAGTCACGTATTGATGTCAGGCTGTATGGTTGACCTAAGAGAGTTTACACAACGAAACCAACTAACAGAACTCACACGTGAAAGCACGAAATACCATTTCTTAGTCAAAACATGTTGTTCTGTGTAAACCATTGAGTTAACTGTCTGGTATACCCCGCAAAGGATTTACACGATGATGATCCAGCTAAGAACCAACAGTAAGCAGATTCCATTCTGTTAATTCGCAAAATCAATTGTTCCGAAACAATTAGTTATACTGTTGTAGAACCCGGACACCAAGATTTACACGTACACTTGCATCTAAAACAAATGGTTCGGGCTAAGAGTTGCGAAAAAACATTGAAGGCTAATGCCACTGAATATTGGACATTCTTGTTTCGAATGCATAAAAGTATATAAATTTTATTAAGTACAACCAAAGATTATGTTAACTACACAAAATATGAACTAATTATCTAAATTATTGAATAATACATTTTGAACAAACCTTTTTTAAAGAAGTTACAACCTAAAATTACAATTTAAAAGGCAATTTAAGATTTTTTAAGTTAACAAGATAACTAAAAAATCAAAGAATTTACAGCATAAAAAGTTCTTTAAGAAAATTTCTATAGTGTTAAGTTTTTGTATGCGCGTTTAATTTGAAATTAAAGTGAATATTTCAAAAGAATTGATACAAGATACACAGTTGTAAAATATCAAAGAAGATTTTACAAGCTATAACGAAAGTTTCTTTAATAGACACAAATAAAGTTGTTTAATTTCAGGAACGCATGCGCGTTTTATTTGTCCTAGTGTTTATTAGTGTGTTAATAAATATAAATAAAATAAATAAATAATTAAAAATATTTGTGGGAAGACTGCCCAGGGTGCAATTCATGCCCCTCTTCAGACATCTAACTAATTGTGAAGGGATGTCCGAGGTCTGTTTAAGAGGACTCAACCCCTTGCATTCGCATTAACGACTGAGGAAAACCTCAGAATAAACCTTCAGTCAGGATTGCCGGTCTCGACGGGATTTGAACCCGGGACCTCCCGAATCAGAGTCGTGAACTTAATGCTCGAGCCAACACTGTTAGTCAGATACCTGATCTATTAGGTTTCATTTAAAAATAGTGTATAATTATACTGTTTCAAACTTGCATGTTGATATCCTATATACAAATAAAATTAATATTCTATCAATGATAACACATCGGCAACTGACACCCTTGTTGTACAATCATGGACATAACTTTTCCCTCTACTTATTTTTTAAGTAAATGATAATGTCATACTCCCCCAACCCGACGTTAATGTGGTAGAAGTGTGCAAGTTTCACGTGCTATATTTTGCCGCTTCTTTGAAAGCCTATCCACCGTCTACCTCTCACCGTGCACCATATATCTCACAGCATTAAGTCATCAACTCTTTGTTTCCCGGGTTAAACGACTATCAGACGAGCTCAGTCTTCAACAGAGGAGACTTGACAACCTCTTCAAAGTAGATGCGACGAGATATCAGCCTAACTCGAATACACAACCTTGAAACTCGACATGTGCTACATGATATGATCGGCCACATAAGAAGTTCGTAATTGATCATATAGACAATACATTTGAAAGCAGACATCAAGACTATAATATTTAAGCCGAAAAGGAAAATGTATGTAATGTTTAGATCGCCAAATGATCGTACGTCTTTCAGAAAGTGGAGTAAGTAAAATCCATTACAAGTGTAATAGCAGCTTTGTGAGTCAAATTTAAAAGAAAGTACTAACAAGGGTACAAAATCAAAACTCCGCTGTAACAATGCAGGGTCACGTCGATTTGTCAATAATTTCTAAGCATGGCATAAATAATAATATGGCGAACTACAGAGTGTACTAAATTTTCAATAAACAAATGTAATTTTCCAAGAATCTATTTTCTGACAAAACCAGTGTGCGACCATACAGATCGTAAGAGCCCATTGCAATAGATTTAACATACATTAATTCATTCCATCTTTACAATATTGTTTACTAATATAAACAAGAAACTAATAGAAAAGGTTATTTGATCTCGAAAAGGAAAATATTTAGGTTAAACACGTTTTTTTAAGGTATATTTAATAAGATATTTTGACATTATTTTTAGTTTGAGAAATACACTTGACTTTGACACTTTTAGATTGAGAAAGACATTTGAAAAGTGTCGAAATATCCTATTAAATAAACCTAAGAACAGTGTTTATTCAATTTTTTTTCTTTTCAATGCTTGTTTATTACCTCCATGTAAAGACAATGCTAAAGCAGGGTCCTGATATCGACTCCATGCGCCAGCTCTGGTGCATTGCGATTACTATGCACGGTAGCCGGCCGCACAGACGGCTTGATAACGGGTAGGAGGGATTGTTATTTGAGGACCTCGATGTTCTTATGCCTCCTCATCTCCTTGACGACCCACCGGGGAGTCCCTGAATATTCATCGCTAATCCTAAAGATGGTTTACTATCACGTGACCTGACCATCTCGGGGAAACTCATCGATTTCTATGATTGTGATTATCATTCCAAGTTTGCTGTTTAAAGTAAGAAAAGTGTTGAAATAATAACTGTGACCAATCGTAGTTCAGTGTCTACAGTTTTTATTCGAAAATTTGAACATATTCGAAGCCAAGTTCGTAATATTTATACAAAACAAAGACAAAAAAAAACATTTGCAATACAAACATGAATGGGCTATTACCAAATATGTCAGGAGGATGGACATGAAATATAAATCATTGTACACTTCATAGATAATGAGAATGTTAACAACAAATGTTTTTTTTTATATTTTATGCCTTTTCATGAAAACTTTTTTGATGTTTTTTAAAATTCCTTTGTATAATTATTATCTTCATCTGTATTTCATTTGTATTTCATTTGTATTTACTTGTATTTGTTTGCGATCTAAAATTCAGCTATTGAAAATATAAGGCATTTGTGAGCTTTCTCGAAAACCTTTGACTAGTCCCCACAAAATAAATTGCAGAAAAACCTTCGTTATATTATGATTTTTTAAAAAATGATTAGGTTTTTCTGCGTTTGAAATTGACGTATGTATATTGTTGAGTAAACGATTGTTTAGATTTTGTAAAAATTTCGTTATCAAGATATAATCTGTTATAATTGTAATTTACATCGTTCCTATTTATTTGCATTAAATAAAACTTTATTTTGAAATATATTTTCATCACTTATAACACAATTATGATTTAATATCATTTCACACTGAATGATAATATGATCTTCTTTGGCCATTATTTTACAAAACCATTTATATAACAACTGTAATTAGATAATTATTTACACGCATTAGTTTATTGTAATAAACTTTATCTCTGTGGTCACTAAACAATGGTTTGTCAGCAGCCTTTAAAATGTTTTTCTCTCTGTATTAGTTTATATCATTACATAATAAATGATAATTTCGTCGTCACTTTAGTGACAGGAATCAGTCCGTATTGCGTAATCACTGCTTCTAATGTTGTAAAATGAATCATTAATACCTTTACAAGTGAATGGACAAGCATAAGTTTTCATGAATGGCCGACTAGACTAGCAAAGATCTATTGATCCGGAGGTATCAAGTTCAGTTGACATTCCTAATTAGAGCAAGCTAGGGTTACGCGGCTTATGTTCCATCCCTTACATAGCGCCAGGCTATGACCCCAAAGTTCACGCTCCATCATTCTCCCTGTGTGACTGCTCGGACAGAAGTAGCGGCTTGCATGCCCCGGTGTAATGGTGATTACTTAAGCACAGACATTATCATAGAACTTTAACATAAGGTTCTTAGTTAAACACTAGACTAGACAGAGGTTGGGTGGTGGTAACTTGAGTTTATAATGTAGGCGCTACTTCAATGATTAGAGGGTGCCGGAAGATAATCAGGAATAGAAGTTAAACTTTAGTTTTTATCTTTAAAACAAAGTTTAGCTTTTTTGTTAGCTTTCAGAAACAGAGTAAAATTTACGTTTTCATTGAAAAGTTTGAAATTTTTAATAAATATTATCATTGTGTTAAAACAATGTTGTATTTTTATACATTGGCATATTACTATTATTTTTAAATTTGCTTATAACAATAAATCATTATTCGGTCTCTAGCCAAAGCATTGTAGTTCATTATTTGTGTGTGCATTTAACACTAATTTTTAAATTGTTTTCCTTGGTAATAGTTTTTTTATAACTAAATACGATGGACGTTAAACTAGGAAAACGCTTAAGTCCCGCCGCGTTGATGGATGAGTTTTTTTAAAATTTTTAGTTTGCGTGGGATATTTTTACTTTTGCAAGTGCTTTGTTTTGCTGCCGACGCATTGTAGGTGATTGTTGTCAAGTTTCTATTGTTTCTTGTTAATTTGTTATTTTTAACGTAAAATCTTACATTAAAAGCTATATTTCTATGGATCTGGCTAACTTTTTCAACATTTTTTTTAAAAAGGTACTACATCACCATAACCTTAATGTCCATGTATAATATGAACGTTGTAGCCCCACCCGTTTGGTCAGAATTGGCCCAAAGGGCACGAAAATATCGCCACAAAAAGTAAAAAAACGTATATTCAAAGCTTTATTTCTCTCGATTCTGGCTAACTTTTTCAACTTTTTTTTCAGAAAGCAATACATCACCATAACCTTTATGTCCATGTGAAATATGAACGTTGTAGCCCCACCCGTTTGATCAGAATTGGCCCAAATGGCACGAAAATATCGCACTAAAAATCGAAAAAAATCGAAAAAAATCGTAAAAGTACGATATTCATGAGAAATATTTCTTCGATTGTACCCAAAAACGTGGCAAGTCTAAGTTCAGAGAAAACGAAGGTCGTGTCAAATTTTCATCAAGATCGCATATGCCGTTTGCCCGGTAGAGAGCGAACAAACAGACAGAAAAACGAAAAAAAAAAAAAAAAAAAAACACCCGAGCTAAATTTTTGGGGGGGTCGGTGAAATTGAAGTCTTCGCTTCGTCATCCAATAAATAAATCAGATGTTTTATTATATAAGAAATTTGATTGATTCAAATGTAAATGCAATTTTTTTAAATTGATTTATACTTGTCATTTTATGGTTTGGACTTTTCTATGATTTCTAAACATCCAAATTGATTTTTTCAAAGCAAGAAGCACCATAATAAATTAAAAGTAATACAAACACTTATCTTGGAAAACGTGCTGTGCCCAACAAACATAATTAGTTCTAGGCCTACAATGTATTTTCCCATTTTCCCATTTTTTAAATTGTACTTTTAAAATTAATTCAGGTTATATTTTGTTAAGCTCTAACATTATAAATACCTACCTAAAGGATTCAAACTTTAAAGTGAACACTTTTTAAGATTAAGTCTTCAAAAGAATAAAAAATACTATCTCTGGAAAATTACTTCAAAGAGAGTAAAATAACAGTAAGAAGCAGCATTTAAAAGACCGGCGGAAATTGAAACTAGCTATATACACTTATTTCTGATCATTTTATGAAAAATCCGTGATTGCAAAACAACCTAGGTTTCAAGTATATCATAAAGTTCCTCTCTTTTATAAACGTTGTCAATTATAACGAACTAAGTAAATAGTAAAATATAAATATGAATAGATTTCATAGACTTCGTCTGGACAAGACGCCAAATTTGTTTAATTATTGCATCGTACAACGTCTTAATGAAACCAGGCTATAAGAACCCATCACATGGATAGTTAAACATGAAAGTTATATGAAAGGTGCACATCAAGTCATCCGTGTAGTTGCTATCCACCGCCGACTCATGTTTTACTACAGTCAGACGTAACGTCTTGACTTTTTACTTCATTAGTGAAACGTTTAAATTTTAGAACATGTAAACTCTATCCGTAGATTTACTTCCTTTACTTATGTACTTATTAACTTCGCTCTCCGAGTATGACCTGGATGATAGACTAGGGTCTTTGACATTACGAGTGAATAGTTTGAGCTTAAGAAACTAATGAGGTAGATGCTAGACGAACTTTTTACTTCCAAGCTGCGAGATAAATTGAATTGATTCATTATGGCACAAACGCTAAATTTACTAAATCCGAGAAAATAAAACTTACAAGCAAGTTCATTTTGAAATCAAATTTAAGAAATGAAAATGAATATTAGGAAAATATCTTGAGGATAAAATTGTCCCCAGACAGATTTTTCTATGCGACATGTATATTTATTGGTCGTATCACAACCGATATAATTATACGCATTGCTCTTTATAGCTTAAATCTCACGAGTTCGTTTGGTAACTAATTCAATCATTAGTTTAATTCTCTTAAAACCCTCATGATGGCTTGGGATTATATAGGTTATGTTTGACAAATTTTTTCCATTCTCACAAATTTAATAATGAAATATTTAGTCACAAAATTACACATTAAATTAATCCATTTCAGTTTATGAATTTTTCAGCCAAGTGATTATTTTGAACAAATATGAACAGGTTTACACAAAAAGAGTCACAATTAGTACAAAAGTACAGTTGTGCAAACGTATTGATGGTTTTAAAATCTACCCAAGAAAAATCTGTTTAAAATAAATTAATTTTAGTATACCTACTCAACTGATTTTACTTCTTAAAACCATTTTTTTGGTTAGTAAATTGACCGTAAAAACAAAGTCTTGTGTATAATAATAACAAATCTTTGTTTGCTGTTGCCATACGATACAAAATATTACACAATTTACACAATAAACCTCAAATAACCTAACATCCTTGTCTTAAAACAGATTATTGGGAGAACCTGGAGCACATTATTGCGTCTCTGGGCCTATACCGCGGCGTGATTCAGCCATCAATTATTTATGACAATGTCGGAGAGTTACGATCACATGAAAACATCATTGTCTGTTGCTGGTTATCGGCCATAAACATTTCCAATATTGAATGGGGGGTGGGGGTGGAGTGGAGTAAGGAGGGGGGGGGGGGGGAAGGTGACAACCAGAAACTCGAATATACTAAATATTTCGAAACAACATTATATTTTGAAATGATCGCTTTTTTATAAAATGTGATGTATTTTAATGTTCTTTTTTCAAATCCCTGTAACAACCATAATAATAATAAGAATTTAAATTATTTACAATCTTCCCGATAGAGGTTACTCACGAAAGTCTTATTCAGGAGATTACAGGTTTGAATCCTGAAACTGACAATCCTCACTGATTATTCAAAGTTTTCTTAGATCTTCAACGCGAATGCCAGGTTTTTGTCCTCTCAAACATCCCTTGACATTCCCTTGGCTTGACATTTGACAACAACCCCAACACCATAATAACCTAGCTAGACATCTGAATAGTGTTAGAGCTGGTAAATCTTATGTGTAGCCTACAGTGGGCATTCCTTCGAAAAAGTTTTTTAATTCCCGATATACAAATATATTTCATTTCATATCTTACTTTTTGAGATAATTTTTTTTATATCGTACATCATCACAAAATTACTTCAAACATCCCGTATAATCATCACTTTTCTGTCCGTCCGTCCGCATGTGTGCGTATCGTGTCTCACGACGACCACAACATGAGTTTATATTGTTGGCATTGCCCTTCTACAAGGAATATATAGAATGTTATTAGTGATGAAGGAAGTATAATCGGGGAACTGATAGTTTGTAACCACGTGACCCGGCGCCTCCACCAAAAGTTCAACACGGTGAATTAATGTGTTTTTGTATTCTCGTTGATTTTATATTGCTAAACGTCTCATGTTAGTACTTAAGCTATTCTAGACGATGAGTGGTGATAGATGAGGATGAAGTATGAAAAGAAGGGAGGAGGGGAAACCCTGTACCGGCACATAGCCTACTCCTTTCGAAAAGTACCAAGGGGACCAACGGCTTAACGCCCCATCCGAAAGAACGGTGTACCCTTGGCCGTCATATAGGTTCCTCCACTAACCCGGACTGCCGAGCAGACGTCGAGGAGAACGAAGCCGTTACACTAGCTCTCGAACCCTCCATCTCATCTAACCAGCGGTATACGTGAGTTTCAGGTCACAGTGGTCACCCACTCTACCCCTGACCACACCCGAAGGTTGCTTCACTTCGGTGTAAGAGTGTGAACCGGCTAAGCGACCTCGGCTTAACCGCTGGCTAAAAACTCACCTTCAGAAAGGATGCGCTGTTTGTGATCGCTTTCTAGACACTAAATTATTCAACAATAATCAAAGTTGGGAGAAAGTACCAAACTCCAACATAGCCAAACATCAAAATTTTATGTTGTGTATTTTTATGGCGAGCTACACATAAAATTCTGAAGCAACAGGAAAAAACTCCCATCATAAATGAGAATTGTATCTTTACCTGGTATCAGTTTGTAATAAAAATAAATACAAATACTAGGACG
The DNA here is from genome assembly GCA_024449915.1 of Sweltsa coloradensis. NCBI lineage: Eukaryota > Metazoa > Arthropoda > Insecta > Plecoptera > Chloroperlidae > Sweltsa > Sweltsa coloradensis. The sequence goes on from JAMZAV010000276.1 coordinate 419,209, forward strand.
AATATGAATTCTCAATAAAGAACCTAACATAAAATTATTTCTCAGCTATAAATGCAAAATTAAAGTACTAGCCTATTTTCTTAAGGTACTTCGTAATTAGACACTAAAACTGATTAATTTAACTCCGTTTAATAAAAAAAATAAGAATAAATAAGAATTATACAGAATCAAGTTAATGTCATTGTTACTAAATATGTTTTTATATATTCAACAAAGGTATCACGTTTCTAGCTGATAAGTAGACGAAAGAAATTATTTTCATTTTGTTATGGTTTGTACCAAAATGAGATGATTTGTTTTCTAGACAAATAATTTATTTTTGTACAGTTGCTTCAAAATATATCACACTTGGTTATATATGATTCTGGGCAAAATGTTACTTTCGAAGTGCAAGAATGTATTGATTATCCTGCAGCATGCATAAATATTACAATATATGTTGCATGTTTTTACATTTCTCTGCGATGTGAAGGCAAATAAATCATAGAATTTATTCATTCTCGTATACAAATAAATAAAAGCAGAACCAATCCCTCTACATGTTGCGTTTAAAGCCAGAAGTAGCCGGCAGGAAACATTTCATGCAGCAACCAAAGCGAGTAATTCGTCTAACATTCCTCCCAGGTACGGCTGCAAGTGACAGGGAAGTTAACATAGTTTATTATCGTAACTCTAGAAAACGTATTATCAAGCTACAGGAGAAACTAAAAAAGCGCAAACTTTCCTAAAACTTGTTCAAGACAAAATTAGTTTTGCTAGGAACTTTTCGTGTACTTGCGATATCCATGAATGTAAATTGTATTTTATTCAATTCAATGTAGGATTTATATCAGACGTAATGCACAGAGTCGTTTGAAACTTCATGAAACTTCTTAATGACATAGAGTTGATGTTTCTGAATAAGGTTTGGAATTTCATATTAGTTCATCGCCAAAACATAAAAGGGGAATTATTGTTTTTATTTTTGTGGGTATTAGTCTAGTGTTGTGATGGCGCAGTATTTGCTGCTGATAAAATTTAAATAGCAAATTACTTTTAAATATACTATCTGCGACTGGATGAAGTCCGATATTCGAATCAAATTTGTGCGTGAACGTGACCGAAGAAGCTGAAACAACGTATTCAAAAACCCCATTATCTGTTTTATTTTTTTATTTTTATTTTTTTTTTTACAAACAAAAACTTTATTTTACAATAATTGCCAAATAATTATAATAATATAATTAATTTTTGTGTAATGTCTACAATTACAACATTGTACAAAATTACAATTATTGTAGACATTACACAAAAATGAATTATTGTTACATCATAATTTTGTAGACATAGACAATAATTGTATAATTAGTGTGGACATTACACAAACATAAATTATTCAAGCAATACCTGGAAAACGCCCCTTAACTTTCTACTTAAAATAAATGTTGCACAGATTAGACTTAAATGTGGAGATACTTCAAAATTACTGTTATGATTTTACATACATTTTGGAGTATCTCTACATTTAAATCTAATTTGTGTAACATTAATTTAAAGTGAAAGTTAAGGGGCGTGTTCCCAGGTATTTCTTGTATACAAATTTATTTTTGTGTTAAGTCTACAACACTTTAAATATTACCATAACATTAGTTAGTTTGTAGACAAAGATTCGGAACACGTTCCCTTGTTGTCTAACAACAAAGTCCTCCCAGTAAAGAACAACTAACACAATCGATCAATACCTTATAAACAATTTAATAAAACTGCACCGCCGTGTTACAAGCAGCAGCCAACCACTTAGTCTAGTGGTCGTAAGTGCTTTCTCCCCAGGTCGTCACTATAAAGCACTCATCAAGGGACGACCCACGTAAATACCAAGCTTGGCAAATAATATTTAGATGTTTGAAATTAGGGTGCGTCTACTTTGTAATTAGATTGTGTAGGCTCGACCGCAAGCGTGTACACTCTGATAGAGAATTATCGGAAGGTTTGAGTGATTTTCTCTTGGAAACTCGATTACTTAACGTTGTTCTAACTTTGACGGGCAAGACAATGGCTCGGGCCGCATGTGCTGGGGGGGGGGGAAGGAAGTGGGCCCGACGTTCACTCGTTTAAATGGGGACACGGTCAGGCTCAATCCCGGAGCGGGACACAAAGTTACCCCCCCCCCCCCCCAAGCAACGACGACGATCCACAGACGGTGATTCGTGGTGAAGTAGCAACGAAGACAAATCTATCACATCATTTAGATATGTTCAATTTAGGTGTTGTTAGTCGATTTGGTCGGTCGGGAAACACTCCCGTAGGTGGAGTTGTTAATATTTAATACAATTTAGCAGTTAAACATCCATCCCGATCGGGAGTCGAACACGAGTCTCCTACATTCCAGGTAGGCGCCTTCTACAATTCAAAAGATAAATTATTACCCTCTCGGTGATCTAGTTGGTTAAGGCGAGTTAAGGTTAAGGTTAAACTTCTGAATTGTACAAGGCGCCTACCTGGAATGTGGGAGACTCGGGTTCAAGCCCCGATCGGGTGGACTTTTTAACTTGTGAATTGTATTAAATATTAACAGGTGATGTAAGTTTATTAAAGACTGGCTCCACTAAATAAATTTAGTCTTAAAATAAACTAACTTCCAGTTGAGTTTTATCTGAAGATTAAAAGTAGAAATTTAAAGTCTAGATTGAAGGTGGTGGAACCACCTCATCTACCTGTCAAATAACAAAATATAACTGGAGCTTATAATTTTTTTTAAAAGTTTTTAAAGCAAGTCTATAGGCCTAAGTGGACAATTCAGAGATAATTTCAATGACTAATGAAAACTTATTCCAAGTGCGCACTTTTAAAAACAAACTAACTCAATATCGTTTCTGAAGAAGGATATGGGAGTTTATTAACAGTACAGTAAAAAAGTATGAAAATAAATTGAACGAAATAAAATATATTCGAATTTCGAGTCTATATCCGCCTAAGCTAACCACGCCATCGACGCGATACGCCTCGTGGTTATACGAGCATTAACCCCGGTTACACAATGTTTCCTAGCGGATAGTACACAGTAAGCTAGAATCACAGACAACCGGCTACCAAAGAAAATAGAATGAAAAACCTATCCGTAGTTACTGAAAGTTTGCTGTTCGCCTTGGAGGCAACATCCACAACAAGCTGTTGCTTTGATGGGGGTTGTTTTGTCTGCCAGACCTCCGAAGTTATTTTCCTGTTATAAAACCTCTGAGTCGGGGCAACCGCAGAATATAGTAGACCATATTGAAATTCCACCATGCATCGTCCGATTTCTCGCTTGAAGCGGTTCGATGATCGACTCGAGTGCATGTATCGAGGGAAAGGGCGCCTGACCGCGGGCTGGCTGGACCTCGACTCGAGAGCGAGCGGGGGCAGATATGTAGCGCGGATTTACAAGTCAAGCTCGAGAAAGAGGGAAATATTTGGTAATATAGCGCTTATAAAACATAGGGAGGCTAAGAAATCAAAACCAAAAGTGTTTTAGCTGCAATAGATCGATAGATAGTTAGATATTAGTTTTGTTTCCATTAAATCAGTATAACCAAACTTTAGTGCCTGCAGTTATTTAGTTTCACCCCTACCTACCAGCACCCATATTTTCATAAGAATATTTAGAATTAAATAAGTTTTCAACTTTTTAAACGATAATAAGAATGCGAAAAATATCATATAAATTATACAATTGTACAAATTACTATAATAAAAAATATTTATACTGTTTTGCAGGTTTAAATTTAAAATAATAATTCATCACTGTTTTTATTTATATTTTGTTACATCTATTGAAACTGTTTTTCTGAATATAACAAATACGGTTCGAATAATACAAAATCAAAATCAAATTCTAGTTAAAGGGGCTTAAAACCCCAAAATTATTTTTTACCACGTGATCTATAGCACAATACTACAATTAATGACCGTTAAAAAATTATATCTTGTAACTGTGATTTTACACTCATTTTTTAAAAAAGTTTTTTGATCCCGAAATTGGGAAAATTGGCGTTTTGAGGAATTTCCTAAATCGGCTTTAACCTGCTTCTTCTTTGTTCCACATAGATACTAGAGCATAACACCAATCTAAAATGGCCCATTACAATATAGTGACTTGAAACTGTGCACAAATATACACGGAAACACCCAAAAACATGCATTCCAAAATCACACCACATCCTGGTATTTAGCATATTTTGACCAAACCACATGCCCAAATTACAAAACAAAATATAGAGAATTTTCAGAAAAGGCTGTAGAGTACGTCAATAATGGCCAATATTTTTTTGATCTAATCCTCCAAGGTCATGGGGCATAAAGATCGTCCCATGGTTTTTCTTATGGGAGATTTTTGCCGATGGGACCTAGCTCTAAAAATATCATGCTTGACAATCTTTTGGGAGGTCATGGTGGCCCTAATAGTTTTTCTGTGAATTGCTAAATTCATTACTAATTAGCCTGAATGAAATATATTTTTTTAGTCTAGCGGTTAAATACCCCTTTATTAAATACGTTATTAGAATTGTTTCAACTACAAACCTATCAGATCACCAATTACCAATAAATTACCTTCATGACAAAAGTTGTTTAAAATAATATAAGTATGTTATGTAAGACGCATAAACACGAGGAAATTCCTCAATCTACTAATTTAAGCTTTTTTTTTACTAGAAACTCTTTGGGTTTTAATTATTTGAGCAACATCTAGTTTACATATTATGTAAAATACTAACATAGCTTTCAGTTATCCGTGTTCAGTAGTTATTTATTTAAGACGTTTTGTGCTAATTTCATAGCACTTTCCAAGTCAAATACATTTTCAAAATGTAAATTAATAAGTACGATACCTTCACGGATAACAAGCTATATAATGAACACAATTAACAACCGTGCAAGAATTCGTTTAATTATTTTTATTAAATAATGAGTGTGAGCTTAGGTTTCGCAATTATTGCGTTAACCTGTTAGTAAATAATTAATATTGTATTTTAAAGAACGTAACTACATAAAACATGTTGATAAACGCATGGCTCTGATATTAGCTGTAATTCTGTATAAATGTTTTTCTTAAGGTTTTTCTCAGTCCATGGTAAATTATGAAATTGAGATGAAGTCCTGAAAAACCTTTTTGAGACGTACTTCTATTATTTTCAACCTGGATAATCACCTGTTAAGTAGAACATTTACCCTCAATTGATCAAAAACAGAATTTAAACTTCATTGTTAATGTGATTTTTTATATTAATTTAATCATAATGACTGTCATTATGTCAATTCAATAAATCAATCAATCAATTAATATTCGCTATAGTTCGGTATTCGAATAAATAACAAGAATATTATTAACGATATGTTACATTATTAAAACATTAACAATTTCATAATCCTTATGTTTTCAAACAAAATTTCCTCGATAATACTCGAAATTCCAATCTACCAGAACAAAAATAAAACAGGACAAAACACTGAAGTCCGTTATAAGAAACTCAACATCATAAAACGAGACCATGTTTACATTCAACTCACGTTAGTATAATTACAAACCCTAAATCCGCCGTTTAAAAACAAACTTTTCCCCTAGCGTCAGAATTTGTTCCGAGTATAAAATGAAAATTAGCCTTATTTTTCCTACGCACGCCGGACTCGGGTTATTAAGCTAAATATCAAAAGTTGATAAAAATCTGATCAGCACATTTTTCCGTGGCCAGGATAACACCGAAATAAATATGCTGACCGCTGCGAAGGCGAAACGCGTGGTGTAAACACTTTGGCTGCTTTAAACTACGCGGGGTCCATTATAATCAATGAAACGTGATATTTAAGTGACAATAACATTTTATTGCGGAAAACGTGTACTTTATAGAGAGAAAACGTTTATTATTACAAAACAAAACAAAACTCTGATGTAAAAGTTAATACAGTTGCCTCACGGACACAGAATAACACAATATTTAAATGTTTACAAAATTAAACAAATAGAAGCATTGAATAAAATTTGTTTACATATTTTACCAATACATTTCAGTGCCACTATCGAAACTTCGTGTTGAAGTGGATTGCCTGTTTTTAAACGATGGCACACATCAACAAAAATCTAATCCATCGTACTTATAAAAACACCTATATAGGGGAGCTGGTGAGATTATATAAATCTTGGACTTGCTGTATTTAGCGTGGGCGTACTTCAAGCGCTTTTGAACATACCATATTTTCATGTTCTAATGCCCGCTGGTGCAATGATTGTTCGATGACCATAATGAAAATTCTTTAGGAGAAATAAACCACACATTGATAATAATATTTTGTAATACTGACAACCTCTTTCATGCCCGCCAATATAAAACACTCACATTCAGTCATCCCTACACATTTTGAGAAGACGAACTGTTCACGTAGGCTACGTAAATTTGCACGCTTAATCTCAGTGTTTTAGTAATAATATAATTATTTTAAGTACTCCATACAAAATCTAAACACGATTCTTCGAACTAAGTGGTTTTGTTGTATAACTATAAACAGAATGAAAATTGTGGTACAATTGATATCGGAACGGTTTTTATTAAAAACATAATTAATTTATAATTACTCTTTAATTATTCCCATTATTTATTTAATGTACTTTTTTCTTTCACCTTTTTTTAAAATGAAAGCGTAGTAGGCATGGTCATCAAATTGGGGTGTTTATTTGTGAAAAGTTCATTTTTAACAATCAATAGTAAAGTGTCATGTGACTGCGTGGGTAGACTAAATACGGATCAATGTAGTTATTTATTTAATTGGCCTTTTGTAACAAACCTTACAAACTTTCATTTTCATAAGCATCACCAACAATGCGGATCGCATCTGGATCATAATACAACGATGCTACCATCTACAAATTGTGAAACACGAGATATCAGCGGAGAGTTTTAAATGGCATCATTATCTCATATTTCTCCGGGTTCCTCTCTTGTTCGATGAGATCGTCACATAATTGATTTAATTGAGGATGGGACTGGTTTGTGAAAGATGAAACTTTGGATTGTGCGTGCGCGTGTGTGTGTGTGCGCGGGTGTGACTTGATTGGGGCCGGACGAAAGTTTTGCGTCGGGAAGTATTGAAAAGCAGAAGTCCGGTGTTAAAAACCGATAGGGGAACGATATAAAGGGGAGATGAATATTCCAAAACGGATACTGACCATAGCAACGGTAAATTTGTCTATTTCCACGTTCAATAATAATTAGTTTTTTAAAAAATTTTGTAGGAAGCCTGCCCAGGGTGCAATTCATGCCCCTCAGGTGTCTAACTAGGTATGTTGCGGATAGGAAATATTGTGAAGGAATGTCCGAGGGCTGTTTAAGAGGACTCAATCCCTTGCATTCGCATTAACGACTGAGGAAAACCCTCGGAATAAAACTTCAGTCAGGATTGCCAATCTCTACGGGATTTGAACCCGGGACCTCCCGAATCAGAGTCGCGCGCTTAGCGCTCGAGCCAACACTGTCGGTTATTTCCACGTTCACTCTGATATAACATTATACGGACTTTTCAACCCTGTATTCATTTATGGTGGAGGTGCCGACTACGTGAAAATGTAAACTGTTTGTTGGATACCTTTTTCCTAACCCCTAACAAAAAAAATTCAATAACATTAAAGCATTCTGTAACATCCTTACTGAAGGGGAACGTCAACTAAAAAGCGTGTTAATCGGCGGTCATGTTCGGTTTTTATCATGAGACGTGACACACAGACGGACGGACAGAAAAGTGATGCATATAGAGGGGAGCTTTATTCACTAACAACATAAAAAAATTTAAGTTTATCTTTTCTACGATCCGAGTAAAGTCTACCCTTCGATAACATTGAATGCTGAAGTTCCAAGATAGTCCAAGGTTTAGGCTGGATGTAATCATGTAAAAATGTTTTTCAAAACCAATATGCGACATGTCACTTGTAAATAAAATGTAACGCCCCACCCGATACTGTATGGTGTGCGTGACACGTGACTTGGATTGCACTTTAAGAGTCCTCGGAAGTAGGTTCTGCCATGTTAACTGGTATCGTAATATCTTCTCTCAAGGATAGTTACGATTATTTTCCTAACAAACTTCGGGGCAATGTTAAGTGCGGCCTCGGATTACCTTTTAATTAATTCGCTCAACATCCCCCGAACGGCAACATATTATTGTAAATTCATATTTTCGATTTTTAGGAATCAGTCACTAAACCGATTTCAAAACAAAATGTATATTTGAAAATCGTATAAAAAGCTAAGCGCTTATCGGTTTTAAAACAAATCCTAAGCATCAGGTAAAAAATTAGCTTTTTTGCATTTTTTTTTTTTTTTGGTGAAAGGGGGACGAGTTTCTTAAAATGTAATCCCGGGCCGCATTTCACATTGGCCCTTAGTTTATTAGGACAAAATCTGGTTTATATCCTTGGTCGACAAGAGTATCTATTCGAAACCAGTTAATATTATATAAGCATAATATGAAGAATCTACTGGTCGTGAAAGGATTTAAACAAACATGGACTTTGAGATATTATAGTCTTGGTATCATTTAATTACATGTTCGTTTATGATAATTTTGTTCTCAACTTCAACTCAACCAGAATTATTTAAAGAATCGTTCACAATTGAAATATTTTAAGTTTAAAAAAGCCGAGTGTTTTGGTAAAGATGAAAAAATATTTACCTAATAATCTATTTTCATAATTTAATACGGATGCACCTGAATGTTGGCACCCATGTCACACGTACAAATTTCAAACTGTTATATTAGATAGGTCAAACCAGGCTTTAATGGGAACGCAAGAATTTAGTCTGGATATCTTTTCAGCGCAATCAGACACATTTTCAAAATATTGCCTAGATATTTTAGTAACTCACCGTAAATGTCACCAATAAAGTTAATTTCCATAATTGCGCAGGAGAAAACATTTGAAATCATTACATTTTTTATGGTGGCGCCTTTTTAATCAACAACATATCAAAATTTTAAAATTTGTGTGAAAAAATAGTATTTAAGTGGTGCCAAATGCATGTGAAAATCGCAAAATTTTTCTATCCTAGAGATTTTTAAATATACATTTAAAATTGTGGGACATGTTGGTCTAAGCTCATTCAACTGTCGAAAGTCCTGGCGGGAGGAATGCAGCCAATCAGCGGTCCCCAATTTAAAATACTGATCGCCCATTGGCCCGCCGAAACCGCGCGCATCTGCTTACTTGCTTCGGAGCAACTTGATTCTCCTTGGATAGTTGTTGTAAACTTGAAACTCGTATCGTTTTCTCTGTGTGTTCCCGGGTGTATCAGGGAATCATCTACCAAAGAGTTTCTACTTTCAGTCCCAAGTGCGAGCAAGTGATGCGGAGAACTGAAAAGCCGGCTAAAGTATCAGGTAAACAGGAAATCAGAGAAGAATCCTTTGAGAGAATTAACCAAAGAGGGGTCTCGCAAGCGAACTGAGGTCACTCAGATCGAATGGATGATACCCGGAATCTAAATCATTCACACTCAGTAAATCTCACGATCTCTTTTGTAGAACCAGCACATAATTCACAATAACAATGTCAGGAAGTGTTTTATTTCACATTTAAGTGAAAATGCCTCAAGAATATGTTTGTTAACATTTTTTCGAAATAATGTGTTTATATATACAAAGCGGGACAACTTAAAAATGAGTGTATTTAATTCGAAAACTTTAAAGGGGAATTAAATAAATAATTTAAAAAAGAACTAGATATTTGTTTAATAGAATAAATAATTATATAAAGCACATGTACAAACTTGAAAATGTTCCACAATGGAGTATATTTGTGCACTTCAAACACGAATCCATGTTTTGTTGCTAATTTTGGCTTGTACACTGTACAAAAACGCACTGGACATGTCAAATGACATGATTTTCTAACAGTGTATTGCCTGAAGTTCACGGATCCTTGCTACGTTGTAGACAACATTGCCAATAAGTTAATCTCGAGTGAAAGTTTCTTGCTAAATGCAACCTGAAACGTGCTCAAACAGTTTCTAAGCCCTTGAGCAGACCTTACAATAACTCCTCGATAATGCGTAGCTTACTCGTCTCGCTAACAGCCCGGAGCTTGTCACTCTCTGCTACACTATCTGCCGTAAGTAAATCAAGGGGTCTAGTTACATCCACTATACCCAGCCCTTGATTTACTTCTGCTCGATGGTGTACAACGCAACCATATTGGGACCTTGGTAAAACCAAACAAGCGTCAAACATAAATAAAGGTTATTAAATTATATTTGGTGCAGAATTACTATATCATTTAGTTCTGAATTACTGTTCTGAGAAGTTTACACAATATTAATAATTATAAAAAATATATATTTGGACACATTCTCAGTTTCTCGATTTGTTTAGTCGGGAAACACTACCGTAGGTAGAATTGTTAATATTTAATACAATTAACTTTTTTAACTTCTGAATTATGATGCCAATAAATGATGTTGAAGAGAGAGATGAGTGTTGGGAAGAAGTAGAAGCAGAAAGACTATGGGTGGACAGAAGGAAATGGCGTGCAAGCAAGAAAGAAGAAGACGATATTGGCGGAAGAGATGAAATTGAAGACGAAGAAATTGAAGGAGAAGAGGACATGACAGGCCCGGCAAGCCGGTGTTAATAAACTCTGTCTGTCCTAGAAACTCTGGTGGTTAGCCACCCCCTGGCCCGACATATGTTGGAAACAGGTGTAAGAAATATATATTTTAACATTCTCAGTTAAAGTATACGAAGAACAATGACAACAGTGTTATTAGTTGATGAATGCAAATGAACAAGAGAAGTATTGTGTATCTTTTACACATCATGTTTAAGACATTGCTATCATTGTTTTTCGTACAATATAACTGGGAATTTCCAAATAATTATACATCCAGTGAATAAAAAAATGTTTTAAATTTAAAATATTATTTAACTCTGCGGTAATATATTAAATGTACAAATCATTAAACTAGGCACTGTTTACACACATTTATAAAATTATAAGTAATATTTAGACTACATGACTACTCCATTACTTAATACGGTTATATATTTAAGTTTAAGTTTAAACTAAATGGTGTTAGTTTTAAGACTCATTCTCCCAAATCCCACGACCACTTTTATAAAGACTTTCTCTGATAAGATTATATTTTTCTAATCGAATCTACTATTTCCCGAGAAGATTTTCCTGGCTAGTTCAAAATGGAACTAAAAACTTCGAATGAAACAATCTAAAGGGCTTAAGGCATACGCATTTCCCTCGTTTTGTGTTTTAATTCAGTTAGACGTTACAATGCAAACCCGCCAATAACATTAAAACAGTAACATTACCATCGTAAAGGGAAACTGAGTTTAGATTGAAAATTGTAATCCTTTTTTTCGAACTTTGACGTGATAAAGCAAAGGGGTTCTAACGTCCGCCATGATGGTTTGGCCGGCGGCTGCAGGCCTACCACTACCGCCGTCCCCCATCCCATCTCTTGCCAACACACGCGCAAATAAACCCCTATGCCAGGCTACTCTACTATGACGACGCATCAAAGGGATTTTCCGTTTTATCTGCATGGGATTTCGGGAAATTAGCTAGATGTGCGTTTACAAATGATTGTGTCGATAAGGGTATTTCGTATCGGTCCTATTGAGCCGATTTAAGCTTAGCAGCATAAACTAATCCATTAACAATTTTCAAAGTGATTGGATACTAATATTTGTAATGGTTCGATAACAATTCAATGTTTTAAAACTGTGCACTTACCAACCTATTTAGGTTGAAACCTTCAAACGAATCCAACAAACAACGCACTATAGTTCATGCATTTATTTTTGTTAGGTTCACAGTAAGCTTTACTCAGATTATGCATTAGTGAATCTTTACACTAGCGCACGATTGATGGTTTATATGCACATTTGTATTGCAAATAGGTAAATGGGTATGATTCTAGTTTATTTTATTTCATAAATTATTTTGCAATTTTGTATTTATTTACATACCTAGCAAATATTTGTAGTATGTATGGTGGCAAGTACTTAACATTTTTATCTTTACAATATCAAAAATATTACAACGTTTACAAGATAAATGTTTTCTAAACAAGGAAAACGCTTAAGTCCCGCCGAGTTGATGGATAAGCTTTTTTGTAAGTTTTTAGTTTGCGTAGGACCACTTTTCCTTTGTAAGTGCTTTTTGAATGCACTGTAGGTGATTGTTGCCAAGTTTCTATTGTAACTTGTTTATTGTTATTATAAACCTAAAAAAACTCATATTAAAACCTTTATTATATGGATTCTGGCTAACTTTTTCAACTTTTTCTTTCAGAAAGCAATACATCACCATTACCTTAATGTCAATGTAAAATATTAACGGTGTAGCCCCACTCGTTTGGTCAGAATCGGCCCAAATGTCACGAAAATATCGCACTAAAAATCGGAAAAATCGTAAAAATACGATATTCATGAGAAATATTTCTTCGATGGTACCCAAAAACGTGGCACGTCTAAGTTCAGAGATTTCGAAGGTCCCCTCCAATTTTCATCAAGATCGCATATGCTGTTTGCCCGGAATCGTGCAAACAAACAGACAGAAAAACAAAAAAAAAAAACAAAAAACAAAAAAACATTGGAGATTAATTTTTTGAGGGGTCAGTGAAATTGAAGTCTTCACTTCGCTCATCCAACTTCCTCCTCCAAAAATCTTAAACATTTTTATTTAAAAATTTAACAATTTTAAAAAGTTAACAATTAATTACAATATCAAGAGTTGTTTCTCGATTTGGATTGTCGGGAAACACTCCCGTAGGTGTAATTGTTATTATATACTAGGAAAACGCTTAAGTCCCGCCGCGTTGATGGATGAGCGTAATTTTTTTTAAACGAAAAAAGCGTAAAATTGTGATTTTTTTAATAGATCATTTTTCGATTACGCTCAAATTTCACACGAATATATTAACTCATAAAATTAAAGTTCTGTGAAAAAATCATTACAATCGAATAAAGCAAGTAGATGTTATAAGTCGAAGAATTTTTTTAAAAATCGAAAAAAATCGTTAAAATTGCGATTTTCATGAGAAATAATTTTTTGATCGATTTTTCCCTCCGTGCAGTTCTTCGATCAGAGATTTCATAGACCTCCATAAAATTTCATCGCAATTGGAGTATTGGTTTAGCCGGAATCGTGTTCACAGACACACAAAAATACAAAAAAAAAAAAAAAACATTCCGGATTTTTTTTCTCCAGTGTAGTGAAATGGAATCTTCGCTTCGCTCGCTACGCTCGCTACGCTCATCCAACTACAATTCAGAAATTAAAAAGTCCGCCCCAACCGGAATTCCGTGGATGTCCGATTCGGGTAATCCGAGGTTCGAATCCCGGTTGGGGCGGACTTTTTTTGAGCGAGCGAAGCGAGCGTCTCCACTTGACTCTTATGGCTCGAATGTCTGTTTTTTTTTTTTCTGTTACTGCTTCGATACAGGTCGCACCGTTTCTCTTGATCGACCTGAAATTTTGCACGCATGTACATACCACCTAGGCGGGTTGCTGTATAGTTTTTGAACAAAATCCGATCGTTGGTTATAAAAAATAAAAAATAAAATAAAAAAATAAAAAAATAAAAATGTTCCGATCGTTATGAAATTTTGCAGGGTCAATAAGTACAACATTCTCTCCTATTTTCCAAATTTTCAGCTAAATCGGTCAATAACTTAAAGACTTATTGGTAATCATAATTCGAAAAATGATGTTGAAAAATGAAGGAGGCAGTGAAGAGACAAAGACAACACTTTAGAAGGCATGACGGGAATTAGTACAATGCAAAGATGTTGGAATTGTATATAGTGTACAATGTCAATATCCAGTTAGGCCTACACTGTGTGGTGGGCCTTATGGGAATGTCGTACTCGGGTCATGTTGCACGTACCGGTGCTCGCTCAACAACGCGTCCAACTGAGCGTTTTCCTAGTAATTTCTGAATTGTAGTAAATAATATCAAGAGTTGATTACAGTTTGTTTGGCATAGCCTGTGCAATAGATTGTGGATTGATAATGCGATATCTTTAGATTCTTTGTGTTCAGACTTATAATCGAGCTGTTGTAAAGCATCGGTCATAAAGAAAGTTGTGTAGATTTTTAATTTTATTTATGTTCAGGAAAAAGTGGAGAGAGTTGGTGTTACTACAAGAAAATTAGGAAGAAGATGAGGTGCCGAGCTTGGCAGGCCGGTGCTGATTCGGTGATGCCCAAGATTTAATAGGTGGAAACACCCCTTTACCCAACTAAACGATGTTGGAACAAAGTGTAGCAGTGTCTGACGATGGAGACGGACGTCTCCGAAAATTCACACAAGTAAGTGTTAGTAGTTACCTCGGTTAGTAGTTTAATACACTCGTCAAATAATAGAGCGAGCGAAGCGAGCGTCTCCACTTGACTCTTATGGCTCGAATGTCTGTTTTTTTTTTTTTTTTTTCTGTTACTGCTTCGATACAGGTCGCCCCGTTTCTATGATCGACCTGAAATTTTGCACACATGTACATACCACCTGGCGGGTTGCTGTATAGTTTTTGAACAAAATCCGATCGTTGGTTATAAAAAATAAAAAAAATAAAAAAATAAAAAAATAAAAATGTTCCGATCGTTATGAAATTTTGCAGGGTCAATAAGTACAACATTCTCTCCTATTTTTCAAATTTTCAGCTAAATCGGTCAAGAACTTAAAAACTTATTGGTAATCATAATTCGAAAAATGATGTTAAAAAATGAAGGAGGCAGTGAAGATACAAAGATACACTTTAGAAGGCATGACGTGAATGAGTACAATGCAAAGATGTTGGAATAGTATACAGTGTACAATGTCAATATCCAGTTAGGCCTACACTGTGTGGTGGGACTTATGGGAATGTCGTACTCGGGTCATGTTGCACGTACCGGTGCTCGCTCAACAACGCGTCCAACTGAGCGTTTTCCTAGTATATATCCGGGTCAAATATAGCTTCTGAAAGTAATATATTATATATATTTATAATAAACACATTTTCAAAACTTAACACAGGTTATATTTTATTTTTGAGCGAGCGAAGCGAGCGTCTCTTCTTGCCTCTTATGGCTCGAATGTCTGTTTTTTTTTTTTTTTTTTTTTTTTTCTTCTGTTACTGCTTCGATACAGGTCGCACCGTTTCTCTGATCGACCTGAAATTTTGCACACATGTACATACCACCTAGGCGGGTTGCTGTATAGTTTTGTGGCAAAATCGTTCAAAAAGTTAAAAAGTTACATTAAAGTTAATCGAAAGTTTTTTTTTTCAAACTAAGCGGCGACAAAATCTGAGGTGGCCAAATCATTTAGAATGTCCGTCCGATCACGAATATGTTATTTTTATTTTGATCCGATAAGTAGTGTAGATGGAAATTACATTATAACAAAGTCCCGTTACCATGGCAACGGAAAGTCGCACAGCTTTTTTGGTTCATGATAGCGGTCGAACGGAGGCTCGGTTCGAGTTGAAATTTCGTTTATCCGCAAGTTTCGTTCCCGATTGAATGCTATTAGTTTTGTGGCAAAATCGTTCAAAAAGTTATAAAGTTACATTAAAGTTAATCTAAAGTTTTTTTTTAAAACTAAACGGCGACAAAATCTGAGGTAGCCAAATCATTTAGAATGTCCGTCCGGTCACGAATATGTTAATTTTATTTTGATCCGATAAGTAGTGTAGATAGGAATTACATTTTAACAAAAGTAACGTTACCATGGCAACGAAAAGTCGCACAAGAATTCTGGTCACTATGTACTGCCACCTAGAAGTAATCAAGAGTTAAAATAGTTTTCCCAAAGAAATAATGTCAAGGTCCTCTAGATGGCGGTGGATTTTATCCATTCTTTCCTATTTTACAAATTTTCAGCTAAATCGGTCAAGACCTTAAAGACTTATTGGTATGTAACATTATGGGAATGTCGTACTCGGGTCGTGTTGCACGTACCGGTGCTCGCTCAACAACGCGTCCAACTGAGCGTTTTCCTAGTTATATTTGAACGATATTTCAAAGTTACTCCAGCTTTTTCTTCAGGTTCTTGTTGCAATTCTTCTGTTTACAGCCATAGCAACTTCTTTATTTAAGATTGTATTCCAAAGCACTGGTAAATCATAGCTTGGTTGACTGATTGAATTTAAATTATTATTTATTACAGCGTCTTCTTTGATTTTCCTCTTTAACATATCTTCCTCTTTTAAAATAATCTTGGTTTCATGCCATTTTATAGAATGATGTTCTCGACTTTCATAATGTTTAGCTAGCAATGAAATGGATGATAATTTTTTGTTTAACATTATTTTTGTGTTCTTGCGTACGAATGTTTAATGGTCTCTTTGATTCTCCAAAATAGGTCTTACCACAATCGCACGGAATGGCATAAACTGATTTTTTTGAATTTTGACACTCATTAAAAGGTTTATTTGTAGTTAATATGCTCGTTAAAGTATTAGATTATTTGAAAGTTGTTCTAATGTTAAATTTATTTCGACGTCTTCGTAGATTTTCGGAAAATCCAGGAATGTATTGGTGACAAAGAATTTTTAATGGTTTCTCATACCTGACCATATCCTGTTGTTTATTAACAGGAGCGTTGATACTTTTGTTAATCACCGTCTGTGGATATTTTTTGCAAGTGAAAACATTTAGTAGCTTTGAAATATCGTTCAAATATAAAAATAAAATATAACCTGTGTGAAGTTTTAAAAATGTGTTTATTGTAATATATCCAGGTTAATAAGTAGTGCATTGTGTTAATATATATTCATGTTCCCCGCGAATGAGAATCTCTCATATTTTATACTTGAGCCACATCTGCATGTTACACATCGCTAAACACATAGAACATGATACCCTACAATTACGAACTATACTCGAGCTAACTGAAATTACTCCATGTTTGTTTACGAGAACAAGCTTCAAGAGATTTAAAACCAACATTCCGTGCATTATGTTCCTGCTGTAACACACCCTCTGAAGTTTAAATGCAAACAAGACGAGAGGTATTAGCACAGCAGACAGTCCGGCCAATTAGCCGATTAATCTACTCATTTGAAACATTTTAATTTGAAAATAATTTGCCCCGTGCAATTAGGTGCGGACTTGTGCGCATCGGGCCGTGAATGATAAGGAACGTTCTGCAGAAGATACTTCAGAGTTAACAAGACTAGATTGGATTCTACACGGACAGAAACTTACTCTTAAACCCGGTCAATACCATTATATCAAGGAAGTGAGTGGATATGAAACTGTATTCATTTGTGTAACAAATTATATGAAAATCAATCTAGATTTTTAAATGGTTATTTATTCTTCCTTGCTACCCTCTCGTGGTAAAATCTGTTAGTAAGGGAGATGTCTAATATCCGAAGATGAAATAAATCCCTGGTTACATATGAGTCAGTGTTGAAAGTCAAAAGAGGCGAATAAAAGTCTAATGACAATTTTACTATAAGGTTTTGGGTTTGCATCAAGACAATATTATTTTATAATGAAATTCAATGACAAAAATAACGAACAGTATGGATAAAATATGAAATAGTTTTCTGAGCCGAATTTAAACTGATTATGGAGGACAAGTAGAACAAGTCGAGAATATAACATATCCAGAATATTATATATACAGAACATGATTAGAATATAATTAGAATACAATGGATATTGGAAAAATATTATGACATGATTAAGTTTAAGATAATACCAACTTTTTCTTTAATGATTTTTCGAGCTTGAATCAGAGGATATTGAAATAATATAAATCATTCAGAGTAATTTATTATAATGTAAAATATGTGTTGTGGAAAAAATGCAATGTTTCTTTGGAACGTTTCTATAAAGTTAAAATTATTTATTAATTCCTTTGGAATTCAAAATGTATTTTTAAATTAAAATTCAATTGTGTTCACAATTTTATAAATAGGAATAATAATAATAATGGATTAGGCCTAGTAAAAAAAAAAAACGCAACGTTCATTGAAACGGTAGATGTTTTATTGAAGCTTGTTAATACAAATTCAAACACGTATCTTATGTTTAATTTGCTCCTTCCGGTTAAAAAGTTAAAAAAATATCGTATTAAGAGTAAATGTGGCATTTTCATTATTTAAAAGAAATGTTTTACGATTGAGAGTTGCTGCCATTACAGGAAACCTTTAAACCACTAATTCGGAAAAGTCAATGCTCAAGATCTAGTCTATACGACCGATTAATTAAATCTTGTGTGTTGAAAGTGAACTTCTTCAATCTGTATAAAAGTGATTTGGATTATATCATCATAAGCAACAGTCATGTAGCTTGTAGTCAGTCTTATTGACTTTAATGGCGATAATCGAACGAGGAATTGCCGGAACTGGCATGTATAGTATGTGTCACTACACAAATAATGTATCGCCACAACAGTCGTTGAACAGTCATTGAAAGAAATGAATTTAAAAGGAACATTTTGTGATGACGCCATTATCAGAATATAAAGAAACTAAAACCAAACGAACGAACGCATTTTAGAATTATAGTTTTAATAATTTCTAATGCAGTTGACAGCAATGTTCGTTTCGTTTTGGTAATAATTAAAATAATGTAAACGACTCTTCTATGTTTCTGACAGGTTACCTATAATTGCATTATAACGTTGCTTGTATCATTCGGAAATTATTGTTTTTAGTATTTTATAAAATAAATTCATAATTGTTTATCCTCAAGCAGTTCACAAGTTTAGTAAGGTTATATCGCGATGCACAAAGGAATTTATAAACCTCAAAATGTAACAAAATGGTGGAGGTGCCGGGTAAACTAGAATTAAATATGTTTACATAGTTAATTGAAATAACTCGGTTCATATTACACTTTCAATTGATAGAACAGTAAAAATAATAAAAATAATTATTATTTTATTTGTTTTTGGATGAGCGAAGCGAAGACTTCAATTTCACCGACCCCCCAAAAAATTTAGCTCGGGTGTTTTTTTTTTTTTGTTTTTTTTTTTTTTTTTTTTTTTTTTTTTGTTTGTTTTTTTTGTCCGTTTGTTAACTCTCTACCAGACAAACGGCTTATCCGATCTTGATGAAAATTTGACAGGACCTTCGAAATCTCTGAACTTAGAGGTGTATTGTTTTTGGGTACAATCGAAGAAATATTTCTCATGAATATCGTACTTTTACGATTTTTTTCGATTTTTAGTGCGATATTTTCGTGACATTTGGGCCAATTCTGACCAAACGGGTGGGGCTACAACGTTCATATTATACATGGACATTAAGGTTATGGTGATGTAGTACCTTTTGAAAAAAAAAGTTGAAAAAGTTAGCCAGAATCCATAGAAATAAAGCTTTTAATATAAGTTTTTTACGGTAAATAATACCAATTGACAAGAAACAAAAGAAACTTGACAACATTCACCTACAATGCGTAGGCAGCAAAACAAAGCACTTGCAAAAGTAAAGATATCCCAAGCAAACTTTAAACTTTAAAAAGCTCATCCATCAACGCGGCGGGACTTTAGCGTTTTCCTAGTTTTATTTATTTGATCAAAAAAGTATGTTATCCGTAGAATGGGTGAAAACAGAACATAATGTATTGATTTCCACCCATGTAATCGGAGAAGTATGAAAAGTACTCGGGAGACCCGGAGTCGATACCCGGCTGAGATGGGTTTTTAATTTCTAGATTTACCTATACGTGTCTAAATTCAACGGACTAAGTTTCCAATAAAATACGAGCTTGACTTTATCTACCTGTGAATAAGAGAAAGGCATCTCCAACACAGTCTGAATAAATCTCCTGATAGCGTATTCCCTCTGAATAACCAAAGTCTTGGAGTCTGAAACGAGATTTGTGAAATCACATCTGAGATGGTTTCCGCCAGGATCCGAGAAGAAGGACGGAAATGTGGCCACAAAGAGGCATTGTGGTATTTGAATTATTATTTATGTAGGGGATCTTTGCCGTGGGATTTCCTGGACTCAGTCCACATGTCACGGCGTTTAGAATATCACGACATAACGTAACAGCAACTATTTAAATGATTATGGAGAATAACCTAATAGATAATAAATTACATGTAATATTAAATTTTCCCACTCTTATATGAATTTATATTTAGAAGTTATATTTTGCTACTTTTCACGAACTTTTCTCAAACTGGAGTTTGAACAAACCTTGAGTTTAAGAAAAGACTCTTGTTGACTTTTAGAGAGGTTTTTGAGAGCAGTAAAAATATTACATCTTTATATATTCGAAGAACAGTGTTAAGTCACAATATTATCATTTTTGTTTAAAAAAGTGTGTTTTGCTTTCTATTTTTTCTAGCATAAACATTTATATTTGAACTTGATTCATTTATGTTGATGAAACAGTGAGTTTAAAAATAAAACGCGTTATCAAAATGTTGTACTACATAACGTTCTAGGCTGTTCTTCAGAGAAAACGTTATGTTAAATCTAGCCCGGCACCTCCACCAAAACAATGATATATTTATTTTAGTATGAAAACTGATAATTGAACCAAACATTTAATTGGATGAGCGAAGCGAAGACTTCAATTTCACTGACCCCCAAAAATTTAGCTGGGGTGTTTTTTTTTTTTTTTTTTTTTTTGTTTTTTTGTTTTTTTTTTTTTGTTTGTTTTTCTGTCTGTTTGTTAACTCTCTACCAGGCAAACGGCATATCCGATCTTGATGAAAATTTGAGGGGACCTTCGAAATCTCTGAACTTAGAGGTGTATTGTTTTTGGGTACAATCGAAGAAATATTTCTCATGAATATCGTACTTTTACGATTTTTTTCGATTTTAGTGCGATATTTTCGTGACATTTGGGCCAATTCTGACCAAACGGGTGGGGCTACAACGTTCATATTATACATGGACATTAAGGTTATGGTGATAAAGTACCTTTTGAAGAAGTTGACAAAGTTACCCAGAATCCATAGAAATAAAGCTTTTAATATAAGTTTTTAACGGTAAATAATAACAAATTGACAAGTAACAATAGAAACTTGACAACAATCACCTACAATGCGTGGGAAGCAAAACAAAGCAACAAAACACTCGCAAAAGTAAAGATATACCACGCAGACTAAAAACTTTAAAAAAAGCTCATCCATTAACGAGACGGGACTCGAGCGTTTTCTAGTGTTATTCACGAACAATATAAAACACCTTTAAAGAATTTAATTTTGTGTCTGGAATGTTCACAAATTACGCATTCACTGTTATGGATTTACCAATTGTTGTATTTTTTTACTCTAAAACGCACTGCTTCTCCAGTTTTGAATTACATGTTTAAGTGCGACGGCCATTAATAATAAGTATGGTTAATAAGATACCTACAGAATAAGGAACGATATACATTTCTTGTTTCAAATTATATTTGAATATATTTGCATTTTATTACTAGATGTATTGTTAAATTTCCAGTATAAAGATAATGCTATTAAGCTTTTAACAGATAACCCGTAATTGTTGAGTTGACGTTCACTGCAATGAATAGTGGATCTTTGTTATTACCAGCTATATATACTAGAGTTTCATTTCTCTCATTTATAACTATAATAATTATCAACTTATTCACACAGTCAATGTTTTTATCAATCATCTCATGCATTTAGAAATCATTTATTTCTAATTATTATTATATTTTGTGTTATATTATTATCAATCCATCTTTTGTGTTCTAGTATTTATGTCTTATAACGACCCAGTTATTCAATAAACGAACATGTTGTTCATAATGATGTACAAACAAATCCAGTTATTATCTCTAACCAACACACATACACACAACTCTATTCCGAGTCCTTCACAAATCCCACTTGAAATGCATATTTCAATTACGTGCCGGACGTGTTTCGTCTGCTTCACAGACATCCATTGATTCTCCCTGTGTGTGCAACTACAACAACATTAAACGTACATCTAAACTAACCACTGGATTGCGGGCTACACTATTGATTTGTGAGGTTATTTATAGCGCGTGCAACTAGGGAATACTGATGTTTATTTTGCTAGGAAATTATTCACAGTGTAGTTAGTTTGCACGTGTAGTGAATTGTGTAACAGTGTGGTGTAATGTTGATCGTTTTATAACAGAGATTTTGTATGTCATGAAAGAAAGCTTCGCATTTAATACGAAACGAAGGTTTATTAAATGATATTACGTGGGGGGACTTTCAATTAAAGAGTAACAATAATTTATAAAGATAAGAATCAGTTTAAAGAATTCACATATTTACTTCCATCATATAATCTTTGTTCTAGAATCTAGAGTACCATTTCCTCTTTATTACGTACGCTTATCTCGATTTTTTCATGTTCCAATAATTTCAATTCGTTCGAAAAGTGGCATTTAATAATATTAAAATAACAAAAAATCTATTTATTGTATTTAATTTTTCATTTAATATTTCAGAGTTTTACCGATACAAAAAATAGAAATGCATTCCAAGTATTTAATTTTGTAATAAACTATCCCTATCTCCCTATCTCCTTATGGCATTCACATGATCCAGCCTTTTGGCATTCCTTTCAATCACAGATCATAACTATAGGTGAAGATGTTGATTAACATATCGAACAAAAAAAACATTTATGTATTCCAAAAAAGAACAGTGTGAAGTTCAAAACTACTATGTCAAACATAAAATACATGTTCTAGTACTTTCTTTGATATTATCTCCTAAGTACACATTAGATTGGGTTCCGTACTCGCCACGTTACGGCGCGATAGCGGCGCCGTGCGTGTTACGTAATGGTCACAGCCACCCAACTCCCTAGATAACCCTCCGTCATTTCATTTCACGGCCTTCTGGCGTCACGCTCTATTTACCATTCAACAGGTAGCTGCGACTCGACGAGCACACTAGACTGATCAGCAGCGTAGAGCCGACGCTTTGTGAACGCGCCCTTTGCCTAGCCGAGCCCGTGCTGCTGACGTCAATACAGGAACACAGCCAACAAATGCACCCAGCGCTCGATACACCCGGGAACTAACGCACCCTATATGTAGAGCGGGGTCTTGAAATAATGGGGGGACATCACTAGCGGAGGAAAGGAATGTCCAGAAGGTGACAAATTAGTCTTAAACTAGGAAAACGCTTTAGTCCCGCCGCGTTGATGGATGAGCTTTTTTGTAAGTTTTTTGTTTGCGTATGACCACTTTTCCTTTGCAAGTGCTTTTTGAATGCATTGTAGGTGATTGTTGTCAAGTTTCTATTGTGACTTGTTAATTGATATTATAAACCTAAAATAACTTGTATTAAAACCTTTATTCTATGGATTCTGGCTAACTTTTTCAACTTTTTCTTTCAAAAAGCAAAATACATAGCCATTACTTTAGTGAACATATTTTACATGAACGTTGTAGCCCCACCCGTTTGGTCAGAATCGGCCCAAATGTCACGAAAATATCGCACTAAAAATCGAAAAAAATCGTAAAAGTACGATATTCATGAGAAATATTTCTTTGATTGTACCCAAAAACGTGGCAGGTCAAAGTTCAGAGATTTCGAAGGTCCCCTCAAATTTTCATCAAGATCGTATATGCCGTTTGCCCGGTTGCGTGCGAACAAACAGAAAAAAAAACAAAAAAACATTGGAGCTAAATTTTTTGAGGGGTCAATGGAATTGAAGTCTTCGCTTCGCTCATCCAACAATGTAACATGAGATTGGTAGCGGTGCCGGGGAGACCAAAAACATTTTTAACTCCATAAGAATAGCGTTGTTGGTGGAGGTGCCGGGTAAAGCGAGAAAAGTTTTAGCTCCATAAGAATAGCATTGTTGGTGGAGGTGCCGGGTCCTTAATTTTATTATTCAAAAGGCTTTTTCAGGCGCGTTGTTGAATGAGCGAAATTGTTTTTAAACGGAAAAAAACGTAAAATAGAGATTTCACGAGAAATAATTTTAAGATTACGCTCAAATTTCACACGAATATATAAATTAAAAAATTATGGTTCTGTGAAAAAATCATTACAATCGAATAAAGCATGTCGGTGTAACAAGAAAGAAAGAAATTTAAAAAATCGAAAAAAATCGTAAAATTGCGATTATCACGAGAAATAATTTTTCGATTCCGCTCAAATTCCACACGAGTATTTAAATTCACAAAATAAAGGTTCTGTTAAAAAATCATTACAATCGGATAAAGTATGTTGGTGTTATAAGTATAAGAATTTTAAAAAATTGAAACAAATTATAAAATTGCAATTTTCATAAGAAATAATATTGTGATTACGCTCAAATTTCACACGAATATATGAATTCATAAAATAAAGGTTTTGTGAAAAAATCATTACAATCGAGCAAATAATGCAGATGTTATAAGTCGAAGAAATTCTTTAAAAATCGAAAAAATCGTAAAATTGCGATTTTTATGAGAAATAATTTTTCGATTGCGCTCAAAAAGGTGGCAGTTCTAAGTTCAGAGATTTCGAAGGCCTCCATAAAATTTAATTGCAATTGGAATAACGGTTTAGCCGAATCGTGTTAACAGATACACAAAAATACAAAAACAAACAGAAAAGAAAGAAAAAAAAAACATTCCGGATTTTTTTCTCCAGTGTTGTGAAATGGAATCTTCACTTCGCTCGCTAAGCTCGCTACGCTCATCCAAAAATATTATATTATGTTGACCGATGATTTGCTAACGTCGTCAAAAACGCATTTTAATTTTTTACATTTTCACGAGAAATTCATGTATTCTCACACTAATAAGTACTCACATTAAATTGTACAACGCTATGGAGAAAATTTAAAATTACATATACGAATTCTATAATGCACAAAATACTGACATTTTTATCCAGAACAACGAGCATAAAACAGAATTGCTTTATGTAATAAACACTTCTATACACCATTATTATGCATAAAG
Source organism: Sweltsa coloradensis (assembly GCA_024449915.1). Lineage (NCBI taxonomy): Eukaryota > Metazoa > Arthropoda > Insecta > Plecoptera > Chloroperlidae > Sweltsa > Sweltsa coloradensis. The sequence continues at coordinate 444,074 of JAMZAV010000276.1, forward strand.
TCGACGCACCGGAAGCTCCCGTTGTGTGCTCCATATGTGCCGACTTTATATTTTTTTCTCTAGGGATTGGAGTAAGGGCAATTGTAAAGGGATATCCGAGGTCTGTGTAAGAGGAATCAATCCCTTGCATTTGAATTAATAACTGAGGAAAACCTCGGAAAAATCCTTCTGTCAGGATTGCCGGTCTCGACGGGATTTGAACCCAGAAGCTCCCGAATCAGAGTCGAGCGCTTTATTTATTTATTTATTTATTTATTTATTATTACGCTCGAGCCAACACTGTCGGTGTGTGAACCCCAATAAAGATCGGCATTTTTTTGATCGTTTACACAGATTTTATATTTACATTAATTTAACAGACAACAAAGTTTTAAAACTTGATTTGCAAAATAAGAGTATTTTTTTCTTCTAAAACTTATTTAAAATAAAGCATGAAAAACAACTAAAAAATACGAATGTCTAATAACGAGGAATGAAACTTTACAACGGGCAATAAATTTAAATACATCTGTGGACTTTTTACTGTTAAAAGCGCATTTTATTAAACTAAAAAGTAACATCTAAGACTACTTTCAAACAATCTTTGAATGTCTAATCCCCACAACGAACTGGGGTATTTAACTTCGCGGGAGCTTCTTCTTGAATTTCAATGCTATTGACTCTCGAAACAAATTGCAATTTATGCTCCAAGTTAAGCCGACAAGATCTTACAGCCTTGCTCCCTTATATTGAGGCGTTATATTACATCGCGGGGATCATTTGCAAGATTGCGATACTTTAAACTAACTACGTTCCGGCTAAACGGTGACTGGCGATCGTTCGCAATCTAGCTGAGAGCTTCTTTTCACCAAGGGGAAAAGCCGATTAGATTAAATGAATCATGGAGTTAATGTTAATCCGATATTGAAATATTCAATTCTATGCAATGACAGCAATCAATAACATTACCAAACAAAAATTAAATATCACTTTTCGCTATTTGAGCTGCATCAAATAGAATTTAATGCCAATCAAGTTTGTTTTTGATCCCCCACAAAATGCATTAATATGGGCTGGTTAACTAAATACACACCTGGTGAATTGATACCTAAATTGCCTCATATATTTGTATAACTAATTGCACTGATCGTAATACCAACGCAATATATCTCACCCAGGAGTGGAAAGAGGCGCTTTCGTTTACCTCGCCAGAGCAATCTGTTAGTCGGGTCAGTAGCAGGTTACTCTGGTGCATTTGGCAACTATGCCAGAGTAACCCGGTTTTACAACCCGATCACCAAAAAAGTGACCTGCCTCGGGAGCATGGTTAGTTCAGGTTATGGCGGAAAATACGAAACGATGTGAATTCGATGGTTGTGTTTATAAGTTGTTGTGGGAGGTACGTGGATATTTTGCCGCAAAACATTGTTAATGAGTAGGCCTAGGCCTTGTGCTGCCTTTTTACAAATAAACGTTATCATGGAAAACGTTATATACGTTGTTTATTTATTTAGGTTTTGCTCTGGGTGGCGAAATACATTTTTTGACATCTATTCATACACAATGGAAGTAGGTCTACTATTGGTTTCTTAAAACCTTCTATTACCGTAATTTTGAGTAAAATTCTTGTTAATAATAAATTGTCCCACCTAACCCGCAGTTCATATTTCGAGAGAAAAGATTATTTAGTACTCTCTTATAAAAGTCGCCCCAGACTCGCTAAAAAGGGGGCGCATTACTTTTCCGCTCGAGATTTTTAGCAAAAAACCCCGGAAAGTTTGAAAAAAAAAAAGTTGGGGAAATCACTAATTTTTTTTCCGTCCCACTTTGAACCCTTTTGCGACGAAATTTAGCATTTACAGTGAAAAAAAGTCTTGGGACTACATTCGAACCTTTTACAAAGGGAAGGGGGTTTTTAAGGGGCCCCCATGCAACGTTTCATTGTGAAATACCAGCTAGGACGAACTTATCTTGATGCACAGTGAAAGGGCTAAATCTAGGTCACTTAATGGAACCTGCACTGATTTCCCCCGGGGGAAAATGTGTTTTTGAAACAGTTTTGAAAGGGTTTATTAGTGAACAGCCTCTATCAGGGGGTTTGGGAAAAACGGGGGGGGGGGCTGGGGGGGACAATCCCCCTCAGAAATTTTGGGACCGTGGGGGGCGGGGGGGAAAAAAATTTGTGATTTAAATGATAACCCCAAAATTTCCGTATTTAAATTTTATGCACAAAACATTTATTAAATTCGACATTCACCTTGGAAAAAGGGAAATTTTTCCCAGTTTGCTCTTTATTTGATCAAAAATTGGGTTTTGAAATTTACTAAAATGGGTACTTAGCAAATTTTTTTTATTTTTAAAAAGATCGCAAAAAGGGTTCCCGTAAAACATCATTTACAGAGCCCCGAGTGCAGTTAAGACTTTGCCCGAAAAACTGTAGTGGAAAATTTTTTTTTTTCGATTTGGGCAAAAAGGGCCCCCGGGCCCCCTGCTGCCCCCCACAAAAGGGGGCAAAGGGTTTTTGCCCCCACATTTTTAAAAATTTTTCCAACGCCCCTACCCACAGTTTACAATTTTAAATGGGGGTTAGGAAGAGAAATTTAGAAAACAAATCATTAAACCAATTTAAAAGAGAAAATAGGTTTCCCCCAGGTTTAATAGGGTAGAACGCATTTATGGGAAAGTAAAAAAGGCTCTAAGATTTTAAAAAAAAAAATATTTTTATAGCCCAATGCACTAAAAATTAATCGAAATTTTACGGGATTATTTTTTAAAATAACTCTTAAATTCGATTGCGGGAAAAATTATGGGCCACATTTAACACTGATGCAATTTATAAATTAAATAAGGGTTTTGGCCCCAACCCCAAAAAATTTCGGGTATAAAATTTCGAATATCAAACTATATTTGCATTTCTATTTAAGTAAGCCAGACATGAACATCATTTAATAAGTGCAGTCACTGTTGTGTAAAGAGTCTTCGGTGGTATTCAAAACATGTCATTGTCTGAACACAAACAGAATCCTTTTGTTATGCAACTGCCATCATACTTATTCATAATTATACGCAAAGTTTTTGCAAACACCGTTACGAAGTTTAATTAAAAGCAGGTAAATTAATTTCTACTTGTTCGTTTTACATTCCGTTAAAAAAAACGAAATGTCTTTTCCCCTTTTTTTTATTACAAAAGAAAAATTAAAAAATGATTACAAATTTATAACATTCCCGACAGAGAAAAAGTATCATGTAAGAAGTATTCGACGCCTTTTAGTACCAACATGACCTACATTAAGAGGGCTTTAATTAAACGATAGTTATTATTTTCCTCGAACACTTAACAAATTTATTTCAAAAAAATTTTCAAATGTAAAAATGGGAAAGGGAAAACTCAAAAAATAAAAAAATTTTAAATACGGAAAAGTAAGTGGTAATATTATCTTTCAATTACCTTATCAAAAACCCCCACTATACAAAAAACTACGTTTGGAATTTTATATACATTTTGGGTTTTACTTATTTTTTTAAAAAAATGTAATAACATATAAATTTTTGAAACATATTGGGGTTTTAAAATTTGACATTATTTGATGTCGAAATCACTGCAGGCATTTTTTTTAATGTAAAATTAAATAAAGGGCCAGCTAAAAAGCACACACAAATAATATAATACCCCGCAGTTTTATTCGAAACTAAAGTGGTTTTGTTTGTTAAAAGAATGAAAAAGAAAATAAACTAAAAACGCTCAGTTGGACGCGGGTTGAGCGAGCCCCCGGTACGGGGCCAAACACGACCCGGGGGTACACATTCCCATAAGTTAAATCCCAAAAAGTTTTTTAGGTCTTGACCGATTTAGCGGGAAAATTTTGAAAAAAAGGAGAGAATGGAAAAAATCCACCGCCTTTTCTAGAGGCCCCTTGACTCATTTTTTGGGAAAAAATTATTTTACTCTTGTTTTTCTTCAGGGGCATTTCATAGTGACCGGGAATTTCTTGTGCGACTTTTCTTTGGGACAGGGGAAACCTTTTATTTTTGGGGTTAAAATGAAATTTGTTTATTTTAACACAAATTATCGGATCAAAAAAAAAAATAACATATTCGGGGCCCCGGACGGCATTCTAAATGTTTTTGGCTACCTAGATTTTGCCCCCGTTATTTTTTAAAAAAAAATTTTAGATAATTTAAAGTAACTTAAAAACTTTTTAAACGTTTTTGGCCACAAAACTAATGGCTTTTAATCGGGAACGAAATTTGCGGGGGTCAAAATTTAAAACCCGACCGGGGCCTCCTTTTGACCGCTATCATGGGGCCAAAAAAGCTGTGCCTTTCCGTTCCCCATGGTAACGGGACTTGTTATAAGGGAATTTCCACCCTACAAATTTTTCGGATCAAAATAAAAAAAAAAAAATTTTCAGTTTCGGACGGACATTCTAAATGATTTGGCCACCTCAGATTTTTTTTCGCAGTTAGTGTGAAAAAAAAATTTGGGTTTTAATTAAGAACTTTTTAATTTTTTTGAACGTTTTTGCCACAAAACTATAAAAGGCAACCCGCTTAGGTGGTATTACAGTGTGCAAAATTCCCAGGCCCGATCAGGAAAGGGTTTGCAAAACCTGATCGAAGCAGTAAAAAAAAAAAAAAACAAAAAAAAAAAAAAACAAAACTTTCAAAGCCATAAGAGTAAAGTGGGGGACGCCCTTCCCCTCGCTAAATTTAAAATTAAAATTTAAAAATTGAGTTAAACCTTTTTTAATAATCTTGAATAGGGAAAGGTAATGTATTTTTTACATTTTATATTTAAAAGGGGTGAGGAAGGGGCTTAGAATAATTTAGGGATTTTGCAAAACAAACACGGTTTCGTCATGTCTATACATGCGTATCACCCCAGGGAAGCTTTTTTATTATTATTATTATTATTAAATGAAAAACTAACGATGCAAAAAAGTAAAACCCAATATTATTATAAAAAGGGGCGCCCCGTTTAGCGGTTCCAGAAAGCGCCCAGTTTTACCGCGTTTTTGTCGGGGGCCCTAAAGTGCACCCCCGTGAAAACCTGAAAGAGTGTATAGTGAAGAGGATAGTGCGGGTTTGAGGGGTGGGAGGGGGGGGAAACCCGGTAACCCCCTTTGGTTCAGGAGGGGGGGGCGTGGTTCACCGGATTGTCTCCTACGCAACTTCATTGTTAGTAAAAACTTCATTTTTGGGTTTTACGTGAAAAATTTTAATTAATACGCGGGTTTCGTTGGATGGTTGTTTCAATCAATGTATAATCGCTTTAAGGGAAATTTATCAAACAAAGCGGGGTTTACCCCATGGAATTTTGAAATTAAAAAAAAAGGGATGAGCGAAAGCAAAAAATTTTAATATAAATTTTACCCTGAGAAAAATAGCTGGGGTGTTTTTTTGTCTGTTTGTTCGCTGTTTCCCGGGGAAAACGGCATAGCGATTTTTGATGAAAATTTAAAAAAAAACCCTTTTGAAATCCTTTAAATTTAGTTTCTCCCCAAGTTTTTGGGTACAATCGGGGAAAGTTTTATTCTTAGAAAAATCGAAATTTTATGATTTTTTCGTTTTTTTTACTGGGGTTTAATTTTTGGGGGGGTTTGGGCCCGCGCCCGGGCAAAGGCTACTCCAAATATTAAAAAAAAAACTTTTTAGGAATGTTTTAAAATAAGGAAACTTACATTTTGTAACGAAAAAATAAATTTTTTAAAAAAAATCTTTACTTTTTTGGGGCCCAATTTTGGGACCATAAAAGCCCCCATCCATCAACGGACTAGAAAAAGTTTAGCGAACCGCCCTAGTCTTTTAGTGCACACATTTAAAAATTGGGAACTTTTTCTTCTTAGGGAGATATAACATTTTGGGGGGCCCCCTTTTGTAAACCCGTTTTTACTACTCATGGGACTTTAAAACAAGTTAATAAAAACCCATTGTGAGTTTTTTTATTTTCCCGGATTTTAAAATTTTAACAAAAAAATCAAAAAAAATAAAATTAATTTTCAATAGATTTTGTGACACTCCCTAAGGTATTTTTACCAAATCGCTTTAAATTTGCCCAGTAGTAGTAGTTTAATGTTTTTTACCTCCCCCAGACGGGACAGGTCGGCCAGTTTTGGGGGGTTACATACCCTTCCCTAGACCTCTAAACAGGGTTTTAAAACCTTTGGGAAATTTATATGCCTAGGAAAACGCCCAATACAAAAAAATTTTAAAATTCACATCGAATAAGTTTGGGAAATCATCTATCTTCTCTCTTTAAACCCCTTTGCCGTGAATCACAAGAAAAATTTCCCGGGCCCCCTTGATGGCCAAAAATTATGGTAAAAGGGGGGGGTTCCTGAAAATGAGAACGCGGAGCCCGTGGTTTTTTCCAAAAACCGTATGGGGGGAAAAATTGCGGGGGGGGGGGGAGGGGGTATTTTGGGAATAGAGGATAACCCGGTAATTAATTGTTCAATGTGAGGGGGGGAAGGGGGAGGGGGGCAAAAATGAGTTTTTTTATGGTATGAAACGGTTTTTTTTTAAACTCCCATCAAGATTTTTAAAATTAAAAACCCCTAATCTTGATTTTGATTTAAATTCTTGATTCCTGGTGAGAGGATTAAAACTTTACCCCAATTTTACATCCCAATCTTTTTTTAAAATGGAAAAAAAAAAATTCCTTTTAAATTTCCCTTTCATTACGGGTTCCCAAAATTTTATAGCTCGAAATGACAGTGACTAAAAATTTTCCGAGTGTTATTGCCCCCTTATTTTTTAACTTTTTCCCCCCGCCCCCCAAGTATAAACCCCCCCTTTTTCCAAATCCCCGTCGCTGCATTCGACTGCGAAAGGTGGCCCTTTGAACAGCTTTAAATTTAAATTTCAAAAAATTCAATGCAAAGGGCCCTTTTGGGACTCAAATGCGGACTGCAACACAAAGAGCCCTTCCCCCGAGAATCACGTACCCAAGCCCCCGCACAGGAAAAACTTAAAGGGGTTTTCCACGTCTCGTATTTTATTAATCAAGAAATTTATACCTTTTTTGCTCGCAGTAAATATCGGGAAAGGGTTTTAATAAAAAGGGGTTGAGTGGGTTTGGAAAACCATTGGGGAATTTATTTTATTTCAGCTCATGGAGCAAAAATTAGGAATTTTAAAAAGAGAAGAATGATAAATAGAGTAAAGTTTTAAAAGAGTTAGTAAGCCTGCGGGTTTACGAATCGAAGAAAAAAATTAGTGTTTTTTTAAAAAAATTTGGGGTAAAGATTTAAAAACTCCCCAAAACCAATCCCCAGAAATAATGAAACCCTTTCCCTGCCCCCAAAGGGCAGTCTCGACAAAACGCTGTCCCCTTAGTTTTCCCTCGGTAAAAAAAAAAAAAAAACGCTCAAGGACAGGAAAAACTTTTAATTATGGCCATAGTTTTTTCCGGTAAGCTTTTTAAATTAATCCCCCATCTTGACTTTAAAACCCATTTAATGTAAAATGGGAAAAAAGTATTCTTCAAACATTGTATAAAATTGTGGGGCTCTTTGGTTTTTTGGGGTTTGCGTCCTTTTGTTTCCCAAGCAGAATGACGGGGTTTCGTTTCCCGCTATTTTGCAGGAAGTTTTTTAATTCTGATTTGGATTTAAGGTCACAGTTTTTGTTTTAAGAATTTTTTAAACGGTTTATTTGGGACCGCCTAGCAACGAGCCATACAAAAAAATTTAAAGTTTTTTCTGAATGGGCCCTTTTGTTGACTGGCGTTGATCCGGGGGTTTCGCCCCCGACATACCATAAATTGCAAAAATTTCCAAATTAAAATTATGATATTTGGTTTGGGTTTATCGCTAAACCCCGTCGTTTGCGTGGGGGCCCCTTACAGGGAGGGTGTTGGCTTTGGTTTACTGTCTTTCACGTTTAATCATTTATAAACTGGGGGGGGTAAAACTCTAAATAAAATTTGATTTATTTTTTGTGTCCCCAAATAGATTTTCTTTGTTCTTATAGTACAATGTTCCTTGTGCCCCTTGGGAAAACCTTTTTTGTTTCTTGTTTTATCATGCCCCTTCGGTATTTTAGCATTTAATTAAATGTAAATCCAAGCAAACAAAACATTTGTGGAGCTTGCTCACTTGGGGAAACTTAAATTTAATTAAATTTTAAATTACTTTGAATTTAGTCGTACGTGGGACTTCCTATCCAAAAAACACCAATTTGGGCAAGCAGATGATTATGTAGGGAGGGAAGATAAATAACTCATGCCTAACTAGCCCTCTGATCCCAGGGTGGAACTCAAAAATACTAACGAAGTTTTCAAAAAAACCTGAGGACAGCCCCTTTTCAATGACCTAATCCCCTCACTAAAAACCCCCCCCCTTTTTTTTTAGAAAAGGGGACACCTGAAAAAGGGGCTTTAAATTTCGGGAAAAAACAGGTTTCCCATCACATATTTAGTAAAAGGGACAGTGTTTTTGGGTGGGTTTAAAAAAATTTTGATTTAAAAAAAATAAAAACTGAGTTTCCAAGTACTTAATCTTTGGGATTTACAGTTTTGTTAAAACCCAAACACCCCAACCCAAATTAGGCACCCTTTGTTTCATTTAACTACGTTTTAAAATTTCAAGTAAATTTTTAATCACTTCTGATGTTAATTTTGCGTTTTTGTGTAAAATTTTTATTTTTTAAGGCCCCCATTTAAAATATTTTTAAACCCAAAATTGACCCATAAAAAAAATAGATAGGCATAGATGAAAGGGGCAAAACCTAATGCCCATTATTTCAATAAAAACAAATTTTAATTGAAAATGTAATGTTTTTATGGATGCAGAAAAAAGCGAGCTCGCAAAACATCAAATGCTCCCCCCCCCCCCCCCCCCGGAAAAAAAAAAAAAAAAAAAAAAAAGGGTGAACTCTCACGGGAGTTATAGCAAGAAATAAGTAATTTCAGGGTGAAAAAAATTTCGAATTTTGGTGAATCTAAAAAATTAAATTTTTCAAAAACAGGGGGTTTGAAAGTCAGGGGGGGGAAAATTTCCCTGCAAGTAAAAAAAACTTTGGAGCTTCACCAAAAACGGTTTTAAACCTTTTTGTGAGAAACTGACGGGGGAAAGAACTAATTTTGGTTTGAGGGAAGAAATTTTATTGGTGTGAAGATTGTATTGGCGATGTAAACCCTTGACGGGCGCATGCGTATTAGTGCACTGGCAAACTCGGATAGCTAACAAGTAAAACAGTACGGGATTTCACTGCGCGGGAAACGAACGCGAAATTTCTAGAGGAAAACAAGGAAATAAAACAAAAAAAATGTTTTTAATCCCCTCGTAAAATAGGATGTATAAAATTATACATTTTATTTGCTCCCAATTCAAAAATTTAAAAATTTTTTCTTAAATAACTTTTCCTATTTATATTTATTTTTTTAAAATTTTAATTTTAGATTTTCCCCAATCAGTAAAGAATTGATTTTCAGGGGGGAACAAAAGCAGACCAAGCCAACCCGGGTAGGCCCCGCCCACCAGGGGATTTAAGCGAACAAGACCAACTAGGGGAACCGGAAAATTTAAAAGTAGGTAACATCGATCAATGAAGTTGGACACGATTACACCCGCAGGCAGCGCTATAATCAACATGGCTGATTCAAACAACCTTAGAATGTTTTATGTGCCTCGTTGCTGGGGACGGCCCCAAAAAGTCCCCTTTTACCATTCCTAAGCCAAAAAAACTGATAGACTTTAGCCCAACAACGGGAAGTTAAGAAACTTCAAACCTAAGCGAAAATGGGAACCCTGGAGGAAAAGCACTGGAACCCAAAAGTTTCCAAACCCCACAAGATTAACAACCCCACACTTTGGGGAATTTTTATTTTTTGTATTTTCCCCGGGAGGGAAATAAGCAAAAATAAAACACTTTTTGAAAACAAAATATAGAAACAGGGTGTTTTTTCCCAAGAAATACTTTATTTTCTCTGTTAAGAAAGGGGTTTCGAGCTTTTTGGAAATCGTGGAAAAACTCACAAAAAACAAAAAGGAAGCGGGAAATCCTTCAGAAGTCGTCAAAATTGTTTAATTTTTTCGAGGGAAAACCCCTGTTGTGGGGGTCCCAATCCCAGGGGCCCCTTACTAGTTATTTTTTGGAGTTGACAATTGTGAAGGGATGTCCGAGGGCTTTAAGAGGAAATCAGTCCCTTGCAAATTTGCATAACGGGGTGAGGAAAACCTCGGGGGAAAAAAATTTAAATCAGATTTTTAACCCGGGTTTCAAAAAGGGTTTTGAACCCGGGACCTCCCGAATCAGAGGTTTCGCGCCCCAGAGCTCGAGGGCCCAAAACTGTCGTGGTTTGGTATTTTAATGGTTTGGGTTTGGGACCAGTCAAAACAGTCCCCCCAAGATGGGGGCCCCCGGGAGAAAATTACCGAATAAAAAAATTCGCTGTATACGTCTAGTGTAAACTTATTGGAACGCTCCCTTTCGAGAAAAAAATTTTACCGACGAACCCGGGAATGGATTTCCCCCCCCCCCCCCACCCCCCTTTCCATTACCCATTTCTCAATTATACCCGTATTTTTTCGTAAAAATCTTTGTTTGATAAAATTTAACACAAACAAAAACCCATATATATTCCTCGTTTCCCAACTTTTAATATTCTTGGGAAAAAAAAAAATTGATTATAATTAACAATACTAGCAATGAATGGTTTTTGTTTTTGGGGCCGGGTTCATTTTGGTTTGAACGTCAAACTTTTTATGGCCAATCACACACTAGAAAATGTGTTCTTTCTGAGATGTGATTGGTCAATAACCTGCGTAAAACATCAACATTTGTACCATGGGAACCAGATATTAAGCCACAATGCGTAGCCGTCCGTTAGTGGGTGTTGATTCTCATGTTTACGTTGGTGAATTTTCATTCTGGCTAGAGAAGACTACTTGTCAGTAATAGAAAATCGATTGATAGCAGTCATGGTCAGCAGCTTAATATTTTAAACAAGAAACTTTCAACAAAGTGACTGCTCTTTGCTCTAATAAAATTAATTAATTTCTCTAAATTATTATTCAAAACAACTACACCGTGAATAATATGGTGGAGGTGCCGGGTAATCAAACGCTAGTGTGAGAATGTAAAAATTGTTATACAATTTTAGCGATACCTTTTTAACTGTATTTCCACACATCTTAAAAAGCACGTCTTAAATGTTTTTAGAATTTATTATGCATTTATGTTGGAAAACGTTGAGTATGGGCTAAAAATGTTGCGGGGGGTTTCAAAAATTGGGGTGTGGGAAAAGGGGTTCATGAAACGTGGTTTTTGGGGGGATTAGGAGGTTTCGATCGAGGCACGATTGTAAATTTTGATTACTAGTTTTAAAATTTATTTTGGGGATGTTGGGGTTGATGAACTCCCCCTTTTAAAAATTTAAAACGAAATTTAGGTCTTTAAAGGGCATCCAAAAATTGACGCTACAACCCCTTTTCAAAAATTTTACCCTACCCAAAAGTAAAATTATTTTTTTGAAACGGTCCCCACATTGAACCCCACAATTAACAACCCATCCTTAAAGTAAAAAAACGTGAAAGAAACTAAGGTTTTGGGGGATTTAGATGAAACAACTTACCCGCCCCCGTAACCACTGTCCCGGATTGCCCGGGGGTGGGACTGATCCCAGGCCCCCCTGGGTAAAAAACCTCGTCTGCTACAGCGGAAAAAATATCTCGAGCGGTAAATCAGGGCTGTATAAAAATGCTACTTTTTTAAAGGGGGTGCCGTCCAGGTTTTTTCGCTAAAGTTGCTGAAAAGGCAAGGGTTTTTTGAAAAATTTCCCCTACAAGCTTTATAGCAAACCCATCAACGAGTACAGTTATTTTAGGTGATTTTTTCCCAATGTCGTGTACGTTTTTAAATTTTATTTCCAGTAAAGTAGCGAATCTTTTAAAAAAAAGCTTTTCTTTTTTTTGGGAAGTCCGTCCGTCGGGGGCGTGTGTTTACGTCTTAAAGATGAAAACCGGGAAAATGACTAAAAGAATAATATGCGGTTTTTTTTTTTAAAATTGTACTTGGGAAAAAAGGGTATAATACAGAAGGTTTTTGGGAGCCCAAAAAGGAAAAAGGGGCGGGTGACCTTTTGCTCCAAATTTTTTTGGTCTCCCGTATCGATTTAAAATTTCCCTATTTTTTATGGTTACTTTTGATTTTATATTTTTGAATTTGTATTTTGAAATTAAAGGGGGACCAAGGGGGGAGACCGGGGCAACAATGGTAGAAAAGGTGAGAAAAAATGGGAAAAAAACAGCGGAAGGGGACGGAATGTGGGGAAAAAAGAGGGGTGGTGGAGGGGCAGAAAAAGATGGAGGGGCCTTTTCAATGGCCCGGGCCCCAAAGCAGGTTTAAAAGTGGCCCCAAAACCCAAATTTTTTTAAAAAATTTTGAAAAAAAGTGGGTTTGGGTTTTAGGGTTTTAATAAAAATGTAATTGGGGGAGCGTTTGCGAAAATTCCATTCACTACACTGGAGAAAAAAAATCCGTAATGTTTTTTTTTTTTTTCTTTTTTCTTTCTGTATTTTTGTCTGTTGTTAACACGATTTTGGGGTAAACCGGGTACTCCGATTGCGATGAAATTTTTTTGGGGGCCCCTTGAAAACTCTTTAACTAAGAACTGCCACGTTTTTTTAAACGCCCAAACGAAAAATTTTTTCTAAAGAAAACGCCCAAATTTTTCGATTTTTTTTTGATTTTTTAAAAAATTTTTTCGACTTTTTAAATCCTACATTTCTTTTTCCGATTGAAGATTTTTTTACAGAACCCTAATTTTTTAATTTAAATATTGTGTGAAATTTGAGCGAATCAAAAATTATTTCTCCCTGAAAAACGCAATTTTTCGATTTTTTAATTTTTTGCTTATAACACCTAAATGCTTTATCCCATTTTAATGATTTTTCCAAAAGGAAAACCTTTAAATTTTAAAAATTAATATATTTGTTTTAAAAAATTTTTGCGTAACAAATTTTTATTTTTTATGAAAATTTAAATTTTTACGATTTTTTCCCCTTTTTAAAAATTTTCGATTAAGATTAATAAAAAAAAGGTAATTTTTTATTAAATTTAATTTTAAAAAAAATTTTAACAAAGTTTTGATTTTTTTACAGAAAAAAACAGAAAAACCGCAAAAAACACTGGCAGCCAATTCACCCCAAATTTCGCTTTATCCAACAACGGGGCGGGACTTAAACGTTTTTGGAGGGGCGTAGCGAGCGTTTGCGAGCGAAGCGAAGAAATTCCCTTTCACTACATGGAGAAAAAAATCCGGAAAAAAAAGTTTTTTTTTTTTTTTTTCTTTTTTTTTCTTTTTTCGTATTTTTGTCCCGTTGTTAAAACGATTTTCCCGGGTAAAAACCCATACCCCCATTTTCGATGGGAAATTTTTTGGGGCCCTCGAAATCTCTGAACTAAGAACTGCCACGTTTTTTAGCGCAATCAAAAAAATTATTTCTCAGAAAATCGCCCAAATTTTAAAAGATTTTTTTCAATTTTAAAAAAATTTCTTCGACTTTTAAAATCCTTTCATGGGTTTATCCGATTTTAATGATTTTTCACAGAAAACCCTTTAATTTTTTTTTTTGGGAATTTAAAATATTTTGTGTGAAATTTGGGGCGTAATAAAATAAAATTTTTTCTCCCCGAAAAAACCCCCCCCAAAAATTTTTCGATTTTTAATTTCTTCTGGTTTTAACCCCCACATGCTTTAAACCGATTATAAGATTTTTTCCCCAGAACCCCTTTAATTTTAAAAATTAATATATTTGTGTAAAATTTTGGGGCGCAATCGAATAAATTTTTTCTTTTTGAAAATTTCAATATTTCGATTTTTTTCCTTTTTTAAAAATTTCGATTTTAAATTTTTAAAAAAAAAGTTAATTTTTATTTTTAATTTTATTTAATTAAAAAAAAATTTAACAAAGTTCTGGGTTTTTTACAGAAAACCGAAAAAACCTTTTCCCCCCAAAACCCCAAAAAGGGAGCTCAATTCCCCCAAAATTAAGCTCCCTCCAACAAAAGCGGGGGGAAATTAAACGTTTTCCCAGTCCTGTTAATTTTTTTATGGTCTATTTCTCTAAAGGGTTTTAAGGGGATATTTGGGGAAAGGGGTATGCCAAATTTTTTATGAAACGGTAGCGAGCGAAACGGGAAAATTCCATTTTTTCTACACTGGAGAAAAAAAAACCCGGGAATTTTTTTTTTTTTCCCTTTTTTTTTTTTTTTGTGGGGGTAGGGTTTAAAACGAAATTTGGTTTAAAACCCAAACTCCCAAATTTCGATTTCCCAATTTTTTGGGGGTGCCTTCGAAAAACTTGAAAATTAGAAATGCCACGTTTTTGGGGCGCAATCCCAAAAAAATTTTTCTTGTAAAAATCACAATTTTAAAAGATATTTTTTGATTTTTTTTTTTAAAAAAAATTTTTTCGGGCCCCTTTTAAACCCTAAAAGCTTTATTCGATTTTTAAAGGGTTTTTTTATAGAACCCTTTTTTTATGAATAATTATTTTTGTGAAATCTGAGGGGTAATCTAAAATTTATTTCATTTAAAATCGCCCCAAATTTTTCGGGTTTTTTTTTTGAATTTTTATAAATTTTTTCGGGCTTATAAACCTACATGGTTTTTCCGATTATAAAAGATTTTTTCACAGAAAATTTAATTTTTTGAATTAATTTATCATGTGAAATTTTAGCGTTTAACGAAAAATTATTTTTTAAAAAATCGCAATTTTTTTGCCTTTTTTCGTTTTTTAAAAAAAATTTCGCTATCCCAAACCAAACCCGGCGGGACTTTAAACGGGTTTCCCAGGGTTTAAAAAAAATTACCGCATCAATATGTTAAAATAATAAATTTAAAAAAATTTTTAAAATATATTTGTTTTAAAACAAAATTTCTTCAATGAGTTTTTCACACATTTTTATTTAAAATTTCTAAGCGTAACAAGGGCAGTTATTAAAAAATCTATTTTCCAGAAAAAAGTTAGAAACCCAAAATTCATATAATTTTAAAAAAGGGGGATTTGTTTTATTTGGTATCCCGCGTCCTAAGGGCAGTTCCAATTTTCCCCCCAAAAAAAAAGGGGTAGGAAAAAACAATTATATTTAAAACCCAATCTCCTTCCATCGTTCTTCCCTTTAGGGTGGGAAAAAGGATCCCCGATGCGATCAGAGTGGTTCCCATAAGCGTCCGCCGCGCCTTTGTACGCCCAAACAAAAACAGGGGGGAAAAAGGTTGGCAGCTACAAGGGAAAAAGACTTTTTAAAAATTTTCCGGCCCTTTTTCTGAGGCAAATTTAAAGGGGATGAGATAAAAGGGCAATCGTGATAAAAAGAGAACAGTTTTTGTGAAAAAAGTTTTTTAGTGAAGTTTTATAAAAAGACAGGTGGCTTTGAGCGTTTAAACGCGGGAGGTTTCCCCGGGGTTTAAACCCCTCGAGACCGGGGAATCCTGAAATGAAGGGTTTTTTCCCGGGGTATTTTTTTCCGTTTTAATTTCCCCAGTGCAAAAGGGGTTGAGTCCCGGGGCATCCCTTTTACAATTTTTTCCCCAAGATCCATATTTTTTTCTAGGTTTGACACCTGGGAAAAAAAACCCCCTGGGGAGGTTTTCCCCCGAGAAATTTAAGGGAAAATTGGAAAAAAAGGGGTTTAGGTTTAGTTTAGTTGAAACAAAAAGGTGAAGGATGATTATAATATCATAAAAAAATAAAAAAAGTTTTGTTAAAGAATTTTTTCAATAAACCCCAACCCTTTCAAATGGTTTGGGAAAAGCCCCACAAAGCATTTTCCTAAGTCTGGTGCGGTTATTTTATTAACTCAAAACTGGTTTTTTAAAGGGGGGGGGGGAAATTTTATTTATAGGGGAACATGGGCAAAATACAAATTTTATAAAATTCGAACCAGAAATCGAACTCGGAACCTTTAAAACCCGTGTGGTTACAAGCGCAAAGGGGAAACTGTCCCAAAATTTTTCTTTAAACGGAACGCCTTTGTCCGTGGGGTTGCAAAGCAAATCCTGGCAAGGCCAATTTAAAACGGTTGATGGGGGCCCGATGATGAGAAAAAGCGGAGTCGTGGGATTTTTTCCCGACGATGATTTGGGAAAAGGGGTTTAATTTGGGGAATAGCGGCCACACCCCAAAAAATAATAAAAAAAAATAAATTTATTTAAAAGTCTACCCCCTCAGTTATATAATGAAATTTTTATTTTTGGGGGCCCGTAAATCAAAGCGACCCAAGCCCCAAACCCCGTTTGACCCCCCGGGGCAATCGGGCGAACTGGGGGGATAAAAAAACCAAAAATCGAATTGTAATAGGAAAAAATAAACAATCAGTGGTATGGACAGTGCGGAAAAATAAAGCGAAACAACGCCAGAATCAACAAAGGGCCCATTTAGAACAACTTTGAATTTATTTTGTGCTTTGTTTTCTAGGACGTTTTTAAAGTCACCGTTTAAAAAAACTCCTTTAAAACAAAAAACTGATGGACTTAAGTCCAAATCAGAAGGTTTAAAAAATTTGACTTTGACGGGGAAACGAACCCTGGACCTTTTTGCTTGGGGAAATAGATTTCGCTAAAAAACAAGACCAACGAGCCCCACAATTTAAAATTTAATTTTTTCAGGGATGTGGGTGGGGGGGCAAAAAGGGGTTTTTAGTATGAACGGTTTTCCATCCGGGCTTTTGTTTACCCCAAAATTTAATATTTTGACAAAACAACTAGTACTTCATTTATTTATACATGTTTCCAAAAGACCTGAAAATTGTGTGTTCTGACGATTGGCCTTAAAAGGCAAAATTTTTAGGGGGTTTAAAAAGGCTCTAATTTAAAAACATGAATTTGATTAAAAATCGTTTTTTAATTTTGGGTTTTGGGACGAAAAAATACGTGGTTTTTAATTTACCCTACGATTTTTCAGAATTAATTTGGGACAAAAAGTTAATAATAGCGCCCCAAATGGTTTTGAATCTCGAGTTTTAATTTCCCCGGGACTGCGGGCACAGCAGTTCGAGTGGCAATATTTAATAAATACTTGCTTAATTGGGAGTTAACGAACCATTTTTGAACTCCCCAGGGCTCAATTGGGGTTTGTATAAGCCCACGATCTCGCAGTTTACAAAATAACACGAGTTAACTTGTTCGGAATTACGTTTGCCCGGGGGCAAAGCATAAAGGGAAAAAGGGGTGTTTTGGGGACGGCCCATGTCAAAGAAGGGATGATAATACTTTGAATTGCATTGCCCTAGCGAAAAAGATCAAGCTAGTGAGGTGAAAAAGGGAAATTTTTTGACGTTATTTTTTGTTTATAAATCCTTGGTGAATTTAAATTATTTTCACTTTAAATTAAGTGAAACAAACAAATGTCGTTTTTACGCTACAAAGAAAAAAAACACCAAATTTGTATTTTCGTTTAATTCCAAATTTTTTTTATTTTTTTAAAAAAATTTTTTGGGAAAATTTTCATAAAGATATGCGAAACATGCATGGTGGCCCCGGTCGGGGGAATCCCAAAATTAAAAAATTGGGGCCTGCTAATTTTTTGAAATTTGTTTCCCCAAAAAGATTAGTTAATAAGGCATAAATTCTTTCAAAAAATTGACTGGAATAAATGATTGAAAACCGACGGCCCAATTTTTTTAAAACTTGGTCAAACCCTTTCAAGATAAACTAAAAGGGCTGCTTTATATCGTGACGGGGGTCAGATCTTTCGGGTTTAATCCACTGCCAAACTAGAGGGCCGGTTTTATTTAGCCAAAAAATTTTCAAAACCCCAAACCCAAAAATCTTGTGAATGATTAGTTTTGATGTGTAAATATCGCCCTGCTCGCCAAAATTTAAAAAAATAGCCAACAAAAAAGGCCGATTGTACCGCCAAATAAATTGTAACACGATTTCCACGTTTTGGGAAAGTTCAAAGGCCCCCGAGTATCTACCCAATAATTTGATCTAACATTTGAATTATGTTCTTTAGAGTAAAATGTTAAGGGAATCTGATGTATGCAGTAAAATTGGCGTGACTTCTGTAAACCTCTTTAACATCTCACCTAATTAATTATTGTATGATTGAAATAAACAGTTGTGTTTTGAATAATATACATTCACATTTTATATGAAATTTGGACTATAATATTGTGTAATTAAGTACCTTAAATGTTTATTTGTGAATTGTAATAAATAAGACTAAATAAGTATTGTATGCTAGATCCAAATATATTAAGAAAAGTTGAATTTAATATTAGACTAGGTTCGATGAAGTCACCGTAAGATAGCTACAAAAATAGATAACTATTTTTACGTTTTCACACACGCGCGCGACCCGGCACCTCCACCAAAATCATTAATAATACTTGCACATCCCTAGAGAAAATGAAATATCTTCTTGGAAGTGGAAGAACTATTTCAATGGTATTACTAACCCACACATAACCAAAAACTTGTAAAAATACAGCCAAACCTTACACACTCAATAGAAATGAGATCTAAAAAAGGGCCAAGCTCATCTACCCTTCCACATTTGCGCATTCTTAATTCATAAACGTACAGTGTCCCGTAACAACACCCTTGAAAAGCTTGGCAAAATAGAATTTGCAACTATTAATTTAAACGTAATAGTTAATCCAAATTCTTTTTTTCTAATTAATTTTAATGTAATGGTCATGCAAATTCTATTTTGCCAAGCTTTTCAAGGATGTTGTTACGGGACACTGTACGTTTATGAATTAAGAATGCGCAAATGTGGAAGGGTAGATGAGCTTGGCCCTTTTTTAGATCTCATTTCTTTTGAGTGTGTAAGGTTTGGCTGTATTTTTACAAGTTTTTGTTATGTGTGGGATCTCATTACTTTTTCAAGTTTCATTGCAAAATTATTTGTTAAAATATAATAATTTTATCAGTCGATTTAATTGCTATGGTATTACCAATTAACAATAGAATGAAAAAAATATAGTGGTCCAAAGACTTGCTTTTTGTAAACAATGTAGGCGATTATTGTCACGTAACTATAGTTACTTGTTGATTGTATGCCTGTATAAGGCTTATTTTAAAACCTTTATTTGGAAGCCTTCCAGCATTTTTTTTTAACTTTTTCTTTCAAAAGGGAATTACATCACTATTACCTTAATGTCCATGTAAAATATGAACGTTGTAGCCCCACCCGTTTGGTCAGAATCGCTGGGCAATTGAAACTGACGAATTAGATAGTATTAGTAGTAGCCAGTAGTAACTAACATCCTTAAAGTGATTTTGAGCATGTTTCAAGTCATATTTTCATCAAGAAGGAATGCTCGTACCCCAACAAAATTTGGCATTGTGTTGTCGGGTGCCTAAATCCCCTCGATTTTGATAGTTTTCAAGTTCACATCACGTTTCATGATGGCTGGGTGACACCTCGAAATCACCCCAACTCTGCTTGCTGTATAAGGTGCCTGAGTGTGTAGCGCACCGCGGCTTGGCTGCGGCGCCCTAACGGGCACCTAGATAGTATTTATAATAGAAGTGTTTTTTTTAAGTAAAACATTATCCTTCCATGCACGGTATAGTTAACAAAATACCGGGACACTTTCTCCCCAAAAATTGCAAACCGGTACAAAACGCCATTTTAATGAGTCTCTCGAGACACCGGTGTACGAGTGTTCTGAAAACGGTACTGTACGGTCAAATTGGCACGACTGGACATATATATGTGTTTAACCTTGGTTTTATAGTAGGCGACTATGACGCTGTTATGTATATATATAATATAAATATATACGATAATATATATATTTAACTTTAAGTCCAATAAATATTCAATAACTCTTTCTCAAGGGGTCAACCTTCCTGATTTAATCTTGCTGCAGAGATAAATAACAAATTATTATGATATAACTGAGACTGACATTTTAAAAAAACGAGTATTTTACTCAAGCTTTTCCTACATTTACAACCTACGATGTAAGTAACTTACTAAATGTTGCATGACGGTTGTCTTGAAGGTAGTGAGCTGAAGAGTAATCCTATGTAAATTAACCCTTTGTGAATTCTAAAGGGCTGCCATCTTGTAATATCTTCCAAAGACGTGAGAAATGTTCTACTTAAAACTCATTTGAATTTAATGAGAGCTCTAGGTTATGTGTAAGATCCTGCCATGAAATACTGCAAGAAAGTGTGATACAGTCTTGTCGCATTGATACTGCGTTAGTGTATTTAAATTTAGATGAAAATATAAATTTTAAAACGTTAAGCTTTTTTTCAGAATAAATAAATATCATCAGTTCTCATAAATTAAATTGAACCTTGTGAGAGTGATTTAAATTTATTTTTTGTAAATCTATTGTTACATAGCATGAAATTGGAGTCACTATAGACTCATTATTTCAAGGAAATTTTCAGATAACAAATCATGTTAAACTAGTACAATTGATTGAAATTAACAAGACGATTCGACAATAAAGAGAAGTAGAAATTGTTTTAGATAACAACACATACCGTACTAAAATTAAAATAAGAGTTGTTTTACTCATCGAAACCTATACTGACCATATCTTAAAAACATAATAAAATATGTGCACAATTTTGGGGTTGTGTCAGTTTAATTTTCAATTCATTATAATCCGTTATGTATAATTTACATTAAAACAACAGTACATCAAACAATTCAAAGTGTAACATGTGTTTTGATTGATGATGTCATACATAGTAACGTTATATTGTCTTATGAGTATGACTACAGAGAAGTAAAGATTTGTTTCACCTACGACTGAGATTAACTTCGTTATCGATGATGTTTGTCGAGGCAGCGTTCAACTGCGCGACCACCGGAACTACTTGTTGCCACTACTAACACAACAACTTGTTGATACTAGACGCTCATCTCTAGATACTTTTACCGAGGCAGACGTTAAATAAAAAACAAGGGAATTACCGAAAAAACTTCACTTTTACGTGAACTATTTCCACAATGATACACATGTTATTGAAGTTAAGGGTGCCATTTACATCAAGGAAAGATTGAATTTATGGTTGATCGTTATTAAAAATGACTTTTGATGTTTCCACTATTTCGAAGATAGTAAAACGATGTCGTTGGAATTTAGGAAATATTTAGCAATAAAATAACAATTTGTTTCTTAGTTACTATAAAATGAATATTATTAAAGGAAATTAGACTGTTAAAAATCCATTGTATTAAAGAAGGAATTATGTACACATAAAAAGTTAAAGCAAATATTAAAGTAAAGGTTTATTGTTCGGTAAACCTTTAATAGCGCTAATCAAATGTGTAAATGAAAAGATTACAATGTAAATGTGAACGTAAGACTCTGTCCTATAACGAAATAGGTACTCACGTTTCTATGTAACTATGCTGTCGTTAAAAATTACGACAACCCTTTGACAAAAATAGTATAAAATGTCGTATAATTCGTACTTTAAAAAGTTAATGTTTCAATGTTAAATTCATTCCTGTCAGCCTCGTTGAAAATAATAAGACTTCTTCGAAAATTTAGTAAAAAACACCTAAAATACTTATTCCACGTATGACACAAATAATAAATAAATAATCCACAAATAACACAGATTATTATCATAATAAACACTACTAAATAAACAAATTTTAATACATTTAGTACAATCCAGAATATATTGCGGAATTGTGTTATTAATTTTACCTACGGGAGTGTTTCCCGACTAACCAAATCGAGAAATTCCGCCATATTTAATAAAAATGATCCTTTTTTTAACTACAAATTATGCTTTTTTAGCTCGATATTGAAATATAAATAAATGTCTAGAATGTTTTTCAAAGGCTGAAATAACTTAGTGTGTAGAGTCCTGGACCAACTCGTCGCATGTATCAACCATCTTGTTTCGCGAGAGGAGAAGTAAGAACATTATATTGTATTTCATCGCTCGCTGTGTCACTCTCGCGTCACGTGGGCAGAGTGTGTGTGGGGGGGGGGGTAGGGGGGGGACTGAGAGGTTCTGTGAAACGCAGCTGCGGCTCCGAGGCGGGAGTGATTGCAGACACGGGCGACGTGCGAGGCCTAGGAATACAACGCTTGGCGCATACTTCGCGTTTTCATATTCCGGCTGTCTGTACTCTGTAAGATAATCTTACCTCACCCTTTCAGACCCATTGTCCATGATCAGGACATAACTTTCTAAAGTTATAACCGGGTAAAAGATAGTTTTTTCAATTTGACCCCATTTTTCCCCCATGAAAAATAAATACCTTTTATCCCCATCCCGATTGGACGAAAAGTACATTTTTAAGAGAAGATTGAAAATACACATCTGCAAAAAAGGCTAAAAATGGGGAAAATTTCGTTTGTCCCGGAAAATTAATATAATTCAAGTATTGCTACTATTTGAGATATAAAAAAGTAAAATATGCAACAAAATCAGAAAAATATCTAGTAAAATGAAGCTTTAATTAAAGCCCAAAATTCACTAAAACACGATAAAAAAATATTTGAAAAACTATGAATCTTAGAAAAAATTAGTAATTTGATCTTCTTATTTCGCACTTAATTTTGACCAATTTAATTTGGTGCTGAAAGGGATAATGTACCGAACAAACATTTATCTGATCTTCTTATTTCGCATTAAACATCTCAAGTTTATAATAAATTATTGTCACATAATTTCCAATTTCCAATTTGAATTATGTTCTTAATCTTCTCTCTTGTAATCACAGAAATTTACTTATTTTTTTTTATTGTGCATTATGCTGTTTTCAATTTATTATTCAAATAAGTTCTCTCAGACGCTCTATATGTGTTCAATAAAATCAAATTTCCGTAATTAACTAGTAAATTATTTACTAGTTAACTTTGACTCTTTATTCGACGGAATTACACCACAACTAAACACTTGTAAGCTCTTACATTTTTCCTTGTTAAATGTTTAACAAGTAACGTTCATTCAATGCAACGCATCTATATACTTCTCGAGTTTGCAATCAGTACGTATCTTTACGCTCAACACATTAATGTGAAATAAATATATAATTATATGTTTTAAAATTTATTATTATTTCTTTCAACAAACCAATATACAAATTACACTTAACATGTTGAAGAGAATCATAAAGGTCTGTCTGAAAGTGTAGTCGTTGTAACATGTGCTTATAAAACCTGATTCGGCCCTTTCGTACGTTAGTAAATAATTGTGTTCAAGATCACTTCGTTGTGTTATCTATCAATCTGTGTCCGAAGTTCTGTATTCCCGAGTCTCGACGTATTTTTAACATATCACTATCACATTTATATAATTCAATTTATTAAAATCCTGTTTTTTATTTATATTTAGTGTATCTATTGAAACTTTCTTTTTATAATTATACTACGAAGAAATTTAAATCATAATTATTCCATTTATTTTAAGTTCACGTTTTAAAATATTTCCACCTGAAATGTTTCCACCGGCCTTTAGAGTCTCTATACTAAAGCTAGATGAAGAGATTCGGACGTAAAGGGTAAATTAATTGACGACGCCGATTTAATTTACTTCGGAAGTAATTACAGAAATACGAAACAACTAGCTGTTTAATTATACTAATTACTTATCCTGTGATTGTGCAATCCAGTGAGTTAATTAATTAAAAACTTCACACTGGATTAAACTAATTCACTTAATTCTAATGAGGAACATTTCAATTGATTTCGATTTCGATTTCCCAGGGAACTTTCAGGATATTTCCAGAGCAGTTGCGATAAGAAGCGGTGAGGCTGTGGACCCGCCGCGTTGGGTATGATAGTTAGCTCTATACCCGCGGTAGCGACTACCACTAATACTTCGTTCCGATTTGAATAGATTTGTTGAACATATTTTATTATTTTGTATAGATCTGATATTTGAGAAAATATTCTGAATGTCCATACGATGCAGCATTTAGCACTAAAGTTGGTGTATTTTGTGAAATCGTGAACGCAATTCTTATTTTACCAATATAATCAAAATTAGTTTCGTAAGAATGAGCCTTGAGCTATGGAGCCTTCTTAATACTTCGTTCCGATTTGAATAGATTTGTTGAACATATTTTATTATTTTGTATATATCTGATATTTTAGGAAATATTCTGAATGTCCATACGATGCAGCATTTAGCACTAAAGTTGGTGTTATTTTGTAAAATCGTGAACGCAATTCTTGATTTTACCAATATAATCAAAATAGGATTTATTAGAAAGTACAATGATTAGATTTCTGAGAGCCTTGAGCTATGGAGCCTTCTTAATACTTCGTTCCGATTTGAATAGATTTGTTGAACATATTTTATTATTTTGTATAGATCTGATATTTTAGGAAATATTCTGAATGTCTAAACGATGCAGCATTTAGCACAAAAGTTGTTGTTATTTTATGAAATCGTGAACGCAATTCTTTATTTTACCAATATAATCAAAAAAGGTTTTATTAGAAAGTGCAATGACTAGATTTCTGATACCCTTGAGCTATGGAGCCTTCTTAATACTTCGTTCCGATTTGAATAGATTTGTTGAACATATTTTATTATTTTGTATAGATCTAATATTTTAGGAAATATTCTGAATGTCCATACGATGCAACATTCAGCACAAAAGTTGGTGTTATTTTGTGAAATCGTGAACGCAATTCTTTATTTTACCAATATAATCAAAATAGGATTTATTAGAAAGTCTTCGGATTGGATTTCTGAGAGCCTGAGCTATGGAGCCTTCTTAATACTTCGTTCCGATTTGAATAGATTTGTTGAACATATTTTATTATTTTGTATAGATCTGATATTTTAGGAAATATTCTGAATGTCTAAACGATGCAGCATTTAGCACAAAAGTTGTTGTTATTTTATGAAATCGTGAACGCAATTCTTTATTTTACCAATATAATCAAAAAAGGTTTTATTAGAAAGTACAATGATTAGATTTCTGATAGTCTTGAGCTATGGAGCCTTCTTAATACTTCGTTCCGATTTGAATAGATTTGTTGAACATATTTTATTATTTTGTATATATCTGATATTTTAGGAAATATTCTGAATGTCCATACGATGCAGCATTTAGCACTAAAGTTGGTGTTATTTTGTAAAATCGTGAACGCAATTCTTGATTTTACCAATATAATCAAAATAGGATTTATTAGAAAGTACAATGATTAGATTTCTGAGAGCCTTGAGCTATGGAGCCTTCTTAATACTTCGTTCCGTTTTGAATAGATTTTTTGAACATATTTTATTATTTTTATAAATCTAATATTTAGGAATATCTGATGTCCATACGATGCAACATTCAGTACAAAAGTTGGTGTTATTTTGTGAAATCGTGAACGCAATTCTTTATTTTATTAATATAATCAAAATTAGTTTTGTAAGAATGTACAATGATAAGATTGCTGAGAATTCAGTGTCGTTTAATTCTCATCTAAACTTAGTTTGGTATATGGTTTTATCAGTATCATGCCACTTTGTAGTAACATGGCAACTACAAACATTCAAGACAATTTTACGAGAACGTTCGAGTTTTAGTGCACTCTAACTACAATCGTGTCGTAAAGAAGAATTGTCTTCACGTTTTGAGCAAATTTGCTGTACGAAATTGCGCAATTTATATATATATACCCCAGTCGGGGCAAACTTTTTCGACAACTGCTATGAATCAATAACTATGTCCTTAAAGCGGGCTTATGCTTAAAAATCTTATATTCATATATATATATATATATATATATATATATATGTTCGAGTTTTAGTGCACTCCAACTAAAATAATGTCGTTAAGAAAAATTGTCTTCACGTTTTGAGCGAATTTGCTGTACGAAATTTCGCAATTAATGTATATATTCCGACTTTGTTTTTACGACTTGAGCATCGCTTTGAAGTAAAGCTGTCTTTGAGGATATTTTCTGGAAATCAAGATGTTTCTGTAGTCGTAAAAGAAATCAAAATTCTTCAGTGGAGGCTGGAATGTTCAGAAGGCTTTTATACGACTCGACAAAGTCCCCCCCCCTCCCCCCCCTACGACCCCCGTGCAACCGTGGCCGGGTCTGGACTTAGCAAGGAATTATTGGAATACGATTATCATGCCAGCCAAGCTGCGTCATCGATGCAAAGTCAAGTAATTAGTTAATAGTTCGACTCGTTTAGAAAACTAAGTTCGGAAACTGCTTCACTCCGCTTCGCTTCTGTTACATCAAACCGACCAAGTATAATCAACGTTTTCAATCAATTTTGTTTGATTCTATTTTTCAAAATATAGACGAATTTTTAAATATATTCAAGTATTTTGCTAAATTTAATCAACTGTTAAACAGTACATAATACAAGAGAAATAGACGCACACGTCGCCAGCACCCAGCTGCAGACTCAGAGTTGTGGTTCTGTTTCGTAGATAACAAACATATTTTGTCATAAGAACCATCACAATTCACATTTTATCATTGCATACAATTAATATTTAACCAATAAACAAAACAAATAGGTTAATTCAAATGAAGAAACATAATTCTGAAATAATAATTAAAATTGGTAGAACTAACTATTGTATTGCATTTCAAGTCGTCATAATTCCTTAATTGATTTTAAGTGAGATCTTTGCTCAGAAAACATCTCTTAGAAAGAGGAAATGCAGTTAACTATAACGAAGTACAAGTGGAAATGCATCAAGGATCGCCATGCAACTACTTGTTGCCAGCTAATAGGAAACACTTATGAAGTGTTATGAAATGTATAACACTGTCGGCCGTAGATTTAAGCAAAGAAACTATAAAATAGATACAAGTTAAATTTGGGTTTCAAATTTAAACTTTTAATTTACATTTTAAAAGTTTTATACATCGACAATTTGATGGCCAGGCAACTTTTGGTTACCTTATTGCAACTAGAATAAATACATAAACTAAACAGTATTCAAAACTGATTCCAGGCCTTTAAGGGTTGGTATTTTAAAGATACGTTTAAACTTAGTTTTCTACAAGTTAAACATAAGAAGAACTTTGTATTTGTTAAGTGTTCGAGATTGTTCAAAACGAAAAAAGTTTAATTCCCATTTAAAATTATTTTTTTACGTTGTTTCTTTCGTATCTTTCTTGAAGAGAAAAATGATTTTAAATGACTACAATTTACATCCACCCCGACTAGAACACAGGTCAAAACATTATGCACGCCCCTGCTTGTCTGTACATCAGGTAGCCCGGGCAAGACAGGTAGGACGAGGGTGCGTAGGTTGTAGCATTACCTACGCTTCTACCTCAGTTGCAAGACAACGCTCAGCCATGGATCAATAACTACAAACACAAATACATACAACAATCCCGGGTCGGAAAAGAGATTTTTAATTCTGGATTGTATTAAAATTAAATCACTGGTGTTACCGACAGTGATGGGTCAAGTGTCGACTCTGATTCGTGAGGTTCCGGGTTCAAATTCCGTCTACACCGGGAATCTTGACTGAAGGTTTTCCCCGAGGTTTTCCTCAGTTGTTAATGCTTATTTTAGGGATTGAGTCCTATTAAACAGCCCTCGGATATCCCTTCACAATTGTCCTATCCGCAACATACCTTGTTAGACACCTGAAGAGGGGCATGAATTGCACCCTGGGCAGAATTCCCAAGAAAATTATTAAAATTTCACTGGTATTTGAGTGTCAAAACAAGGGGAGAAGGTTACCGTTATTATAAAACGTTCACAAATAATATAAATAAATCATAAAACGCTATCTTTATTGTTAAATGATTCTGGCGGTGTCCGCGGGTGGAATCGTGACCAGGAAATACTGGGATCTAGTTGGTCATTGTTCGCTCGTCTATGGTGTCTGCGCCTACAGGGTTGGCTTGGTCGGCTCTTAATGTAATGTCCCCCACTGAAAATCAGTTATGTGACTGAGTGGGTAGACTCTAAATACGAATTTATTTTTTTATTTTATTAATTTATATCTTCATGGTGGAGGTCCCGTTTCAGTAAAAAAACGCATGTCAATCCGGGATATGTTCAATGCTTATCGTGAGACGTGACGTCCGTTTTTTGTTGACAAAAATTGCTATCGTATTTATTTATTTTAAAGGTCATTTATAAATTTTATGTTTAAAAATGTTCAAATAATCGTAAAAATCTAAATTATTGTTTTATAATGAAAACTAAGGGGTATATTAAATATCTTAGTGTTTTGGTGGAGGTGCCGGGTAAGCGATTTTCTATCTGTTTTTCGTTTTTCTCTACTTTTCTCTACTTCAAAAAAGCTTCACAATATTTTAACGCACATACTGACGGTAGGACTTTGCTCATTAACCTAATGCTGGTTCCTAGTTGATGGAAGAGTAATCGTTCAGCTAGGTTGAGGTATTCTATTAAATGCTGATCATAAGTGAACATGTGACGTCACACGTAGCAGAGTAAACACGAGTGTACTTAAAAACAAAACCATAATGAAATAAATTCGTATTTTGAGTTTACGCACCCACTGACGTGACTTATTTTCAGTGGAGACTTTAATATAAAGCAGACTAAGCCAACCCTGTGAGAGCCATCGCCATCGACGAGCGAACTTCGGCCAACTATAAAGAACGGTGTTTTTAAGAGGGAAACACAGACATTTGTTTTTCTAGGTTCGGGTATTCCAGTGTCGCGTATCTGAGTATCTTTTCTAGGCATGAGCCCTCCCCCAAGTCCCCCCCAGGCCCCTCCTCGTTACCTCCAGTGCAAGGCCTGATAAAGTATAGTCAAGCACGTACACTTGAGAGATATACACTTACGTTTCAAGTCTACATCTATATTTCCAAGCTTACGTCAGATATGTAAACGGAAAAAGGAACATCCAATTAAAACTTAAAAGACTTCAGTTTACTCCAATTTAATGATGTAGCTCAATCAAAACGTTTTGTGATATTTTATTACAACGTACAAAATAAGTTTATATGTAAGTAAAATAAATAAAATAAAAGAAATTGTATTTAGTCTACCCACTCAGTCACACAACTGATTTTCAGTGGGGGACAGTAAACTCAAAGCGACCAAACCAACCCTGTAGCCAATGACGCAATCGAAGAGTGAACGATAACCAACCAAAGATTTATATTTTTTAATAGGAAATATAGCAATCAGTGGTATGGACAGTGCGAACACCCGCGGATCAACGCCAGAATCAACAAAGCCGATTCAGAACAACTTTAAATTTATTATGTGCCTCGTTCGTTGCTAGGACGGCTCCAAAGTCACCGTTTACAATTTTTTTAAGACAAGAACGGATGGACTGAAGTCCGAATCAGAAGTTAAAAAACTTCTGACTTGGCGGGAATCGAACCTTGGACCTTCTGCATTGGAAGCAGATACGCTAACAACAAGACTAGCGAGCCACACAAAGTAGATGTCCAGGCCATTGTATGGGTTGCTAGACGGGGATGGAGGGTAGAGTATTTAGTAGCTTGAAGACCCACAATATAATGAGGACTTTAACAACTTTTACAAACCTAGCGATGGTGCTAACTTAGTCAGCGTGCGTGTATTTGTTTTTGTTGTAGTTGATACACAAACAACGCTTCACTGCAAATGACAATACCAGGTTGCAGACAATATAGCACAATGTGTTTCCCCGAAAACAGAAATCAACTATAATATGAAGAAGGAAATCGTAGAAAAAGATAGAAATGTGTCCAGCTTACCACCTAACTTTTATGTTTGAATAGAAAGCAAGAAATAAATAAATAGTAACTTTTACTGAAGCCTCCACTGGGCAACTGCGAAAGGAAAGGCAAAAATAGTAACTATGAGTATTCGGAAGAAGAGGTAGAGTTTTTTCAGTAATAATTTTCAATTTATCCACGTTTGAAAATATTCAAGTTTTCATGATTTTTTTGTAGTAAGCGTCTCTGCTTCCAATGCAAGAGGTCCAAGGTTCGATTTCCGTTACAAGGAGAAGTTTTTGGACATAAGTCTATCAGTTCTTGGCTTGGGAATTTGTAAACGGTGACTTTGGAGCCGTCCTAGCAACGAGGCACATAATAATTTTAAAGTTATTCTGAATCGGTTTAGTTGATTCTGTCGTCGATCCGCGGGTGTTCGCACTGTCCATACCACTGATTGGTATTGTTATATTAAAAAAATATCGATCTTTGGTTGGTTATCAATCACTCGTTGTTGATTTGGTCACTTTGGTTTAATGTTCCCCACTGAAAATCAGTTACATGACTGAGTGGGTAGACTCTATATTCGAATTTATTGATATTTATTTTTTATGCATACGAACATTTCCAAGGCCGACGCCCAGCTCGATGATTGAGCTCTGGACGTGACTGTACTTGCTCTAGGTGGAATGAGTATTGTTGCACGTGACTGTACTTGCTCTAGGTGGAATGAGTATTGTTGCACGTGACTGTACTTACTAGTTGGAATGAGGAATACGTAGAATATTGTTGCACTTGAGTCGTAACTAACAAGCACGTAACTATTGATCAGGGAGGCAGTGGATTTAACTTCGGAACTTTGTGTTGCTATTCAGCCATTCAACTACAAGGACCTAAACGTACACGGATGAATTCGGCCGGTTTGATTAAAAGTAAAGTTCAGAGGAAAAGTTTTCTATGGCCTATTGGATTCCTGTGCTGACAGCTACAAAAGCAACGAATCATCGTCGAGAAGTCCGAAGTATGCGCGCGCATGCCAATGTATGTGCGTGAATGCGTGAATATTGTTATGTTTGTAAATTGGCTGTTATTTAGTTTAAAGAAACTATGAATTATTTGATTTAAGTTTCTCTCATACTTGTTTCTACTGACTTTTTGTTAACATTACAAGTAGAATTTCGAAATTTTCAAATTATTCTATTTATTAAATAAAAGTGTGTCATCGTCGTTTCAGGACAAGATGGCTCAACTTTCTTTTAAAGTCATGCTATCACGTTTTATTTTTTTAAGACGAGACTTGGAAGCAGGGGAAGAAGATAAAAGTAAAGTAGGAAGACCAAGAGAAAGATGGGGAAGATTGATCGAAGGAGACGTTGAAGAGCGAGGTGAATCGTGGAACCAGGTGACGGAAGTGAAGCTGTGGGAGGACAGGGGAGAGGGGGGTAAACTGGAGGAGAAGCAGATGCAGGATGAAGAGGAAGAAACGCTGAGCCCGGCAACCTAGGCACAAAACAGTTTCCTGTCCTAGATATCGGTGTGAAGAGCACCACTCAACCCGAAATTGTTGGAAATAAGTTAGATGATGATTATTATTATCATCATTATTCTATGAATTTCAAAATTCAAAATGTACAAACTATTTTCTAAATATTAATAATTGTATTAAAATTACAACTCTGGTATTAAAGTTTCTTTTTAACATAGAAGAACTAAGTTTGATGGCAAATTATGCGTTTGGTGGAGGTGCCGAGTTATCGATTTTCTGTCTGTTTCTCGTTTTTCCGCTATTTTTATCTACTTCTAAAAAGCATCACAATAATATATTAACAGATTATATAAGTCATTATTTAGGAAATTATGACATGCCTATCAGCTAAACCCCTCGTAATAAATGTGCACAACAATTCTCATTCATGTATCGTTCCGTTAAAGTTATATCACCAAATGACACGAACCTTAAAATGGAAAATGTGTTTTGAGTGATCGTTACGTATTTATTTCAAATCGTGATTATTGAATGTTTGCATGTCATGGGTACATAGGCTAAGACTATAATAGTTTTAGACTTTCTAGCGCAAAGCTAAAAAAATCACACGAAAATAATAAGATGATATAAAATACAGCAGAATAATTCGCGAAATGGACCAGACAATTTAAAAGAAGATGAATTTATGTTTCTGGTTCAGACATTTTAATATGGATTTTGGATAACAATGGAATATATTGGATTAGAATTGGATAATGTAGTTTTTTGCACTGCTTTTCGGGTCCAGACCCTAGATAAAATAGACGGATACGATACGCGGCAGTGCAGTACCTTTTCCACTCAAAAGCTAGGAAAAGAAAATAGAAATACAGCTTTGCCGCTTTCCACTTGTTTTTCATCATTCAAGTGTATAACATACATAAACATACACAATTACATAGAATATTATACAATGTATGATACCTTTCAGTTTAAATAGTTTCTTGAACATAATTTATGTATCTTTAATGTCTTTAATATATTCATACAATTTTTATGCACGGCAGTCTTCAGTGGTTAATTTGTACAGAAAAAGATGGGTATAAGCATTGGTCGAATTGGAATAATTTATTTTGGGGAATAGTTTAATTTTTGATAATATCGACATGTATGGACTTGCGTGAGCCGTAAGGGTCTGGGGCAAAGCCCTACCTAGCACCTGGAGGAGAAAATTGTCTGTTGTACTGCGATCTGATAGAGGAAGATACTAAATTACTAATTGCAATAATTGATAGGAAACGTTTTAATTGCGCGTTAATTTCTATGGATTTAATATTTGCTAAAGTTTCTGTTTTATTTTTAGAAAGGTGAGTATACTGCGTATACCCACGAAAATAGGTGGGTATACTGCCAGTAATTGCGTCCATTACAAATTAAGCACCGGCAATCTTGTAGTGAATGTTAACATTTTTAATGTTGTACTTATACAATGAATTTATTCATTAATTAATTCTGTATAAGTCATCACCATCCGTTTTAACTTTAACTGTGTGTATTTTTCTCACTATTGTCTTGTATTTATAAAATATATAGTACCTGTTCTCGTTCAATGGTGTTAGTGCTGTTCAAGACTTGAAATCATAGATAATGACAACAAATAATAATATTCAACGATCACAAAGTTTGAAAATAACGCCATCACTTGTTTATGCGTGTAACAAAACTGTATTTTGTGCATCCCTCTTGACGGAAATTGAATCGATACCCTGCCAACAGGTGGACTTTAACCGAATCAACAGCTTTGAAGGAAAACCACGGGGGTCTTCCATACCCGTCACGATCTTAAACAACGCGCAATATCCACAAAGCTAGAGTCAGATAGCTTTGAACAGGGACGAAGTATTCAAAAGGTGACAACGATAAGAAACTTGAAAGCGAATTATCGGAGATAGGAGCTGATTCTATAATATTGTATATGCACTCTTAATTTGGTGTACTAAAGAATTAAAAAAAAAATATTAGAAATCAATATGAAAATATGGATAAGTATAAAAACACTTGTACTCTGACAATTAGTATAAATTTATACACACTTGTATGTACACTTTTGTATAGTATATTATTGTATAAAATGTAAGTTTTTAAAAATTGTAATGTTATTATGCGAAGTAGGTTGTAAGACACTGCAATTAGGGCTATACTCTTTTCTAACAACCTTTCACGGATAAAGCTAATACATACTCTAGTGTATGTTTAGGGAGGGGCAGGGGGAGGGGGGTATCTATTGTTTAGAAAAATACAATGAAATATATTTTTTAAAACATCATAAACTAGCAACAACAAAAAACAACAGATGTTTAGAACTTGAATTAAACAGAAAAACAATCTAGGGTGTTACTGTTTGGATCTTGATTTTTGACTTCGAGTCGAGTTCGAGTATTAGAAATAACTCGAGATTCGAATCCAATTTGCATGGGAGAACTTCGTTTTTTTATTTCACTATTACTCTTTGACAATACTTATTTTGTAGAATATTACTTTCATACATTGATGTTAGTATGTATGTTCCAAAAGTGAAGACAGCTAGGGTAACATTTAATTTATTAAAAATGCTTTCTCTCTCTCTCTCTCTCTCTCTCTCTCTCTCTCTCTCTCTCTCTCTCTCTAGAGAATTTTAAAGATAATCAAAAAATACTATTAGGACTAGGCTGTGACATAAATTATCATTCAATCATCGATATTGAATGAAAATGTTGATATCTTAATATTTTTGACATTTTATTATTTGTTCAAAAAAAGTTCAAAACTTCAAAAAGTATACAAATTTGTATGAAGACACATGGCTTAATATTGAGGCAAAAAAGGGTTGGTAAGGTAGCGTCATTAATGTATAACGACTTTTACGTATTCACACCCGAGTTTAATGATCCAGCACTTCAACCATAATAATACGCACGAATCTGGAGGAATTACTATAGGCTACCCGGCACCTCCACCAAAAGCATTATCTTTTTAATTTTAAAATTTCAAAATAATTTTACTCGAAATTTCGTGACTTTACACTTTCCTATTAAAAACATAAATTATATCAAGAAAAATACAAAAAAAAAATTAACGTGCAAACAATCAGGAGGTTTGTCTAAACTCCGAAACGGAAATCGGGAAATGAACATCAAATCACGACAGAAGTTAATGTTATAATAATTTTAGTTGAGAATGTCCGTTAGACGTGGTTCTTTGGTCTTGTGGTAAGCGTGTCTGTTCCAATGCAGAAGGTCCAAGGTTCGATTCCCACTCAAGGCTCAAGGCTTTTTAACTTCTCAAGTGGACATAAGGTCATCGGTTATTGGTTTAGGAATGTGTAAACGGTAATTTTGGAACCGTTCTAGCAACGAGGACAGTAATATATTCTAAGATTGTTCTGATATGAGCCTTCTTGATTCTGGTGTATCTTCGGCGGGAATCGTGTCCAGCTTGATTGATCGGTTTTCCCCAAATTAAATATGCCGGTCTCTAGTTGGTCATTGTTCGCTTGTCGACAGTGTCGGCACCTACCTGGTTGGCTTGGTCTGCTTCAAATTTAATGTCACTCACTAAAAATCAGTTCTGTGACTGAGTGAGGAGTCTCTTAATACGAATTTATTTATTTATTCATCAAAATCAGCATAGAAGAAATCCCAGTTTTTATTCCAGCGAGAGTATTTTCAGAAACATCGAAATTATCTAAGTAGTAGTAGCCACGTTTACTTTGAATATTTTGAAACTTATAAAATGACAAAGTTTCCAAAACTCTCATGAAATTTTCTGAGAAGTTCTTAATTCCGTCTCAGTGATTGAAGCATGTAGCAAGTATTAATACACGACGACGTATAGTGGCTCCTACAGAGGCTGCACCTAAGTAAACAAGAAGATATCGGGAGAGAAACTCGAGCCAAAGTAGATCTCAAACTAGGCAAACACACTGACTAACTAACTTAACTTGTTATGCTGAATCATTTGATCTGTAAGATCTGAACAAATAAAGAGGGCAGAGTACAAACTTGGAAAGTAAACGTGAATATAACTTCATAAATAATATTTAGAGACGATATTACGTTATATATTTATTCCTAAGAATCTGTTTAATGTTAATTCGGTAGTATATACCTTTAATTATGTATACGGTACTTGGTAGTAAGACACATTTGTGCAATGGGGCTTAGCTCTGATTCTTACTCCATCAATGTGCATTGTACAAGGGGTATACCATGTATTATATGTACTGTGTTATAACATTGAAAATAAAATAACGTTTATTTTAAAAAACTACTAAAACATCAGAAACGAACCAATAAAGTTCAAGTATAGAGCTCGAGACACTGATTCTCGAAGTCCCGGATTCTATACCTGTCACCGGCAATCCTGACTGAATATTCTTGTCTTCAGTAGGATACGTGATTGCAAGGGATGATCCTCTTCATCAACACTCAGACATTCCCTTCACGAATACCCTACTTCCAAAATACAAGGAAGACGCGCGAAGAATGGCTGCAATTCGCCTTGGCCAGGATCAAAATGATTTTAATATTATTTTCGATCTTATTTTAAAATTTGAATCGCACTCGTTCACTATTGTTAGCTAGTGAAGTTGTTGGATATGGACATAACTTATTTCACATTAATAGGGGTAACTCATTTAATTTATACCAATAATATGTACACATTTATAAAATAAATTTAACAAAAGAAACTCATTGTATATAGAATATACATCCTTTAATACTAATGGGAATCTATTTAGCAATTATTTCGCCTTAGATGTGTAAAAATCAAAATAAAATACTCTTTTTATAATCACAAATAAAATCCCTTCTAAGTATGCATTCATGTGACCGCCTGATTTGCTTCTATGGAGCAGAATGCTTCTTTATGCATCACTTTTATGTCCAAATGTGCCTGTGCCACGTCTCACGACAACAACTGGTAACTATCTCATAGGTTATATCTATTCTATCAACATAGGTTCTTTGTTGAAATTACCTTGATAAAGAATGTTTTGGGAGCCTTGAGGTCAAGAAGTCGGGGACTACTTTTTTTAAAGTACCATTTTGTGTACTAGGCACTCTACAGGAGAGTTCAATGCTTTGTAAGATATAACTATAGTGTGCTCTACAACATAGACATCCCATATAATTGGCTAGACTAGCAGTCAGCGGTCCACTTCCGGGACAATTGGAAGCCATCTTGAATGGGTGAGTTTGCATGTTAATTAGATGGGAGCGATTAATCGAAAAAATATTTTTAAAGATGGCCGCCAGTTTGGCAGGTGAGCATATCAGACTTTAACACCAAATGATTACTAAATTCCTGTATGCAATAACTTTGAATTGTTTCTGTTTGTTCAATACCATGATGCACAAGCTAAAACCATATCAAACAATCCAGTAAAGTACTTTATTGCATTAAAAAAGCATAAATTAAAACGCCAAACCGCCATCTTGAATGGGTGAGATTGACGCTTCAATTTGGTACACTCGCGCCTGTGCGGAGGTATTGGAGACTGCGTATCTAGCCTACTTTAGGTGTTAAGATATCTATGCTCTACAATTACAATCTGTGAACTTAATAGCTTCGCGTTCTATTTCCGGAACTACCGTATCAGTGTTTGTTGATAAGAATTGTTGCACATCAATATTACTCCTCTATGTTTAATGCTAACAAATGGGAATGCGCATTAAGAAAGTATTTAAAGTCAACACATTCACGAATTTACATAAATAAAACACAATGCAAAATATACTGTAAACGCGCATTTTATTCAAGTCTCATATTATGGTTAACGGTTTGCAATTTATTTTTTAAATTGCTTATTAGCTTAAGTTCACTTGAAAATGTTACCAACAGAGGTAACGAAACGCCAAGGTACGTTTATTTGTTACATTATGGCGGGACATTCCAAAATAATACAATATTTTGACTCCCATTTTGTTGAAAATAATGCATTTTAAAACATGAATTAATAGTGTTATTGGTACTTACGCGCTAGTTCAAGATTCTTGCGCGTGACTGTACGCGATTACCGCAACTGTTTACGATGGTAAACGGTAGTTAGTTCGTCCGTTAAATAATGTACAGTTGTATCACCTCTCGTTTAAGCGTCATTACTATTTAAAAGTATCTCGATAAATTGCGTTTACAATCAACATAATTAACTGAGTCCTACGGCCCACTCCACATTTCCCCTCGGGCACTCGGGCTATTTACAATTAAAAGTACGGTTTAAAATAACAAACCGTTGCGATAATTATTGTAAAAACGAAACTTTGTGATGAACGAGGGTTAGATTATGTGTGGATCGTTGGTTCAGTGGTTACTGTCAAGCTCTCGGGTTCGAATCCCGTCACAGACAGGTAATTTTTACTTCTGATGGAATGGGACACATTTGGCAGTTAGCAGTTAGCGCTCGGCCAAGAAGCATCCGACGTATGTAAAACTTTTGCAAAGTTGTCAATGAAGTAAACATAGACAGCCCTGCGATCATAGATTTTCAAAATTTTCTTTATCAGTCAGAAAAAAATCACGAATATTGTCAATTTTGGAGTTTTTAACCAAATCAACATTCTTGAAAATTAATTTATTTTTGATTAATTAGTTTAAAAAAAAATTGGAATGTGTTTCTGCAGAGCCCGTAATTTCCACATTCGTGACATATGGTCAAAATTTCAGACACCTGTGGTGTCAGTCGGCCGAGCGAACAGCAATTTGCCCGAACCGCAAGTCCTATACTCTCTTCTGATATCTTCTTGAGCTATCAACGAGGCACAATAAATTGTAAGGTTGTTCTGAATTACCCTTGTTGATTCTGGTGTCGCCCGCGGGTAGAATCGTGTTCAACTTATTTGGTCGGTGATTCCTACTTCAAATAGTGACCTCTAGTCGCTCATTCAAATACCGTTCTCTAGTAGGACCGGCCCGACCCAAATCCCGAATTTATGTAGGCTATATGCACACATTTTATTTTCGGGTAATTCATGTGGTTTTATTTTCTTAGGTCCAAAGTTTCGGGCAATTCTTCTTGCCCATTTTTCAAGGAAAACGAAACATAAAACAATATAAAAAAGTAACAAAACCTTTCTTCATAAAAGATAGGTATATTTTAAAATAATCTCCGAGCGGAATTTCATTGAACTTACGGCGAGCGCCTGGTACGGCGACCGCTTGGAGATTTATCTTGGTGATTACTCTAGTCTAGCGGGAGTCAGTGAACAATTAGTTATTCCAAAGATATTAGTTTCGTTTTATATTGCACATGCATGTGCTAATAATATTCGTGCACCATTACTTGATATTTTAAAGGTAAGAATTTTTTGTCACTTTATTCCTCATAAATGATATTTTCCGGACCCATTTTATTGATTGATTAGATGCACACAGACTGCCACTGTTCGAAACTGGCTGCGTAACATATCATTTAAAAAATGTATTCAGTATCTGGAATCTTATTCAAATGTTAAGAAATCTTTTTTCAAAACATGAACATGAATTGAGCATTTTAATTTCAACGTTTTTTTTGTAACAATTGTCGGCTCAAAGGAACACGTCGCACATATTTGAACGTCTCTCTCTCTCTCTCTCTCTCTCTCTCTCTCTCTCTCTCTCTCTCTCTCTCTCTCTCTCTCTCTCTCTCTCTGGATGGAAGATAAGGCTTCACTAGCCTTAATCCCGCCTTAAAATAAAGACCTTTATCTATCTATCTATCTATCTCTCTCTCTCTCTCTCTGTCACAATCCTTTCGCCCAGTCTGTTTTCACTCGGAACGAATTTTAATTGGAATGGAGTTGGAAAAAGTAAACAATCACAAACGACTGTTTAGAAGTCATTTAAAAACGGAAAAAAGTAAAAATTATGAACGTGATTTACACGTAGGCCTAGTCGCACCGATATGAATGATTGTTACTGTTAACAATATACTAACTTCTCCTCCCGCTTTGCTTACCTTCTCTTCACTAAACGCCAATCTATTTAACATAGTTCTATAAGTAATTGCATTGTTACTCGTTGCGTTCCCTTTCCACTCACATTCAGTGTAGCGAACAACATACAAGAAACTTCGTTGCTTGATGTATATATAATAATCTAGTAATTGTGAAATTGAGTTTAAATAGAAAAGTGTACTCAAAATGAAGGTTTAATAATTGAAGATAGGCTTCAATGGCATTTTTCCACCATAATAAACAATAAATTCATTCAATCAACCTTCAAAGGGGAAAAAGTCGTAATAAACAACGATTTAATTGAAATTGAAATTTAAAAAAATCGCAATTAATTGAGCTTGTCAAATTAAAAATATTTCAAACAATTTCACTTTTACGCACATCAAAACTTCAATATGTTCACCCTCCAGCTCCCCCCCCCCCCCCCCCTTATCAACACAACACTACTCTACCGTAAATGTATGTGTGTTAATGTTTACAAATCTCACTTAAAAGCAAGAAAGAATATTTGGTATTTTCTTTTTTTAACATTGGTCGCTATTGTATTAATATGTTTTTAAATAATATATTATTTACAATTTCGTTTTTAATTTTAAAATCGTAATTGTTGTATTGTTTACATTTTTAATGTGTTTTTAAACCCGAATAGGAGAGAGGTTTATAGCTAAAGGGTCTATTACCCCAAAAATTACATTAACCACATAAATATCATAATATTATAAAAAGAAACATAAAAGCATAAAAATATACTAAAATTACCGTTCAAAAAATTATTTCTTAAAACTGTGATTTTACACGAATTTTTCATCTTTTTTATAAAAAAAATTGCAAAAGTTGGCGTGTTAGGAAATTTCTTAAATGGGATTTAACCTGCTTATTTTTTGTTCCACATATTATATTAGAGCGTCGTACCAATCTAAAATGACCCTTTTTAACATCGTGTATTGAAACTGTGCGCATATACACACTCAAACATGCAAAAATATGCATTCCAAAATCACACCCCTTCTTGGTAATCAGCATATTTTGACTGAACCACTTGCCCAAATTACAAAAAAAAATATAGAAGATTTACAGAAAAGGCTATAGAGTACATCTCTAATGGCCAATATTTTTTGGATCAAAATCCTCCAAGGTCACGGATCATAAAGATAGTCCCCATGTTATTTCTTATGGGAGATTTTTGACGATGGAACCTAGCTCGAAAAATACCAAGTTTGCCAAAAAAAGACGGGTCATGGATGGAGCCAATAATTTTTCTGTTAATTCCTCCGTAACTAGTTAGCCTGAATAAAATATTTTTTTTTAGTTTAGCGGTTGAATACCCCTTTAATGAAATAAGTAAATGCTTTGACTTAAGTGTAAGTTTAAACTCAGAACTTTTATCAAACTGATATATTTATGTAGTTCGATCGTTTAGCCTAGTTTTCATGTCGAAGAGTGAATGGCGCAGCGCGAGCGACCACATGTTAAAATGATCTCAACATTTTGTCCAATTAATCAATACAGAAATTACCAAATCCATTTCAGCGGGGCATCTATAATGCACCAACAATCCACATATGATTAGTTAACCGTTTTGGTAGCATTGGGGTAAAGCACCCGGCCGGCAATCGGGAGGCCGGGGTTCGTCCCAACTTAGATGGATTTTTAATGTCTTGATAGATTTTAATATAATCAGTTAGACCTTAGGGAGTATTCACGATTAATTAAAAGGAGAAGTAAATCTTAAATAAACTGTGTCTTGCACGAGTACTTAATGTAACTGAAAGCTCGTCCGTATAAGTGTGACTCCGAAGCATTTCACGACAACTCTTCCGAGTTTCAAATGTATTCGGTGAAACTAATTAAATTATGTTTTTAATTTTTTTTCTTTTCTATCTCTACTCTGTTTATGGAACAAGCACGGTATTTCCTTCTCGTGGTTTCTGCAGTTGGCATCATCACACCGTTGCCACATTTCCGCCGACAATGAATCCCTCATCACTTTTCAAAGGAAATTAATGTTCATTTACATGAAAACCTTATTAAAACTCACATTCTACTCGAAGTTGGAAATGGAACTCTCAGAAATGTATATTCCTTGTATAGATTGTATCTCCTCTACGTCGGAAACGTAACGTTCGATCCGTAAGTCTGGCAACGTTGTCGCCGGCGAGAAGCAGATTGTGTCTCATTTTTAATAAACAACGCTTTACTGAACGCGAGGGGGACATTGAAAGGGTCAATCATTCAATACATCAAAAGCGTGTCACGTATTATTAAATCGTACTGTCCACGAAAAATTCAGGCCTAAATTTGGATTTTAAAACACACGATCACTTTCGATACACACGTCTAGCTTAATACCCCTTTAAAAAATTC
This sequence comes from Sweltsa coloradensis, assembly GCA_024449915.1. NCBI lineage: Eukaryota > Metazoa > Arthropoda > Insecta > Plecoptera > Chloroperlidae > Sweltsa > Sweltsa coloradensis. The sequence continues at coordinate 485,420 of JAMZAV010000276.1, forward strand.
CCCTCAAACAAAAACCTTTACGATTTTCAGAAATGACTATTCATAACACAGAAATGATTTTAATGGGGAAAAAAAAAGTTTTGAGTGGAATAACTGTTCATACAAAATGTTTTGTTTTTTGTCTTTTCAACATCTGCTGTTTTATAGTAGATAAAGGTCAATTTTGAATAATAACTCAATTGTTTTGTCAGAGAGAGCAAATTTCGATTTGCTAGAGGCAAACGATTCCAATCTCTGCCTGTGTACGAGTGTCCCGTTAACTAAAAAAAGTGAGCAAGTTATTTATGAGAGCGATGCAAACATTTAAATTGGTGGTATATATTGGAACGAAATTCAAGTGCAAACAGAATTGAAACGGAATGTTGGGCACTCGCTTACTTTAATAGCGAATAACTTTTTAATGCAAGTGGTGAAAAATGGTAATTAACGGTGTATTTTGGTGCATTAAAGCAAAAATATGCCTGTTTTATTGTCAAATTTGATATTGGGCGGGACTTATTTAATTTAGCCTAAAAACATTGTTTCGGACAAATGGTGTAAAATTTCGTCAAAATCGGACCAGTACTTTATCCCCTGCGCGACGAACACACATACACATACATACCTATACAGACAGACATACATAAAGACATTGAGTGCCATAAGAGCTGCCATAGAAACTACTAGGAAGCTTCACAAACGCTTTTTCAGGCGCGTTGTTGGATGAGCGTATTTTTTTTAATCGAAAAACTCGTAAAATTGCGATTTTCATAAGAAATAATTTTTCGATTATGCTAAAATTTCACAGGAATATAATATAATAGTTCATAAAATTAAGGTTCTGTGAAAACATCATTACAATCGGAGAAAGCATGTAACTGTTATTAGTCGAAGAATAAAAAGCGTAAAGTTTTTGGTTACAACTTACAACCTGAATCGAGCAGAATGATGTCCACATGTGCAGTACCATTCCTGATCTATTCCAACCATATATATATAACCCCTATAGTAGGCTAGATTAGCAGTCGGTGGTCCACTTCCGTGACAATTAGCAGCCATCTTGAAATTCCAGTTTACATGTTAATCAAATGGGAGCGATTTGAGGCCCAAATAGTTCTGAAGATTGCCGCCAGGTTGACAGGTAAGCATACTAGCCTTTAACACCAATGATTACTAAATTCCGTTATGCAATGACTTCGTATTGTTTCTGTTTGTTCAATACCATGTTGCACAAGCTAAAACCATATCAAACAATCCCGTAAACTACTTCATTGCATTAAAAAAGCATAAATTAAAACGCCAAATCGCCATCTGAAATGGACCGATTGACTCTTCTATTTGCTACGCTGGCGCCTGTGCGGAGGTATAGGAGACTGCTAATCTAGCCTACTATAGGGGTTTTTTTTTTTTAAAGTATAATCTAAAAGTATTTTCATATCAACCTACGTCCAGAGTTTGTTGTGGGACAGTAGCGCTATCTGTGGCTGCAAATAAATGGCCCTTTGCGTCTCATGAGTTTTTCGCAGATTGCTGCTTTTCGTTGGGTGCCTTGGGGAAAAAAACCAATTTTTTTTGGGGGACCTAATACCATCGACGGCCCCAAAACCCCTGATATTATACTTAAAAATTTATAAAAATCTTGTTCAATATGAGAATGAATTAAAAAAATTGAAAAGTAATTTAGTTGATGTGCCGTTTTTGTTGTTTTGGAAGCTAATGCTTTGAAAGCTTTAAAAATACCCACGACTTGCTTTGGTCGAGGCTTTTGCCGACCCCTTGTCGTTCAAAGTGGGTATGGGTTTTCAGGCGACATGTGTCTCCTTTTCATTATTCATACCTCCCTTTTGGGTACCCCGAAATCGAAACTACCAATAAAATTTCACCCCCTGGACGCGGCCATTGAAATAACGAAAGTCGCAGCCTTGTAAATGGGCAACAATAACTCTAACTAGCGGTGAACATTTGGATGGGCGTGTCTTCTCCAATCTCCTTGTAATAGGCCAACGCTCCCACTTCAAAACCCCTCGCAATAAACATTTGAATTAACTGCTCATGCCCCTTCGTTCAAAGCATTATGGGAGAAATAAATTTACATAAAAAGTATGCTTGTGGGAGACTCACGACTGTGTTTCCCCCCCCAAAACCAGTACTTCACACTGGGTCTTGTTGTAGCGTCTTGCTTCCAAGCAGGAGGTCCAGGGTTCGATTCCCATAAAGTCCAAGTTTTAAACCTCTATTTGGACTCAAGTCTATCAGTTTTTGTCTTTGGGTTTGTAAACGGGGACTTTGGAGCCGCCTAGCAACGAGGGACAAAAAATTCAAAGTTGTTTTGAATCTCCTTGTTGATTCTTTTGGGTGATCCGGGGGTTCACACGTCCATACCACTGATTGCTAATTTCATATTAAAAAATATTTACTTTGGTTGGTACGTCACTCGTCGATTGCGTCGGGGCCTACATCCAGAATTACAATCATTCAGCGAGCATCTATAATGCACCAACGATCCAGAAATGATAAGTGAACCGTTTTGGTAGGTAAGGGGTAAAGCACCCGACCGGCAATCGGGAGACCGGGGTTCGAAACCCGGCTGAGATGGATTATTAATGTCTCGATATGATTTCCATATAATCAGTCAGACCTTAGGGACATAGGGAGAGTTCACGATTAATTAAAAGGAGAAGTAAATCTTCAATGAACTGTGTCTTATGCCAGAGTACTAAATGTCACTGAAAGTTTCGCGTCCGTATACAAATGTGACTCCGAAGCATTTAACAACTCTGCGAATTTCAAATGTATTCGGTGTAACTAATTAAATTATGTTTTAATTATTTTTCTTTTCTCTCTCTACTCTGTTTATGGAACTAGCACGCTATTTTCATCTTTCTCGCGGTTTCAGCAGTTGGCATCATCACACCGTTGCCACATTTCCGCCGACAATGAATCCCTCATCACTTTTCAAAGGAAATTAATGTTCATTTACATGAAAACCTTATTAAAACTCACATTCTACTCGAAGTTGGAAATGGAACTCTCAGAAATGTATATTACTTGTATAGATTGTATCTCATCTACGTCGGAAACGTAACGTTCGATCCGTAAGTCTGGCAACGTTGTCGCCGGCGAGAAGCAGATTGTGTCTCTCTTTAAATAAACAACGCTTTACTGAACGCGAGGGGGACATTGAAAGGGTCAATCATTCAATACATCAAAAGCGTGTCACGTATTATTAAAATCGTTCTGTCAACGAAAAATTCAGGCCTAAATTTGGATTTTAAAACACACATTCTCTTTTCGATACACACGTATAGCTTTAATACCCCTTTAAAAAATTCCCCTCAAACAAAAACCTTTACGATTTTCAGAAATGACTATTCGTAACAGAAATGATTTTAATGGGGAAAAAAAAAGTTTTGAGTGGAAAAACTGTTCAAAAATGTTTTGTTTTTTGTCTTTTCAACAACATCTGCTGTTTTATAGTAGATAAAGGTCAATTTTGAATAAAAACTCAATTGTTTTGTCAGAGAGAGCAAATTTCGATTTGCTAGAGGCAAACGATTCCAATCTCTGCCTGTGTACGAGTGTCCCGTCCACTAAAAAAAGTGAACAAGTTATTTATGAGAGTGATGTAAAAATTTAAATTGGTGGTATATATTGGAGCAAAATTCTAGTGCAATTAAAATTGAAATGGAATGTTGTGCACTTGCTTACTTTAATAGCGAATAACTTTTTAATGCAAGTGGTGCACAAATTGTAATTAACTGTGTATTAATGTAAAAATATGCCTGTTTCTTTGTCAAATTTGAATTGGGCGGGATTATTTAATTTGCCTAAAGAAATTGGTTCGGACTTTGGTGTAAAAATTTGTCAAAATGGGACATACTTATCCCTGCGCGACAACACACATACATTCATACACTTTAACAGACAGACAGACACTAGACATGGAGTGCATAAAGCTGCCATAGAAACTATAGGAAGCTTCACAAACGCTTTTTCATGGCGTTGTTGGAGAGCTTTAATTTTTTAACGAAAAACGCATAAAATTGCGATTTTCATAAGAATAATTTTGATTATGCTCAAATTTACAGGAATATATGTGGTTCATAAAATTAAGGTTCTGTGAAAACATCATAATCGGAGAAAGCATGTAACTGTTATAGTCGAAGATAAAAAGCGTATAGTTTTGGTTACAACCACGGCGAAGTGCCCATGCAGTACATCTGATCCATTCAAATTCAACCTCGTCCCGATCGAAATACAAAAAAACCGCCATGAAATAACGAAAGGCACCCTTGACGGGCATAATAACGAAACTCGCAGTGAACATTTGGATGGCTTCTTCTAACTCGTGTAATTATGGGGGCCATTGACTCCACCCCCTTATGGCAAAACTACTTTCGAACCAGACTGCATGCAATTACTTGCAACGCTTATGGAGAAATAAAATTACAAGAAAATGTATGCTTGATGAAGTTTTTGCAGCTGGACTATGTTCAAAACGCAGTACTTCACACTGTTGGTCTTGTTGTTAGCGTCTCTGCTTCCAATGCAGGAGATCCAGGGTTCGATTCCCGCTTACGTCAAAAGTTTTTAACTCAAGCTGATCAATTCTTGTCTAAGAAATTTGTAAACGGTGACTTTGGAGCCGTTCTAGCAACATGGCATTGGCACATAATAATTTTAAAGTTGTTCTGAATCGTCCTTGTTGATTCTGGCGTTGATCCGCGGGTGTTCGCACTGTCCATACCACTGATTGCTATATTTCCTATTAAAAATATCGATCTTTGGTTGGTTATCGCTCACTCGTCGATTGCGTCGGGACCTACAGGGTAGGTTTGGTCGCTTTGGTTTACTGCCCCGCACTGAAAATCACTGATATTATCACTGAGTGGGTAGACTGTATTACGAATTTATTTATTTATTTATTTAGCGTGTAAATACCCTTTCTCCCGTAATGCTTTGCGCACGCGATATAGAGGGCGCTGGTGATTTTGGAAATCGTCATGGACTGACTGCAGTCCCAATGTAATACACATTTTACTCGCGAACAGCTCGCTTATCCAATAATATTTACTGGAAATAACTCTCCGATGATATTAAATTATCACTAGACAACTATTGTGTGTCATAGTTGAAATGTTCTGTTGTCACTCGTGCATCATCGAGCATCTACGCCGAACAGTTTGTCGACTACACAACCCCCTCAATACACTTTCAGCGTCATCAATAATATTAGACTCATGGATGAAACAAGATGACTGCTTACCTTTGCAATGAATAGGTCCCAATGTTATACGCGTAGGTTTACAACACTTTTAATGATGGAAAACACACAAACACTCCACTGATAAAGAAACACGTTTTCGGAGGTGCGCGACTCCTTCGTCAGGCGGCGGCGAGGCCGGTAACGTCCCGCGTGGCCGGCCGCCTAGCGCACACGTGGTGTCGGTACAACAGTCCGCGATGCACTGAGACGGCGCAGAGCGGTGCAGTGTGCCTGCGCAGTAGTGCAGTGAGCGGCGAGCCGATGCATGCATGACTCAAGACTTGCACTCTACAATCTATGCAGCTCTTTGAAGGGATATTACACGAGGACTGCTGCTAACTAGCTATAGTGGTTTCAACGAAAGAATGCAGGTAGCTCGAAATTGTTTTCCCAACATAACAAATTTGCCATCTCTATTCACGCTAGCTCAGCGTAAACCTACCACACAGTGGAACTCGGTGATCTAGCGCAGATAATTTTTGCTTGTGTTGGTAAAAGATATTTCTGTCATACACAAAGGCGACATTAATTTAACCGCGCATTCATTCTACCACTTGTGAAGGAAAGAACCTGCATTCTTTCGTTGGAGCTAGCATACAGTTCTTGATTACAATCAGAACTTCTGATAACTAATGTGCACATGAGCAGTACCATAACAATCAAAATCTGCGATTGCGGTCAAAAGTTGAGAATATTCTCTCTCAGCTGCAACCAAAGATTGCAATAGACAATACTGGTGACGTCACGCAACTGGTTGCCCTTAGCAACGAGCAAAATTGACTCCAAATAAACTTAGTAACCTGCAGTAACCAAATAGTGCTAGCATCAATCTTGAAACTAATAACACACACAAAAATGATATGTCTTTGTATAATATTGTATTAGTATAAGTAGACCTATTTGATTATAAAAATACTAGAATTATTAAAGTTTAAAGATACCTATGAGAGACTTTGTCAAAAATACCACCCATTGGTTTCTAATGGAAACGAAATCGTGTTTGGAGTCATTTCATTTCATTCATTTCATTCTTTATTCACAGATTTGTACATAGTAAAAATCAAAACTGGCCGTTGCTTTGCGTTGCCAATGGCGGCCATGTTGGAATGACGTCACACTAAGAGTGTCTATTGGCTTCGATCAAACACTGAGGTGTATCAAGCTGTCATTTTGAACCTTATTTGTTCGTGTTTTCACCTGATCACCTGATGACAGAATTTCTTGATTTTTTTAAACACTGCATTTTTCTTTCCGACAACATAAAAATGTTTTCTTACAAAGTTTTAAAAAGTATTCATTTAAGTTGTTTAAAAATGTATTTTGATATGTTCGTCTAATCTTACATATTTAAAAATCCCGAGCCGGAGCGTATGGCAAATACGATTAGAGCGCTGATCCAAAGAGTGTGGCTCTGACGCGAAGTCGTGGGTTCGAATCCCATCCTCCAAACTCAACATTCACCACTCATCGTCTCGAATTACTTCAGAGAATTTATAGAAACGTAAAGTTACAAAAATCATCGTCGTCATTTAAAAATCCCACGAATAATGTGCATTAATTTGCAATAAAGTTATGCATTTTTAGTTTGAAAATAATTCACCTCCGTCAATAGCAGTAAACTGTCTTTCTCAGATTGTATTAAATCTAGCACAGTTGGATCTAGCTTTCATAGAATCTAACAACAAACAAACCATCTCCAGGAGTGATACTGTGCATGCACTCCCCAATAACGTTTCATTTCTCTCCTCTATCATAAATCTCTCAAGTGTGTTTATAATCAAACCAAATTGTTTGATATCAGGGGCAACCAGGCACAAACTTTCATTTTACACGCGTATCAAAGACGTTCCGAGCGTCTTCAATAAGTCCCCTTACAATTGAATTAGCAGCGCTCGCTTCACGTTCCGCCTTATATTCACAACATCTTCTCTCACGCACGCACAGGCGCACACGAAACGTCTGCCTCATATTCAATTCCAATTCGAAACTCAATTGTTATTGATTATTCTATTCGTTCAAGAAATCCTTATTTCGAGCTGGAAAACTGAAAACCTAATAAAACTGGATTCGTGCGTGGCGGCTGCAGTTGGTTGGGGGGGGGGGGCGGCGGTTGTTTGCATCCCTGGACGTTTACGCCGCGAGCCCCATCCTATATCTCGCATCTAATGGGATCTGTCATGGACAGAGAATAATGACAGAGCTTTCCATAGAGAAAAACTGGTCCTACTAACCTCGTTTAGGGCGGTAATTTATATTGAAGTTTTGGATTTGGTTTCGTTTTGCGAAATCTGTTCTTGTTCGTTTATGAATATTGAAACGGTATTCGTCACCAGCTATTCTGAGTACATACTCAACGCAGTTAGATTAGATTCATTCGTGTGGAATACTTTGCTGTTGGTTTGAGCTTGTTAAATTCATTTACATTGTCGAAATGTTAAAATGTATATGTAAGGACTACAATAATGTCAATTTAATATCTTCATATATTTTTATTGTAAATTGTAATTAATAATTGTACCCAGAAACAATTCTGCACAAAGATATATAAAGTATAAGACTAGGTTGGATGGAAGAAAATGCCTAGCTGGCTTTTTCCCGCCTAGACAATAAAGACGATCACAATATTGTTGGTAATGATAATGAACTGCTGATTATCTGTATTGTAATAACGACTGAGCGGGTAGAGGTTATGAGTGACAGTCGGGTCGGATCGTGTCGTGTCGTGTCGTGTCGTGTCGTGTCGGGTGCGGGTACTAAACTGCTTTAGATTATTTAGTTGGGTCCCAATTCATTTATTTCTATTGCATGTATTTACATTTAATGGTATTTTGTATAATATATGGGATGTAAAATTAAATTGTCAGGACCGGCACCTCCACCAATGAAGTTTGTAAATCCTGGACCGGCACCTCCACCAATAAAGTATAAAAATCCTGGACCGGCACCTCCACCAATAAAGTTTGTAAATCCTGGACCGGCACCTCCACCAATAAAGTTTATAAAAATCCTGGACCGGCACTTCCACCAATAAAGTATAAAAATCCTAAACGGCACTTCCACAATCTTCTTAAAACATATTTTCGTTTCTCGAAAGTTTGATACCGATTTTGACGATCAGAATTAAATCTGCATTTCAGATGTACACTAATAATAAGTAATAACACCAATAATTTGTAATCTATTGTTACTGAACTTGAGGATAAGAAACGACGATATATCTGTTTTTAAAAACACTGTTACAGGACAAATAAAAATGTGAATAAACCTCATACTTTGTGTTTATTTTTATGACATCGCCAAAAAACTTTTCATTTGTCCTCCATCACAATATTGCGTACAGTATATTACCTTTGTTACACGTTATATGAGCGTTTTTATCCGCATTGGAAATTATCCGACAAAAAGTTCAGCGAAGCATCCATTACGGGTGGATCAGTTCAGACAATGGTGAAGCTGGTATGGGAAGAGCATACAATACCCTGAGTTTCACAAAGAGTGTAGGCCGTAGGGCAGCCACGTTCCCGAACAACGAGGGTTATGTTGGTGTAGAGCCATTATAATTAACCCAGGACATACTTGTACAAACGATCTATGAAATAAAACTACAAGCTAGTTTAAATTTTTAAACATTGTTTTTTTCCGTGATGCAATTAAAAATCAAATCAATTTTTAATACAATATTTTCAATTTGTTGGTGGTTGGCTTGATAGCGCCATCTGCAAGTGCAACTTCTGTCATTTTGTCTTCTGTTTCCCTCTGATATTTCTTGAGATGTTCTATGAACTTCCAAATTGATGCCTGATATGAAAATATAAGCTCCTGGAATCTGCTATGCCAACTTAGACGAAATGACGGTCCAGACAAAAAATTACTTAAGCGAAATGGAGTTTTTATAGTCAAAATGTCGGATTAGACCAAAGGTGGATGGACGAAATGTCTAAAAATTAGACGAAATGTCTTAAGAGCAAAAACATTCGACCAAGTATCCTGGTACCGATGAGAGACGGTATATCTGCACGTCAGATGGAAACAGAATAAAATGGGAGAGCCAGGGTTAGAAGGAGGAGAAGAGAAAACCAATAAACAAGATAAAGATGACGCAGTCCGTTCTTGAGTCGGCCGTGGCTGGGTCTGTCCAGCCCTAGCCTTCTACGCCGGGTGGGTACTGGGTTCATCCCACGTTCCCCCAGGTTATTTTATTTTTAAGTAAATATTTGAAATAGTAATATTACAACAATGCATTAAAAACTCAACAAATTTGATAACAAATAAAGTGGATATTAAATGCAATTTATGAATGAATCAAATATAAAAAAGGTGGGGAATAAAAAGAAAACAAAACAAAAAGAATGGTTAGGTTAGGTTCGCCTCATCGTCTTGTTAGCGCCAGCTCGCATAAACATGAGATATAAAAATTAATTAATTGATTCAACTTTAATATCATCATATATATTTTTTTTTGTGAGATTTTCAGTCACGAAAATAAGATGGAAGTTTTTAAATATTTTTAAGTACAAGAAAAACTTATTGTGTCATTTTATTAACTTGAATTGGAGCTGACGTAAATACGTAGTGTAAAAAAACAAAAATGCTCGAACGATCTCCACTTCCTCTTCCTCTTAGAAAAATATATTTGTACTACATTTATGTTCTAGATAAAGTAATCGTGATACAACTTTAGAGTTTACCTCTTTATGTAATCATCAAAACTGATGTTTCCCCTCACAAAGAATAATCCGCTTACGATCTAATGGGTTTTCCTCGTAAAAACATCTAATTACTTACCTAGCTAGAGTTGACTTTGTACTCAAAAAGTTAGTTTAGCGTTTTATCTGTTTGCGATGTTTGTCTGCATCATCGGATTCCGGGTTGGGTTTTGCTCCGTTCCAGTGAATGCCTACGTAAACACACGGCCGGCCTGCAGCGCTCCCTCTTTACAGGAAGTTTAGCCGATAGCTGGCAACTATGCTGATACACAGTTGTAACTGGACACCGCGCGCCGTTATTTCGCAAATCACAACACTGCAGAGATTGGACGCGTCCATTCAACGGGATGTTATTGTTGGATGAAAACACACCCCGGGCTTTAGCTGTTTCAACTGACGATCGCCAGCCCTACAGATACTATAATGAAACAAGGTTTATAATGTATCGAGATAATTCGAAAACTTTTTCAGTTTTATTATAATATTTAATGAGGCCTGGTATAAAATAACATGTAATTAATATAATATCGTGTGCTACTATTGATGTTTTTAAATTTCCCCGGAACAACCAAATTCAAGAAGCCTACAGCAAAATATAATTAGTCACTGATACAGAAATTGACATCAATCATTTAACGAACTTCCATGAAAAAAAACAAAAAAAAAGGCTGATTATGCCAGTTTATCATTATGAACATTGTAATACTTATCACTCTGATCACATTTTAATATAGTTTGTATTTTATAACCCTAGTTTTATTGTTTGTTATTTTGATACTTTTTGTTATTTAAATTAAATATATATCCATCTTGGATGTTCAGTTATTTTTTTATATTCACATTTTTGTTATTTAATTTGTACATCGTGCTTGTATTGTTTTAAATTGTGATCAGAATGTATGTTCACTTGTTTACATTTAGTAATTAGTAGGTGGTTATACCTTTTGTCAGGAATAAATAAATATATACAAATTTTAAGAGTCTTCACGAGACATTCATGTACTCTCACGATCATAAGTACTCACATTAATTTGTTCAACGCTCTGGAAGAATTTAAAATTACACATGTGAATTCTAACATGCACAAACACTTACATTTTATTTATTTATTTATTTATTTATTTATTTATTTATTTATTTATTTATTTATTTATTTATTTATTTATTTATTTATTTATTTATTTATTTATTGACGATTTAAATACAGCTTTACAGCCATTTTACATTAAATATTATAACATAAAATCAACTGTATTTACATTTTTCTTTATCATAACCTTATAAACTATACAGAACAACATAAAAAAACAGAATTGCATTATGTAATAAACACTAATATACACCAAGCTTAAGCATAAAGTCGACGCACCGAAAGCTCCCGTTGCGTGCTCCAGATGCGCCGACTTTATGCTTAACATGGTTTATACGGTAGTGTTTATTACACAAAGCAATTCTGTTGTTGAATGTTGTTCTGGATAGAAATGTCAGTGTTTTGTACATTTTAGAACTTGCATGTGTAATTTCATATGTTCTCCAGAGCGTTGTACAAATTAATCAACCAATTTCATTCGCATACTATGAAGAGGCAAATGAAAAAATCCAGTCAAGTCACATGTTTTCCGAAGTCGACCTATACATGAAAATGCGTAAACACATGCAGTGTCTATCGTAAGGAGAAAACCCAGTCTAGTCCCACCATTTATTTAAGGTGTAACGGCCGCTTAAAAATTTCGCGCATGGAAAAAGAAGTATAGTTTTAAAATCAGTTTATATAAGTTTAAAAAAGATTTCATACACAAAGAAATGTTTTTAAACATGTTTAAACAAATGATGATATTGCAGGAAATGGAAATATAATATAACTACATTAAATATTGCTTTTGATTGGTTCCGTGAAAAAATCGGTCGTGTCCAATTATGGACTTAAGACATTAATAAAATGCACTATAAACATGAAACTTGTAACAAGTTTACTTGAATCGGCTTGTTAAACAATAATAAAAGAATCAAATCAAAGTGGTTCAAAATAGAGTTTTTAAACGTTTTTTTTAGTTCTCCTTGACATTTTACTTTTTGGCTTAACTTTGGTTTTCCATTTTCCTCTTCATATGTTCCATACTATCCACAATTATGAACAAATAAAACATGCCCTTATGATAGATAGATTTTCCAAAGGAAGATTTTAGAAAAAAAGTAGGTATTTGTAATCTGTCAGGAAAACCCAATAAAGTCTGTGTATCTGACTGATGTGCAATACATCTCAAAAACTATTTGGCTTGAGCGTTGGTTTATCCATTGTTTCAAATTGCATAAAGTAGTGGTAACATGTAATGATTTATGATAGCAGAATTGATTTAGCATTTATGTGATTGTAGAAATGCCTTTTACTAAAGGTTTTAAAAAGTGAATCGTTGCATCGTGCAACTTTTCGTCGATAATGATAATCGCCTGTCGCGGTGGGCTAGCACATCGAGCTTGCGAGTGATTCCGACCGCACTGGGGCTCGAGGAGCGTTTGTTTTCGTATAACATCAGTTTACTTTCCGCGTGAAAATCATTTGTGTTTTTACAAAAGATTATGAGCAACTCGGTAATGTTGTTTTGCGTTTGTACATATTTGCTAAAAACAGTGGGAGCAAATTGGGGAAGAGAAAAACATATTTTCCCCCTTTTAAATACACAGGTTCATACACACACGCACACCCACCCACACACTTACTCGCACTCAATTTAATTTCAACTAGTACACAAACTTTTACCAATAAACAAACAACTTTTTGAAATTATTGGAGTTATATGCAAGTTTTATAAAACAAATAAAATGACTCAACAAGTATCATTATTTTTTTTTTTTTTTTTTTTCAAGATAACATTCAAACACAAAATGCAACTTTAGAAATATTTATATATGTAGGTAAAGGCAATGACGAAGTGTTACGTTTAATTTTTAAGTAACTAATACGTAAAGTTTCAAACAAGAGTGACTACGATAGGTGTTTAAATACTTGAAGTACGGTTTAACGCGCATGTCTGTCTCCTCATCAATAAACAAGTGCAATGTGTTGAATGTAGTCACCGAAATAATGACGAGTGAATACAACTGTTTCTTCTCTGTGTTCCTTCAACTAACAATAATTCGCATTCACCTGAACTTCCCATCACGCAACGACAACACCCCCTCTACTTCTACGCTTATCCAATTAAAATCTCACCCTTGAATGTGTAACAAACCGGTTACCATGGTGACAATGTGACTGGGTGTCGTTGTTAACGAGGCTAATCGCGACCTGATAGGGCGAGGTCGTAACAAACACGTGAGGTGAGATCTAAAGGTGAATATTATAATAACGCTGACTATTTTAATGAGAGAATGGATACGTGGAACATAATATTATTAAAACGAGATTTTGTTAAGTCACAAGCATAGAAAAATTAAACGTAATGGAAATCATTAATGACATTAATAAATCATGCTCATATTTACAAAGAACATAATCTGAAAATGTTAATAAAGTTAAATTAAAGAAGGTTTACGAATAAAATACTAGGTGGTAATGTTTAAATGTGAATAATGTATCATCGCCAAAATATTTCGATTTTTTTTTTTTTTTTAAGGACTGTATATTTTATGATTGTTTTTTGTAACGAATAAAATTGATGTATTTATCGTTGTGCAACATGTGACAATAAAATTAATGGAATCTCATACACACTGACACTACGGCTAGTTGTATTTTCTTGATTATGCTATCACAAAGCTAGATGTGTGTAACTGTGCTATAACCACAGGGTTCTCTGTGACCTTTAAACAAAACCATTATGCGTTTATAATGCTAGGTTAGTGCAGATACTAAAACATATAATTATAACAGCCCGTTTGAACGGCGTAAAATTAGTTTGGGATAATTGTCCAATTATTTTCATATTTTAACACTGCGTAACTGGAAATGATGCCACTTTACTTTCATAAACACAAAACAATAATTCGATAACCTGCTCTAATGAGAAAGATGATTGAAATTTGTGTCCCTTTGAACTTTGAATTTCCCTTCCTAGTGTATAGGAGTATATAATCATTGAGTATAGACAATGATATCATTGACCAAACACACAAATCAAATCAGTTTAATATCAAACTATAATTAAAACTAACGTGACTGACTAGTTTTTGCGAAACAAACAAATAGAGCGCGCATAATTGTAATCAACATGTTAAAGGGGCTAAAAACCCCCAAAAAATATTTTTTTACCACGTGATCTACAGCACAATACTACACTAAAACGACCGTTTAAAAAATTATATTTTTTAACTGTGATTTAACACGAATTTTTTATTTTTTTAATCCAAAAAATTTGCGAAAAATTGTGTTTTAAGAAATTTCTTAAATCGGCTTAAACCTGCTTCTTTTTCGTCCACATAGATACTAGAGCATAGTACCAATCTAAAATGCCCCTTTATATTATCGTGTCTTGAAACTGTGCCCAAATATACCCTCAAACACGCAAAAATATGCATTCCAAAACCACACCCCATCTTGGTAATAAGCATATTTTGGCCGAACTACTGGCCCAAATTACAAAACAAAATATAGAGAATTTATAGAAAAGGCTGAAGAGTACGTCAATAATCGCCAAAAATTTTTTTGGATCAAAATCCTCCAAGGTCACGGGGCATAAAGATCGTCCCCATGTTATTTCTTATGAGAGATTTTTGCCGATGGGACCTAGCTCGAATAATGTCATGTTTGACAATTTTTTGTGAGGTTATGGTGGCCCCAATATTTTTTCTGTTGATTGCTAAATTCATTTCTTGTTAGCACGAATGAAATATATTTTTTGAGTTACGAGGTTAAATATCCCTTTAAGAAACTAGTGTGCGGGAGAACGCAATATAATAAGCAAAGAATATAGTTATAATATGTCCCATCATTCAAGTTTTATGTTGGAGACGCCGAGTACATATATATTCCAACTTTCGGGCAGCCCCAACACCTCAAATCCACAAGGTCACCATAAACATTCCGCATCATCCTTGTTAGCGCATTACTAACAAAAATACGCATGTCATGTTCTGTTTTTGTGGGTATGGCACGCCCAGACGGACGGACGGATGTTGTCATAAATTGATACATTAAGGAAGCTTTGCTCCCTAATTAGACCGTGTTTTGGGACTCTTAAATAAAAATTAAATCAAAAGTCAGTTTTCTGTTCACTGTTGCCTTCGACTATACTTCATACAGGGATGTTGGTAAGTGGGTACATAGGAAACTCAACCCTAGCTTGTATGTAATGTAAGTCGAGCATAGATAAACGTCTTCTTGTAAGCAATCATGCACTTAATGCTCAGTATAAACACTTGAGGGTAATCTCGCTAATCTAGTGTAGAGCTTGCTTGATGCAAACTTTAACGACTTCACATATTAAATTACTATTTACTTAACATCCCAGAGCTTCGAAACTGGGCTAATTGAGAGACGAGACGAATTGAATATTCTACAATCACAGTGCACACACACACGTTGAAATCAATGCTGAATAATACACCAAGGATGGCAGCAGCTGCAGTCTCCTGACAACATCGGGCTGCACAATAAG
This sequence comes from Sweltsa coloradensis, assembly GCA_024449915.1. Taxonomy (NCBI): domain Eukaryota; kingdom Metazoa; phylum Arthropoda; class Insecta; order Plecoptera; family Chloroperlidae; genus Sweltsa; species Sweltsa coloradensis. The sequence goes on from JAMZAV010000276.1 coordinate 500,965, forward strand.
TTTAATTAAATGAGATTAATCTACTGCGAACAAATATTTAATTACGTGCAGTAACGACATGAACTGAATACTAAATAAAGTTTAAAAACCCATTTCCATTTGCAATGAATATAAATGAAAAGTTATCTTGTCAACCAATATTGGGAGTAAAATAACTATTTTTAGCTTGGTTATAGTAAAGGTTTAAAAATGTATTACAATAAAAGTACAAAAAAGATTGAAACTTGAATAAATGATTATGTACATTATATTTAACACGTTTCAGATGTTTTTTCGAACACTAACGAGTCTATGAGAGAATCCAAAGTTGGGATTAGATTGAAGCCATAGCGTGATCAGCTGATTCATGAAGAATACACAAGTACAATCTTATTCAGTATAGAGATATATTGATGGAGGTGCCGATTACACAGACATGTTTATTTAATAAAAGCATCATAAAATACCAAAACCAAAACTGCATGTCCTGTACCAATCATTTTGAAGGTAAATGTCTACAACTTAAACGCATGTAATCGGAGGGTGTGTTTGATTTGAAATGTGAGACACGACGCTGCACGTACAGACAGACAGACATAACCTGATATGTTTGTGAGTGATATTTATCCACAAAGTCAGTACAATACTTCCACAGAATCCAACCTATAGATACTACTTACTATACAACCAGGTACACATGAGATAATGTTGGGAGTAACGCAAACCAAGAGACTAACAAGGAATTTATAACAATTCAATATAACTTGTTTATTTTCTTAAAATCAAATCAAGATACAATATAAAATATTCTTAATGAGATTTATAACGCTTTTGAAAGATCGTATTAGTTGTCAATTTGACTCGAACGAGCTATAGTAAAATACGCCTTCGAGCGGAAAGAAAAAGCCATTTCAACTTTATCTAATCATAATAATATTTTCTAGAATTCGAAATCAAAATGTAATTCTTCAATTTGACATAAACCCTTCTCTCTGCGGAATGACGGCAAGTGAGTTAATCAAGATCTTCGGGCTCGACAAAGTACGAGGCCGAGAAGCCGACACTGTACACAAAGCTATCAGCGATCAGACTCGGTGGGCCGGAAAACCAATATAACCGAGATGTAATTTAAATTAGTCCCGAACAAGATGTTGCAAATGTAGAACTTATTTCACGACGTAGATAGATTTAAAATGAGATGGCGTTGCAAAGGAGATGGGAAACTGTACGGATGTTGCTGTGTTTGAGCTGGTTCGCCATTGCAAATAATTTAACGTCGAAAACAAGAAAAGCATTATTTCATTTTACTTTGTGGACACGTTTTATCTGCACACACGTCCCACATACATTAACATTAAAATTGCTATTACACCCCAAAAAATATTTTCACCACATAATCTAAAGCATATTATACTAAAATAATAAAATAGTATACTAAAATTATATCTTATATCTTTATACGATTTTTTTTTTAATTTTTGATCAAGAAATTTGAGAAAATTGGCGATTTGGGAAATTTCTTAAATTGGCTTAAACCTGCTTTTTTGTTCCACATAAATACTAGAGCATCAGACCAATCTAAAACGGACCTTTATAACATCGTGTCTTGAAACTGTGCACAAATATAATCTCAAACACGCAAAAATATGCATTCCAAAAATCACACCCTTTTGGTAATCAGCATATTTTAACCGAACCACTTACCACAAAACAAAATATAGAGGATCTACAGAAAAGGTTGTAGAGTACGTCAATAATGGCCAATACATTTTTGGACCAAAATTCTCCAAGGTCACGGGGCATAAAGATTGTCCTCATGTTATTTATTATGGGATATTTTTGTAGGTCGAAAAAAAACAAGTTTGCCAATTTTTTCCCGGTCATGGTTGACCCAAGAATTTTTCTGTTAATTTCTAAATTCATAACTAGTTAGCCGGAATGAAATATATTTTTTGAGTTTAACTGGTGAATACCCCTTTAACAAAAAACAGTAGACAGGCACGCATCCCGTCCTTTTCACGGTCATTTTATAATATAAATATCCGACAGTATGCGCTGTTCCCTACAATAATCTACGACAAGAAACAAACAATCAAAAATTAACTAAGTTTGGACTAAAAAGTACTTACTGTGGAAATACTTTTATTATGAATTACTATTACAACGTTTTGTATGTATTTTAAATATTTTGTAAGTTCCTGTATACAAATTCATTTTATCTTTAAAACAGTATTGTGTAAACATTGTAAATTCAACGCTGCGGTATATAGGCTTGTATGTAATCTCGTGTATGTGTACCATGAACATCATTGTTCGACCAGAAGAAAATCAAGAGTTTACTATCAACTGACACATGGTTACCAAGGAAACCTAGGGCCTACTACAGTTCATAACAACCAAAATGGCCGAACATGCACAAACCGGAAGTACACGGACGTGGACGTGCTGTTCCATCTGAGCTAGACCTCCACAGTCTGTCCATGAGTCACTGTCGTTATAACGACACAAACTGAACGGACCGGCTCCTCCACCAACAACGAGATTCGACTATGAAAAGGAACGATATAGATCATTTGAATCGTTTATATCAGAATGGCCGTTTTCCATTTATGGGCTGTTTGGGAAAAAATTCGAAAAACATGTAAGCCGTAATGGAGCTATTTTTTAAATTTATTATATATAATGCTAGTAAGTTAATTGTATGACAAGTGCTATATGATTTTAATTATATTAACAATATTAAAAGGTGCGTTAGGGTTGAAAATGTTGAGGTATTCTTATTTTTCAACGATCTGCTGTTTAGTTGCTTCGCTCCCCTCTTTGAGCACTCCTAGACCCGTGCTTCTTTATATACAGGTTGTATTTTATTTCGTTGTCAGATTACAACAAAACACACGTCCTTATGCAAGTGCATCATACATTTGGATTCAGAGCTCCGATCTATTCTTTACTGTCCGTCGTCAGTCCGTCTGTCCGTCTGTCCGTATCTCCGTCAGTCCGTCTGTCCATACGTCTGCCTATCTGTCCGTCTGTCCGTCTGTCCGTCTGTCCGTCCGTTGGTCACATTTCACGTCAAACACAGATTAAAAACGAATAAACTTATTTGGACAAATGATGGAAAGAGCGAGATTACCGAGGAAGGTGATGTGAATTGGACATTCCAGGTAGGAGACCAAGGGCAGACCACGACGACAATGACAGGGCAGTCGAGGAAAGATGTGGAGGAGACTGGAATGTGGTGGAAAGAGAAGAGTGTCGCAGGAGAGAAGAAGATGCTGACCCAATGCAGAGTTGGACGTGGCAATTTGACATAAATTCAGTAATAAGTCATTTTACATTTGCGGAAAAACATATTGATACTGAACTGAACTTCAACAAAACAGTTTAAAATTTCTAATATTAAATTAAAGTAACTTTTTTTTATTATTTATTTACCTCTAACAACAGGTATCAAAACCCACAAGTGTTAGGTATAACTAAAACTAAACAATTTAAAATTATACTATTCAAAACAATACAAAATACGTTACACATACAAATGATTAAATACCTATATGAACAAGTAAGATATAATTAAATTAAAATGTTACAACAAATACAAACAAGAAAAAATTGAATAACAAAAGAATATATAAAAAAACGGCTTAAGCCAAAGATGAATGAAGGGGGGAAAAATGAGGTAATAAAATACAAAAACTGGTGAAAGTTGATTAGGTGACAAGAGTGATGAGTCATGTTGGTAAACTGGCATAAACAGCTGCTTTAAATAATTGAAGTTTCATGTGGTTGATGTCAATTTCTGGATTAATGGCTAATAATTTGTTGTAGGTGTCTTGTATTCGGTTAATGGGGGAAAATTTAAAAACATCAATACGAGCACATGGAATTTTGAACCACTTGCTATACAGTAAAAAGAAACGTATTTTTTAAATACCGATCCAAGATTGGCCATTAATCGCCCTCACTGAAAATCAGAAATGGGAGATGATTCGAAATAACGATTTTATTTGTTTATTTTGCCAAGTTTAGAAATCAATCCTCAAATATATATTGTATATTTGATCAGTGATCGATAATAACTTTGAATTCATACCCCTCATTATCTGTGTACCTCCCAGAAAAAGAGACATAATAAACAAACATGAATACTTTATTACCTTTACTGAATTGTAAACAGAGGAAATATACCTCTTCGAGCTAATTATTATTAAGCCCCTCTAATGAATTTCAGTAATAGACGGTATTTTCTCAATTTTCACATTGCAGACTTAAAGTTGGTTATAATATTGTTCTGAAAGCGCAGACTTGAACTAAAACATCGCTGACAGGCCGACTTATAAAGCCCTCAAGATTCACCAGGCAGCATCACAACTCTACGCTCCTATCTCTTGATTAAATCAGACATCTCGACTATATTAGTACACTCGCGGCTATGTTAGTACACTCGCGATTATATTAGTACACTCGCGGCTACATTAGTACACTCACGACTATATTAGTACACTCGCGACTATATTAGTACACTCGCGACTATATTAGTACACTCACGACTATATTAGTACACTCGCGACTGTATTAGCACACTCGCGACCATATTAGTACACTCGCGGCCATATATTATTAAACACCGGCTTCCACTTGAATTCAAGATCACTCCGTTAATAATGGGTGCGAATGTAAAACTTAAGTTATCAGTAAAAACATTCCGTGTATTCGAGCAATTCTAAAAATGTAATGTTTTAAGTTTTTGCGTATTTTGTATTAATTTTTATCATTTTGTGTTTTTCATCGATTAGATACTTTGACAAGATTGTCATAAGTTTAATATGTCTTTACTTGTACAACAAGGTAGTTATGAGTGAAATGAAAATAACAGACAGCATTTTGAAGTTTAATAAAATAAATGTATAAAGTGATATATTTTAGGGTCTACCCACTCAGTAACAGGACTGATTTTCTTAAGGAACTTTAATTTATAAAACAGACCGAGCCAACCGTGTTTGCAAGACACCGTTGACGAGCGACAATTACCAACTACAGATTGGTATTTAAATTAGAAAAGTAAATGGCACTGGCGAGTGAAGCCTACATATATATAATTATTACAAATTAGCAATTAATACAATTTATTATAATTTATTGACTGACTGACTGACTGACTGACTGACGAGTGAGGTACATTTTAGTGGAGAAGCAGATGCCGGATGAAGAGGAAGAAACGCTGAGCCTGGCAAACCTCGCTCGGCACAAAACAGTTTCGTGTCCTAGATACCGCATGCAGAACACTATTCAACTCGACGCGGTTGGGATTGGGATTGAGTTTGAGATTATTATTATTTATTAGTTTTACGTGTATCCTATTAAATTATAAAAACTACGATTACAATAATGAAAACAACACACACTATAGTGGTTCCAACGAAAGAATGTAGATAGATTAAAAATTGTTTTCCCAACATAACAACTGACTGAATCTATATTCACGCTAGCAGAGCGTGGATCTAGTACATTTAGGAACTTGGTGATATATAGCACAGATAATTTTTGCTTATGTTGGCTACAACTATTTTTCTTTCATACACAAAGGCAACATTTATTTTACCGCGTATTATACTAACCCCACTAACACCCCCACCCCTCTTTCCATCCCCTACCAGTGTCTGGTTATGACCAGCATGGGATTTTCCTCCTTATATCACCTAGGATAGAGTGGCGCATTATGACCTAACCGTTGACGCACCCTGTATCCAAATAAACTTTAATGAATAAAGCATCTGCATTCTTTCATTGTAGCTAGTATAACATTGTGAATCTGCGAAGCTCGTATTCGGAATGAATTACACGTACGTTTCACTGTTGGTTGTGTGAGGGGGTTGGAAATAGCAAGCTGGGTGTGGGGTGGGTGGGGGCGGGGGGGGGGGTGGAAACTCGGCACCCTCGTCTGGAAGCCCCTCGAAAGAGCCACGCAGCCATGCTACCTGTATCACCGGCGCTATTAATAGATCACCCCGGCAACGGTTCGCTAAGCATAGACGCATGCATGGATGCAGTCATACTATTTATATATAGAGCAGGGGTGAATCAATACATTCGCCAGCCATGTTCATTCTTTGTAATCCGTTACACATTTGATTTGTAATTGATTTTGTTCTAGATCATGAACAGTTTAATTGTGTTTTAACCCGGAGGTTTATTTTTCGAGGCTTCCGTTTTTTTCGCAGAAAGTCAATATAACGGGGTGATTTTATTTCATTAATAATATCTCGATGAAAGAGAAAAATCAAAACATAAAAGAACGGATTTCGAACAACTTTTAAAATCAGAACGTAATACAAGTTCAGTTCCGCATGACTAATCAAGTTGTGATTAGAAATATTACTTTTGAACACAAATTAAAAAGTTTTTGAAAATCAAGAGCTAAAAATAATTCTTATTAAAAGCGTAATTCAGGACAAACTCTTATAAAACTAACTTAATTACTTAGGTAACCGACGGTGCATATTAAATACCGTTTAGCGTACGACTTGGTAAACACATGAAAATGTAATATAAATCCAGATTTTAAGATTCAGTTTTGAAAAGTGGGGTTGGTTTCATGGAATGCTAAACGTATAATGAATTACCTAATATTAAATAAAAATGTTTAAAAAGATTTTTTAAATTTAAATATAGGGCCTATAGGCCTATATTTAAATGTTTCTACGTAGTATAAAATATATAATATAAAATATAATGTTTGGTGTAATTTAGATTATCCATTTCAGATTGTACCTAAATGAGTAAAAAATAACTAAAATTAAATAAATAAATAGTATTATTTGGTATTTCAAAAGTTTCTTGAATGTTCGAAAATTACCAATCAACTAAGCTTACGTAAAAATAAATAACAGTACAACAAGAAAAAAAATATGTTCTTACTAAGATGAAAATGTGATTAGTTTGGATTGTGGGATTTATTTCAAAGTGTGACTTATAAATAAAGCTAAAGAATACATCATAATATAGAAATCATTGTTTATCTTAATGCAAACTATACGTTTAAAAAAAAAATCAAAAGTGCAATATACAAAAGATTATACACTATTGAAATGTTTTATTCTCGATCATTTACCAAACAGAGAGTAAAACTGTTTACATTATTGGATAAATTCATCAAAGATAAGTGCAGTGTAGTTTAGCTCTATGCGTCCGTCCTTACGCATGTGCGTGTGTCGCGTCGCACCATGAACACAGAAAGAACAGGCGTTATATTCTCTTCCAACGTCATTGAACATGGACGATACATAACGCTGATGGTGACCCTGCCAAAGGGGCTAGCCACCTCGAAAGTTAAACAACTTATATACTCGGCACTCCCACCATTCGACTTGAGCACTTTGATGAGACGTGGTATAAAAGCGTTTTCTATCGCTCCTTAATTATATTTATATTTATTACTGGCTATTTTATAATATTCCATTCATTTAAAGCAGTTTTGTATGCCAGTTTACCAACATGACTCATTAATAACTATCATTACCTTTTCATTGGGTTTGTTTTTTATAACCTTAGTTTTTTTCATTTATCTAGGTTTGTCAGTCTTTTTTTCCTACGTTTACTTTTGTTATTTAAGTTTTACTTACTTTATTTGTTGTATCATTTAATTTTAATAATAATTGTTCATGTATTTAATGATTATTTTAAAAGAAACTTTAATAGAGCAGGTAAATGTTATTTAACAATTAATTGAACTTAACACTGCTCTAAGGTCGAAAAATAAGTTTTTATTATGTAGCAATATTTCGAATTATTTCACTTTTTTTACTAGCTGACATTATTTACTAATATACAAACATCTAACAAAACAACAACCACAGCTATGTGGATAAAAAAATAATTGCAAATAAGTTTTTTTTTAATAATATAATTTATATTATATTGTATTTAATGACTTGTACAATTATTTTATTTGTATTGTTTAATAGTTTTAGGTGTGGAATTTTTATTGTTTTTTTTTATGTTTACTCGACACTTGTGGGTTGATAATAACCGGATGTAAGAGATTAATAAATAAACATACGAAAGAACTACTACACATCTACATGGATGTACCAAGATGGCTACAGCTACAGCCACAGCAGGCAGCGTCGCGCGCAACCTCCTGTAAGTACCTAATAACTGGCTGCTATTGTGATGTCAACAAAGCCTAAGCTGACATAAAAAGTGAACTTTACGACGTAAAGAAATACACCGGCACGTGCACATTTAATTATCTTGTAATATTCTGTGTGGCGAGATGGGACGGTGTATGTGTGTTATTGATTGCGTGCTAGCATGAGTGTGCGAGCGAGTCACCTGTAGAGCGAGTGGTCGCTAGCAACAACGTAACAATCAGAAAACATGTTTTATTTCATTCTATAGAGCTAAGAAAATAAATCTAGATATGAGTTTATTAGTATAGTTGTTCCGCGGCAAGTATGCCGATGCGCGCGGTTTCGGCAGACCAATGAGCGATCAGTATTTAAAATTAAGGACCGCTGATTGGCTGCATTGCAATGAAAAAAAAATGCAATGAAATACAATCGATTGTGTAATCTTTACCAGCCCTCCGACATCCTAAATATTTGAAATACAATCGATTGTGTAATCTTTACCAGCTCTTGGACATCCTACCCCACTATGTATAGCTGGCGGTGTATTTACTAATTACTAACGCATGTGACAACTTATTAATTAGATTCCCAGGGCCAACATTTACTTCACTGGTACACAAAATAGTCAACACTGTTGCGCTGAGCATGACTTATTATATTCTATCAACAAAGTTGAATCTGTCGGTCGCACTAGTTAGTAAATGGACCCACTGAAGAGAGGCATGAACCTTCCCACGTTAAATTATTATTATATCTTGGTCCATAGGCTACAACATTATTGACTTGATTCGTCGAACTGATTAATTTACTGTGACATTCCGACTTTGCTAAAATATGTTTTTATTATTAGTGAAATAGGCCTTGATTACACAGTAGGTATGCTTTGCTTTTTACTTATAAATAGAAGAAAAGCATGCTAAGCTGTGTGACAAAGGAAAAGCTCAAATATAATCTACATACGGGTATGTGATGATTTAAACCCTTTACCTAGTATTGAAGTTGAAGATGAAAATGATTGTACAAAATTCGACAATTCATTCCCGCGAAACCTCCTGCTAGACTGTCATTGTACAAAAACGAGTAACCGAGATTAAGTCATTGCCTCAGAGTTGTATTCTTTACTCTTGATTATCCTTTTTACGTTTGTCATTAGTGAATCTATTTAACCTTATTTTAAAACCCTAACAAAGTATCTTCTTACATTTCCTGGTGATTGCGAGAAGAGGTCTTCTGAACTGCTATTTATCCAAAGAGCTTAGAAAACTCATCCGATGCAGGAAATCGTTTTCCGATGCCGTCTGCGGTAAAGCTGGATTTCACCGTGGCATTCAGCTGAGCCAATACGTGTGTATTCTTACCGGTGTGTTATATTATTCAGGAGCAGTGCAAGACTAAAATCTTTTTTTTATGTTCATGTTATTCGGTTTGTTATAAAAAATAAAAAAGATTTTTCAGAGTAAAAAAAAATCGTTCCATGACAAGCGTTGAGATAAAAACCAGAGACAACCAATCTAATTGATTTAAAAAGTAATCTATCTCTAATCATTTTTTATGATCAAGTACAAATGTTATTAGGGCCAGAGGCTATGACATCTTATTCAGGAGTAAGTGGTATTACATGAATTTGTTGATTCAAACATTATAGTGACATTTTTTTTTTATTGTGCCAAAAAAAGTTCAGAACTTACAAAAAGAACCAAAATTTGTATCAAAAGACTGAGGTAAGTATATGGATATTCAGGGTGGTAAGTAATGCCAAGAATAGCTAACGATTTTTACGTGCGCGACCCGGCACCTCCACCAAAATCATTGAATAAACTCGCACTCTCAGAGAAAATGAATTTATCTTTTTGGAAGTGAAGAACATTTTTCAATGTTATTACTGTTAGTATTTATCAGAGGAGTTTCGTTTTTCAAGTAAAACATTATCCTCCACACGGTACAGTTGACAGAAACCGGGACATTTCCCCTCTAAAATAATGCAAACCGGTACAAATACGTCATTTTAATGAGTCTTCCCCGGGACACCGGTAAAAGTGTTCTGAAAACGGTACTGTACCGGTCAAACCGGTACGTCTGGTCACATTAACAAAACTATATTGTTTTAAAATAAATAACACCAACAATACACGGTTATCATAGTAACTTCACAAATTCACAAATTAATAATGAATCTAATAATATGCTGCTAATCGTAAACACATACAGATCTAAAGGCCCACTGATGACAACATTATTATTTATCTGGGAGTAGGATTTGATGAAGTATAAAATTTAAAAGAGGAAAAACTTTCATTTTTAAAAAAAAACAAAACTCTGTTGTACAAAATACAACTGCCACAAGGACACAGAATAAAAATAACATTCATTGATTAATAACAATAAAAAGAGGTTTAAAATTTTAATACAAAAAAAAAGAAATGAGTAATAATAATAAAAAATAATAATAATACAACTAAAAATACATGTTATGACCATAAAGGTGGATTCCTAAGAATAGCAATGGAACCTTTTAATGCCACCATTGAAACCTCTTGAATCAGTGTTTTGGGCTAATTTAAATGTATTGCAAAAAAACAAAAAAAAATTGATCGTTTCCCGTAAGAAGTGTGACAATTTTTTCAAATATAAAACTGCAAAGTTTGACGACACATAGAACAAAGTAAGATGCGAAAGATTATGTTGTATTTTAAAAAAAATTTTGTTCAGATATGATTTGGGGAAATGCCAAGGACAGATTCTTTATGATGATGATGCAATTTTTATATATTATGGACAATATGAATTAGAAAAAATTTGTTTAGTAGTTGATTCGTTCGTTTCGCCAGATCTGAGTAAAGTTCAGCTAAGAAGCAACAGCGAAGAACCAAGATAATCAGTGACAGGTGCAAGGGGAGCGACAAATTGAAAGAGAAAATCGAGGGAGGATTTGCCAAGGACATTGTCATAGTGAGTGACACGAGATTTCATTGAATGACGGCGACGTGTTGGTGTGGATGTACGGGTGATCTTCACAGTGTACTCGTAACTTTAAGAGACGGGGAGCGCAGCGACTGGTTTACTTTGTGAGTGAGCTCGCTCCTGAACTGCAGAACCGTTGAGATTACGCTGAAAATTTTAAACAGCCATCCGAGGCCGGTATTTATGGTGCTGCTCAGATTTTCAGCAAAATATGTTTCGATTTTAACCAAAAGAAATAAAGTTTTGAAAAGTTTGAACCAGCGATGTCAATTGTTTACATTTCACGCATTAAATAAATAATCACGGATATGGCCAAAGCCTGGGGTGCTATTAAACTAGGAAAACGCCAAAGTCATTGTTAGACGAGAGAGCGAGCCATGGGCTGAGTACCCGTGAACATTTGCATCCCTAAAAATAATACGCTAGGGAGGAAAGACCCATGCTGTAAAGATCCAGCCTTAGGTAGGGGGACGAAAGGTAATGTTACCGAGAACTCAACACATGACTCGCTCACTCGCCTAACATTGGAGTTTTACAAGTAATTAAACCAATGCATGATATTTATTGACAGTGTTGGCTTTAAGCGTTTAAACGCGCGACTCTGAATCGGCAGGTCCCGGGTTCAATGCCCGTCGAAGGATTTTTCCTAGGTTCTCCTCAGTCGTTGATGCAAATGCAAGGGAATGAGTCCTCTTTATCAGCCCTCGGACATCCCTTCATAATTGACCCAACTCCAATGTACCTAGGAAAACACCAAAGAGGAGAATGCCGGTCTCTACCTGATAGGAATCCGGAACCTCCCGAATCAGTGTCGCGCGATATATTAAAACGTTATATGTTTAAATTTTTTAACTGTTTTGGTTTTTTAGTTTATTTGGATTAAGGACGCGTCTACCGTTAGGTCATAATGCACCACTCTAACCTAGGGGGGGAGGGGCCTATGCTGGTCAGAACTAGCCACGGGCAAGGGGGAGGGTGTTCTCACGTCGCGGTTGTCATTGTCTTCGTCATCGTTCGTTCGTCGAGGGGTCGTCAAGGGAAGGGGCAAGGTCCCCGACGACGATTGCCAGAGCTCGCCTATATTTTCGGGAAGTAAAATACTACCCTTCAAACTAGCTGATGTTTGCGAGGTGGACTTTTTCTCTTGAATCGCCGTTTACGATTAGCAGAGCCATGCTCTGGGCCATTTCTTCCCTGGGCCCAGACGGTTTTTTTTAACTGTAATAATCAATATTGGTTTTACAATGGACATTTTGTTATGAAAATCTCCTTTTTAAGCGAGCGAAGCGAGCGTTTCCATTTGACTCTGCCGGAAAAATTAGTCACTGGTTTTGTTTTTGTTTGTTTGTTTGTTTGTTTGTTTGTTTGTTTGTTTTTTTTTTTGTTTGTTTGTATGTCTCGCCATAACGTTCGAACGGAGGCTCGGATCGAGTTGAAATTTTGACCATCCGCAAGCTTCGTTCTCGATTGAATGCCATTAGTTTTGTGGCAAAATCGTTCAAAAAGTTAAAAAGTTACATTAAAGTTAATCGAAAGTTTTTTTTCAAACTAACCGGCGACAAAATCTGAGATAGCCAAATCATTTAGAATGTCCGTCCGGTCACGAATATGTTAATTTCAGTTTGATCCGATAAGTAGTGTAGATGGAAATTACATTATAACAAAAGTAACGTTGCCATGGCAACGAAAAGACGCGCGAAGTTTCTAATGCACTGCCACCTAGAAGTTATCAAAATACTTTCGAGGAAGCAGTCTATTATTTGTCACCAATGAGTTTAAATATTTTTCCCAATGAGTCAAGGTCCTCTAGATGGCGGTGGATTTTATCCACAAAGTAAAGATTTACATACGGGTTTACCCAAATACCTTGGCAATAATAAATAATATCGGAAACATGGCCCTGTGGACAGCGAACGTCGCAAATTTTAAAATTTAAAAAAATGTGCATTGTGGGTCTAGCTATAGCACGTGCTCGCTTATCAACGCGTCCAACTGAGCGTTTCCTAGTGTATTTTGAAGACTTGAAAAGCGGCAAAGTCTTGAGTTTCACTGTCTTTTCTATGAGACGGTGGTAAATTTAATTTATAAACAACGCAGTAGATATGAGAGACACGATTGATTTCTCAATAAAATCGTGGGAAAGAGAAAACAAAATATTGTGAAATAACTCTTAGAATAACCTTAGAAGCGAGCATTTCCATTTGATTCTACCGGAAAAATTAGTCACTGGTTTTGTTTTGTTTTTTTTTTTGTTTTTTTTTTTGTTTTTTTTGTTTGTATGTCTCGCGATAACGTTCGAACGGAGGCTCGGATCGAGTTGAAATTTTCACCATCCGCAAGCTTTGTTCTCGATTGAATGCCATTAGTTTTGTGGCAAAATCGTTCAAAAAGTTAAAAAGTTACATTAAAGTTAATCGAAAGTTTTTTTTTCAAACTAACCGGCGACAAAATCTGAGATAGCCAAATCATTTAGAATGTCCGTCCGGTCACGAATATGTTAATTTTAGTTTGATCCGATAAGTAGTGTAGATGGAAATTACATTATAACAAAAGTAACGTTGCCATGGCAACGAAAAGACGCGCGAAGTTTCTAATGCACTGCCACCTAGAAGTACGTAATCAAAATACTTTCAAGGAAGTAGTCTATTATTTGTCAACAAAGAGTTTAAATAGTTTTCCCAAGGAGTCAAGATCCTCTAGATGGCGGTGGATTTTAAAGTAAAGATTTAAACACGGGTTTACCCAAATACCTTGGCAATAATAAATAATACTGGAAACGCGAACGTCGTAAATTTTTAAATTTAAAAAAATGTGCAATGTGGGTCTAGCTATAGCACGTGCTCGCTTATCAACGCGTCCAACTGAGCGTTTCCTAGTTTATAAAATTATTAAGCGAGCGAAGCGAGCGTTTCCATTTGACTCTGCCGGAAAAATTAGTCACTGGTTTTGTTTTTTGTTTTGTTTTTTTTTTTGTGTGTCGCCATAACGTTCGAACGGAGGCTCGGATCGATTGAAATTTGGGCCATCCGCAAGCTTCGTTCTCGATTGACTGCCATTAGTTTTTGGCGCAAAATCGTTCAAAAAGTTAAAAAGTTACATTAAAGTTAATCGAAAGTTTTTTTTTAAACTAACCGGCGACAAAATCTGAGATGGCCAAATCATTTAGAATGTCCGTCCGGTCACGAATATGTTAATTTTATTTTGATCCGATAAGTAGTGTAGATGGAAATTACATTATAACAAAAGTAACGTTGCCATGGCAACGAAAAGACGCGCGAAGTTTCTAATGCACTGCCACCTAGAAGTAATCAAAATACTTTCGAGGAAGCAGTCTATTATTTGTCACCAAAGAGTTTAAATAGTTTTCCCAAGGAGTCAAGGTCCTCTAGATGGCGGTGGATTTTATCCACAAAGTAAAGGTTTACACACGGGTTTACCCAAATACCTTGGCAATAATAAATAATATTGGAAACGCGAACGTCGTAAATTTTAAAATTTAAAAAAATGTGCAATGTGGGTCTAGCTATAGCACGTGCTCGCTTATCAACGCGTCCAACTGAGCGTTTCCTAGTTTAAAATTATCTATAGTGGTAATTAAGCGAGCGAAGCGAGCGTTTCCATTTGACTCTGCCGGAAAAATTAGTCACTGGTTTTGTTTTTTTTTTTTTTTTTTTTTTTTTTTTTTGTTTGTTTGTTTGTATGTCTCGCCATAACGTTCGAACGGAGGCTCGGATCGAGTTGAAATTTTGACCATCCGCAAGCTTCGTTCTCGATTGAATGCCATTAGTTTTTTGGTTAAATCGTTCAAAAAGTTAAAAAGTTACATTAAAGTTAATCAAAAGTTTTTTTAAACTAAACGGCGACAAAATCTGAGGTAGCCAAATCATTTAGAATGTCCGTCCGGTCACGAATATGTTAATTTTATTTTGATCCGATAAGTAGTGTTAATGGAAATTACATTACAACGAAAGTAATGTTGCCATGACAACGAAAAGACGCGCGAAGTTTCTAATGCACTGCCGCCTAGAAGGAATCAAAATACTTTCGAGAAAGCAGTCTATTATTTGTCACCAAAGAGTTTAAATATTTTTCCCAAGGAGTCAAGGTCCTCTATAGATGGCGGTGGATTTTATCCACAAAGTAAAGGTTTACACCAGAGTCGATAAAGAAGTTTCCCTGTTGGGGAGGTCCTCCAACTCCCTATACCGCCCTGGGTTAAATAAAAAGTCGGTTTTTGGCGTTTGGAATCTAACGTTCCGCGCGACATCTGTGTGAAAATTGATGGAACTACTTCAATAAAACTACGTCACTTTTCTACTAGTAGTTAACAGTCGATGACGACAAATGGCGGAAACGTCAAAATATTAAATACGATCGAATGTTGGCGAATGTTTTGGAGTAAAGCAAACTATCTTTATTGATGAGGATATTTCTGATGGAGTAGACCTAAGCTTAGGACCTAGGCCGACAATATGTATTGTTCAAGATTTCGATTTGAATGCCAAGGGCGTACTTACGTCTGAAAACTGTATTGTGGCCTTGGGCCTAGGCTACACTTACGTCCGTTAGGCTTGAACAAGACATATCTCAAATTATTTCGCACGAAAATGTCAGTGACGCCTGCGCAACACTTTATAGTACAATAATAAATCAAAAGTAAATCGTTTTAAAAGACTAGGGCCCAGGGCTAATATGATTGAAATAAAATTAAAGTTTGACGTTTCGTCTGTTATTTGTTGATTTCAGCGTCACTGCACATCGATAATCTACTGACCGTATTTAGCGTGCAGTGCTTTTATTAGTTTCACATTTAAGCCGCCCTCAGCGCGCAGAGCGTTAGATTCCGTTTTGACTTGGGAGTAAGGGACCTCCCCAAAGGGGAAACTTCTTTATCGACTCTGGTTTACACCAAGGAGGAAGGAATAATGTAAGGAGGCAGTGTGGCGTCGTCAAAACCATAGCCACTTTGAACGACAATGGTGGTCGGCGAAAGCCTCGAACCCAAAGCAAGGTCGTCGGTATTATTAAAGCTCTTTGTCAAAGCTATGAACATTCCAAAACAAACAAAAACGCAGCACATCAACAAAAATTACATTTCACCTCTTTATTATTCTATCTCATTAATACAAGAGTTATTATCAACGTATTAAGTATAATACCAGCTGTTTCAGTGCCGCCATAGTAGTCGCCATATTGGTCAGCACCAACGAGAAGCAGTAAATACTGCGAAAAACTCTATGTTTTAGTAGCCGCCATATTGGTCAGCACCAACGAGAAGCAGCAAATACTGCGAAAAACTCGATCAGAGACGTTTAAAACGGCCACGTTCATTTGTACAGCCACAGATAGCGCATGCTGTCTCCTTACATTATTCATACCTCCTTGGTTTACACACGGGTTTACCCAAATACCTTGGCAATAATAATAATATGGAAACGCGAACGTCGTAAATTTTAAAATTTAAAAAAATGTGCAATGTGGGTCTAGCTATAGCACGTGCTCGCTTATCAACGCGTCCAACTGAGCGTTTCCTTGTTTTTAGTGGTAATTAAGCGAGCGAAGCGAGCGTTTCCATTTGACTCTGCCGGAAAAATTAGTCACTGGTTTTGTTTTGTTTTTGTTTTTTGTTTTTTTTGTTTTGTTTTTTTTTTGTTTGTTTGTATGTCTCGCCATAACGTTCGAACGGAGGCTCGGATCGAGTTGAAATTTTGACCATCCACAAGCTTCGTTCTCGATTGAATGCCATTAGTTTTGTGGCAAAATCGTTCAAAAAGTTAAAAAGTTACATTACGTTAATCGAAAGTTTTTTTTTCAAACTAAACGGCGACAAAATCTGAGGTAGCCAAATCATTTAGAATGTCCGTCCGGTCACGAATATGTTAATTTTATTTTGATCCGATAAGTAGTGTTAATGGAAATTACATTATAACAAAAGTAATGTTGCCATGGCAACGAAAAGACGCGCGAAGTTTCTAATGCACTGCCACCTAGAAGTAATCAAAATACTTTCGAGGAAGAGTGTATTATTTGTCACCAAAGAGTTAAAATAGTTTTCCCAAGAAGTCAAGGTCCTCTAGATGGCGGTGGATTTTATCCACAAAGTAAAGGTTTACACACGGGTTTACCCAAATACCTTGGCAATAATAAATAATATTGGAAACATGGCCCTGTGGACAGCGAACGTCGCAAATTTTAAAATTTAAAAAATGTGCAATGTGGGTCTAGCTATAGCACGTGCTCGCTTATCAACGCGTCCAACTGAGATTTTCCTAGTAAATAAATAATAAATATATTTCTGTTCCGACTACTACAACCAATATTAAGTACAAATAAGACTTTCCTATTAGAAAATAAAATAAAATATTTCAGGCATTCCTTAAACGACATCTCCATTTAAAATATGAATTTAATTAAAATTTAATTTCTTTATCCCAGTGGAATTAATATTATTACAGGTTATAATTATATGAGAAGGATATTAATAAAATCCACTTCTCTCCCAGAAAGGTTCATATTATTCGTTCTTGAAGACTTGAATACGAACGGGATATTGAGTGAGATTTACTTTGCACGGCAGGTAATTATTATTGCAAAACATTTTATTAATAACTGAATGCGCATCATACAACGACTCGCAAGCCAGCGATAATTAGTTTCGTGCGGTAATGTGACAGTACAAGCACGATGCGATCTCTCAACATATTTTAGCCCTTGACTATAATATTCTCCATAATAACAACACCATATTAAAAGATTATATCATGCGTGACTTTTAATATCACTTAACGAAGTAGAACGCGTTCAAATTACTATTGTTAATAACTAGGCCACTTCACGAATGACCCTTGTATAGTCACGTTGATGGATAAGCGTATACAGTATACATAGTTGATTATTTGATTTTAAACTTCGCTTACAGTAACTTCATTAATTCATTATTTTGTTTGCATGTATGTACTTAATTTCATTATGTTGTCCTCCTTTAAAAAAAACTATTGTTAATTGTGTAGGATAGACTTTAAATAATTGAAAACATATGGCTTTTCTCCCTGAATTCCTACATTCAGGAAAAAATCTATGTTTACAACAGACTCGTGCGATCAAGTTTGGATATGTCAAAAAGTCAACACTGTTTCAGGAGGGAAATAGTTTACAAAATTAGAGCCGGTATGAAGTAAAACGTTTAATCATGAATTTATATTCAGAAACACAACAGATGTGGTATAGCGTTTTCTTAAGACGTTCAATAAAATATATCATGATGTGACGAGTTTTAAACTCGTAATTTTCGTTTTTTCGTGCTATTCGATAATATTTTAATTTTTGATTATCGAAATGGTTTTGAATATCGATTATTGAATGAGAATTTTGTGTACTACAGGATAGAAGGTAAAATGTTTAGCCAGGAAAAATCAGATTGTACTCTGCAGATATTTTGATTATAGCTATGTTTTTGTATTTCCTTTGGAATAAATGCTTAGATTATGATGTGTAATGTTTCTGAAAGCATTTTTACCATTTGTTTCGATTAGTTTTCTTCTTTCAAATTTTATGGACCCCTTTTAAGATCCGTGAACAACAGTTTAGAAACCTTTTTGTTACGTGGACATAAATCTTAAACAGATTACAAATTAATGTCGTTGAAAAGTAATCTGCAGGAAAAGACAACAGCTCTGGCAAAAAATGACTTTATATTCATAAGTTATATGAATATAAACTTCGATAAGACGACCAAGCCAGTAGTGAACGCTTTTGTGAATCCATATTCGTTTGGGGGGGGGGGGGTTAATCTGCGCGTCTCGCTCACAGCCGAGTTCGATCCCCGACTCCTACATTTTGCCCTCACGTCCAGATAGACTATATGGGTCAGAGGGCACGTCGCACAATGCAAATAACTTAGTCGCTGAAGACTGTCTGTGCGAGAGTTTCAGATAGATGACGTCACACTGACTGTCATGGCCGACCGAACCTTGGCGCCTTCTAAACACGTGTTAACTGGGTGGGTTTTATTAAAAATTCCAGAAAGCTGCAGGGCACTCGACAATGCAAATCAATCAAATAAACCGTAAAGCATGGTCCTATGTTCAAATACCGTAGAACTGGCAATCCTGACTGAAGGTTTTTCCGAGGTTTTCTTCAGTCAAGGAGTAAGTCCTCTTAAACAGCCCTCGGACGCCCTTCACAATTGTCCTATCCGCAACATACCTAGTAAGACACCTGAAGAGGGGCGTGAATTGCACCCTGGGCAGGCTTCCCACAAAAATTAAATATTATGGAAAATGAAGCTGTACTTTTTTTTCAAAAACAATTCAAAGCTGGGACCCTATCAAATCAATTCTTATGGCTATGCCTAGTGGTATCTATCGACGCTTTCCGTATTTCAATGTTACTGAAATAACCTTAAGTTATCCGATATATTATTGACAATTATACATTTTGCATCGTTCACATTATTAATTAGTTTAGGCGATAAAAATACGTGATCTCTACCTCTACGCTTGTTAAATTGTATCATTGCTCACCAGTCTCCAACAGTTAGTGGATACTGCGTCGTCAAAGCCTTCTTGAAACTCTCGTATTACTCGGACCAAAGAGCTGGATTATCACCTGTAGAAGATCAAGATGGCGTGTATACATCCTGTAAGCAGAAGAACGAAGCACCACGTGTTTATATCCGATGATTAACATGAGTCACGAAGCTTTGATGATCGATTCAACAAATACAGTTACTGCGTCGCCAAAGCCTTCTTGAAACTCTTGTATTACTCGGACCAAAGAGCTGGATTATCACCTGTAGAAGATCAAGATGGCGTGTATACAACCTGTAAGCAGAAGAACGAAGCACCACGTGTTTATATCCGATGATTAACATGAGTCACGAAGCTTTGATGATCGATTCAACAAATACAGTTACTGCGTCGTCAAAGCCTTCTTGAAACTCTCGTATTACTCGGACCAAAGAGCTGGATTATCACCTGTAGAAGATCAAGATGGCGTGTATACATCCTGTAAGCAGAAGAACGAAGCACCACGTGTTTATATCCGATGATAATATGAGTCACGAAGCTTTGATGATCGATTCAACAAATACAGTTACTGCGTCGTCAAAGCCATCTTGAAACGCTCGGATTACGCGGACCAAAGAGCTGGATTACCACCTGTAGAAGATCAAGATGGCGTGTATACAACCTGTAAGCAGAAGAAAGAAGCAACAAGTGTTTATATCCGATGATTAACATGAGTCACGAAGCTTTGATGATCGATTCAACAAATACAGTTACTGCGTCGTCAAAGCCATCTTGAAACTCGCGAAAGACTCGGACCAAAGAGCTGGATTATCACCTGTAGAAGATCAAGATGGCGTGTATACAACCTGTAAGCAGAAGAACGAAGCACCACGTGTTCCGATGATTAACATGAGTCACGAAGCTTTGATGATCGATTCAACAAATACAGTTACTGCGTCGCCAAAGCCTTCTTGAAACTCTCGTATTACTCGGACCAAAGAGCTGGATTATCACCTGTAGAAGATCAAGATGGCGTGTATACAACCTGTAAGCAGAAGAACGGAGCACCACGTGTTTATATCCGATGATTAACATGAGTCACGAAGCTTTGATGATCGATTCAACAAATACAGTTACTGCGTCGTCAAAGCCTTCTTGAAACTCTTGTATTACTCGGACCAAAGAGCTGGATTATCACCTGTAGAAGATCAAGATGGCGTGTATACAACCTGTAAGCAGAAGAAAGAAGCAACAAGTGTTTATATCCGATGATTAACATGAGTCACGAAGCTTTGATGATCGATTCAACAAATACAGTTACTGCGTCGTCAAAGCCTTCTTAAAACTCTTGTATTACTCGGACCAAAGAGCTGGATTATCACCTGTAGAAGATCAAGATGGCGTGTATACAACCTGTAAGCAGAAGAAAGAAGCAACACGTGTTTATCTCCGATGATTAACATGAGTCACGAAGCTTTGATGATCGATTCAACAAATACAGTTACTGCGTCGTCAAAGCCTTCTTGAAACTCTTGTATTACTCGGACCAAAGAGCTGGATTATCACCTGTAGAAGATCAAGATGGCGTGTATACAACCTGTAAGCAGAAGAACGAAGCACCACGTGTTTATATCCGATGATAAATATGAGTCACGAAGCTTTGATGATCGATTCAACAAATACAGTTACTGCGTCGCCAAAGCCTTCTTGAAACTCTTGTATTACTCGGACCAAAGAGCTGGATTATCACCTGTAGAAGATCAAGATGGCGTGTATACAACCTGTAAGCAGAAGAAAGAAGCAACAACTGTTTATATCCGATGATTAACATGAGTCACGAAGCTTTGATGATCGATTCAACAAATACAGTTATAAAATATGTTTTTATATTTACGAACCGGCGATGTATTTATCAAATATTGTATTTAATTCCTCTAGCCAGTACATTTCGTTTCGTTTGAACTTCGTTTGTTATTTACATATAGAGTTTTTACTGGCACGAGATGAATATTTTGTGAGCACTAAAGGTGGCTGCAGAAAACCCTTAGGGTGCTGCAACAACAAACCCGTTCAATATATTGAAATCATTCGATGTACAGAGATTTGTTGTTATAAGTCTAGCTTTATGTGCCTGATTGGTTCCTAATTGATCTATGAGAATCTTTACAAATCAATACTGTTCGTGAAAAAACGCTTAAGTTAGATAAAAACACAACATGCACATCTGCCGTGTTATTCCGTGATTCATGTTATTCATGTTATTCAATAAGTTCATTAATAATAATACAGATAAATAGAGAGGATTTGACCGCAAAGTATGTTGTGCTAAATTCCCTTCATTACATTACATAATATCATATATGTTATAGATAAACAAAATACTGTTGTAACAAAATAAAATAATAGTCCCATTATATACGTATAAATAATAAATACAGTTTAATTTACAACTTAAAATAATAACTTTAGATCATCAGCTTTGTTACCAAAACATATATAACAGGAAACTTTATTTATATTTGCTGATGCATTCATTAAACTGCTCACTCAATGTAGGTAAACCTCCCAAACTTAGAAGGATGCAAATTTAGCGTTTAAGGTTGAATATGGGAAACCGAATCACAAACGTTTATATTGAAACCCGTACAAAATGCTTATTTTGACAGAAATAAGATTTGCCCACGTTTTTAAAATTTAAAACTGAAATTTTAACCCCCTGTATTTTTTTTTTTTTGGGGGTTTAAATTTTTTTTTTCCTATAGGTTTAGATCATTTTTTCCAAATTTAAAAGAAAACCCAAAAACAAAAAAACTTTTTGGGAGATGGAAAATATGTGCTGCGAAAATTTTTTTAAATTTTGCCAGAATCTAAAAAAGGGGTTTTAACAACCTTTGGCAAAAATTTGTTTTTGACATATATTTAATTTATTTTTTAAATATCCCCCAAAAATTCTAAAAACCCCTTAAAAAAATGCCCCCCAGAAAATTAAAAAATTTCGCTTTAGTTGGCGAAAGGTTTGGGGGGGCCCCGGGCTGAAACCCAAAAAAAAACAGGAAAAAAAACTACACAGGGCACCGGAAAACGAAATAAAAGTTTTTTAAAAAATTTTCAATAGGGCTTATGTGATTAAAATTTTGGAAAAAAAGTTTAAATTTTTTTCCCTATACACATTACATAAATCGTTTATTTAAAATAAAAGAAACTTGAAAACTTTTTCCCCCAAGCGGCTGAGGGTGCCCAAACGGGGAAAAATTTTTGGCGACCCTCGTCCCCCTCAAAAAAAAATTACTTTTAAAAAATGAAAAAAAACAAAGAAAATTTTAAAAAAAGGTGGACTTTGGGGGTTTTTGTTTCTATTTTAAACCGGAATAAATTTTTTTCCTCCCGGGGTTTCCCCCCCGGGGGGGGTTTGAAAAGGAAATTTTTGGGGCCAAAATATCGGCGCGAACCCCCTTGGCCCCCGCTTTTCCCGTTGGAACCGGCCCAATTGTCATATCGGCAAATTTTTTTTTTTTTAATCTTTTCACGATAAAAAATTACAAAATTTTGTGTGAGTGTTTTTCCGAAATAATTTAAAAAAATTGGGTTAAAAAAATTGCGAATTTGGAAAAAAATTTTTTGAAAATTTACCCCCCTTTTGAGCTTTAAAAAAAAATTAAAAACTTTTTAGGAAAAGGGGCCCAAAAACCAATCCTTAATTTCAACTTTTTTTTTCCCAAAAAAAAAAAAAATTACCAAAAATCGTGTAAAGTTTACCAGTAAATTACTAAATACGAAGTTTTTTTCCCGCTTTTTTTGGGCCCTTTTTCAGCCCCCCACCCCAAAGGGCGCACTTTTGGCGATACGATTTTTTGAGTGAAAAGGAAAAGGTTTTTTATTTCAAAATAACAAATTTAAATTGGGCCCAAAGAGAAAACGGGAGAAAAAAGGGCAGAAAAAACCCATTTAAATGCATAATCCCTGTTTACTTTTTTGGGAAGGGAACACGGCCCCCAGAAAATTAAAAAATGTTTTTTGGTAAGTTTTTAAGTTTGGAACCCAACCATTTATTTTTCACGCTGAGCCCAAAAAGAAGCGTACACACCCCCTAACCCCAAAATCGTCCCTTTAGGGAAAATAAATTCAAAAATGGGAAAAGCAAATTATATATGATCTGCCAACGGCTCAGTTCATTTTAAGGTTACGCCTCGAAACAGGGATGGAAAACAAGGATGAAAGGAAACCGCAAATCTTTGTTACCTAGTATATGAAAAAACTTGTAAAAAAATTAAACAGACAAAAAATTAAAAATTTAAAAATTACCGGGGTTTTTTGGGGGAAGCGAACCCGGTCATCGGGTTTTACCGCGCTTTTCCCCCTTTTTGCGCAAATTTGGATTTCCACGCAAAAATTTACTCGGACTCATTTTGGCCCCCCAAGGTTTTTTAAAAAAAAAAGGGAAAGAAAAATTTGGTTTTCCATTTGGGAGTCGTTAGGGTTTTTTAATTTTACCCGTTTGTAAAACGAAAAATTTTTAAATAACCCATTAAAAATTGTCCCACGGGGAAAAAAGAACCCCGGCCCCCCGGCCCCCCGGGGGCCCCGGGGGGGGGGTGGGGGGGGGGCGGATGCCCACAAAGAAGGAGAGGGGGAGGAAAATAAATTTTCAGTTTTTTGGTATTTAAATTTTTTTTATTAGGGGGTTTGTGATAGTAAGTGCCCGAAAAAAATAAAATTTACAAATGGTGAACTTTGGGGGCAACCCCCAAAAAAAAAAAATCAGAACGTTAAAGGTTTTTTCCCCTGAGAAAATCTAAAGCCGTCATTGTACAAACTGACCCGCATGAGCAATCCTCATTCCCACTTTAAAGAACAATTTTTGGTTTTTTTTGGGCCTTTCAAGAACGACTTTGGAAAACGAAATAAAAGTCCACAGCGCCCCACCCCCCCCCCGGGGCAGGAAAGATTTTCCGCCAAAAAAAGGTTAAAAAAAAAAATATTTTTTCCCAAAAGGCCATGCATCGGGAAAAGGAAAAGGGGGGTTTCCCGAAAAGAGGGCCTGAAAAGTATTTATTTTTTTTTACTGTTATCCAATCACGAATCTTTGGGTTATTTGTAATATTGGTTTTTTTGTGCCAGCAAACCCAACCAACATACGGATAAAACATAAATAGCGGTCAAAGACACATTTTTTGAAAATTTTTGCCACCCCTCGTCATTAAAAAAATTTTTTTTATTAAAAATTATTTTTTTAAAAAACTTCAAAAATTAAAAAATTTGGCTAAAAAAAAAAAAACCTTGCTCTATCAGTGTATACTTTGCAAAATTGAAAAATTTTTTTTGAAAAATTATTTTTTGGGTGTTGAATGACCGATTTAAAACCGAGGCCAAAAAATTTTTCAAAATAATTTCCGAAAAAAGGTTTTTAAAAAAACGGTTATAGTTACTACAAATAAACCTTCTAAACTAAAAAACGGAATAAATTAGTGGGGCAGTAAAAAAAAGTAGTACAAAAAAGAGTTTTAAGCCTATACCGATCTGGAACAAAAAAGCCCAAAAAAATGTAAAAAAAAGGAAACAAATGGGTTACCAGGGTTTTTTTTAATTTTAAAATAAAATAATTAAAATCCATGCAAAAAAATGCGGTCTTCCCCCCGCAGCCCCCCAGCTGGAACTTAACTTATTTCCCCAATTGTTATCTGAAAAAAATTAGGAAAAACTAAAAAATTAAAATTTAACTTTTTTAAAAACTTTAAAAAAATGTACCTACAAGGAAATTTTGGGAAAAATAAAATTTGTTTTTCGAATACTAAAAAAAAATTACCCCCTTTTAAAAAAAATCACGAAATTTTAAAACAAGTATTTAAAATGTGTGATTGTTGCGGGTTTGGGGTATTGGGGAACAATTAAATTGTGGGTTGTTTTTATTTCATTCTTTTTAAAATTCATAAAATTTTTAGAAACTCATATCCTTACACATTACAAGGAGGGCAGTTTTTTTTGTGTTTTTTTTCCATTTTGGGGAAAAGAAAAAACCCCAAACAAAAAAGTATTTAAAAAATTTCCCATACAGGGAAACCCTAAAGTACCTAGGGGACCTTTAATGCTCTTTTAAAATAACCCCTTTACAGAGACTAAAAAAAAAACCGGGAAATAAATCACTGAAAAACGTCACCCCAATAAAACCAAAAAAACTCCCTAATTTTTTTTTTTTGAAAGAATGCAGGGTCCCGGCTAAAACTGCAAACTTTCCAAAATTTTTTTTTGGCTAAAAATTATTACTAAAATTTTCGAGACGAAAAAACCCTTTTTCCAGAAGCCGGGATTTCTTTCTTAAATTTTAAAATCTGTGTCCCTAAAGCCTCCTTTTAAGAGCCAGGGAGGGGGGTTGACTTTTTTTCCCCCAGCCGGAGGATAAATTACGGGAAAACCCCTTAGCCAAACTTTTTTCCCTTTGGTAAGGTTGCCTTTCGGTCTCGTTTTTATGGGGGGTGACATAAAATGTTTCTCGAAACAAACAGGGGGGTTTATCAATTTAAAAAAACGCCTTTTCCAAAAAAGATTGTTTGTTACGGTGATTCCCCCCTGGGTTTCCAAAAAAAGCTGCGCATTAATCCTCTTTTTGGGTTTAATTTTTGGCCAAATTTTCAATAGCCCTTTTTTTTGAAAAACGAAAAAAAAGCTAACCGAGGGGGAAATTAAACCCCAAAAACAGGATTCCATATTGAATCAAAAAAAATTGGGGAAAAAAAAAAATTACACCTTTTTTTCCCCCCAGACTCTGGTTACACTCCCAAAAAATTTCCTAAAAAACAAAAACAGGGAAAAATTTTAGCCCACCACACAATTCCCCCAAGGCTGGGGGCCCTTTTTAAGTCGGTAATCTACTTTTAAAGGAAAACCCAAAAACCCTTTTTGGCATGATCTGAAACTTCCAAAGTTACCCCCCAATTCTTTTAAACCATCGGACTGGCTCACCAAAGGGGCCGGGAAATTTTTCAAAAACTGCTTTTTGCACAATTTTAAACTTAAGCTTTTTTTTTAAAAAAACCCATTCAAATTAACTCTCTCAGTAGTAAAAAATTTTGTTTTTTGGACCCATTTTTAAAACAGACCCCGGGAATAAAATACTACTCATCTGCATTTTAAACCACCAAGGGAAATCCGAGGCAATTTGGTAGGAGGTCATTGATGAAAAAGAAAAAAAAAACCCCGGGCCCACCACGCCCCTTTGGGGAACACCATGTTTAATAAATTCCCCCATTTAGAGTCCCGTTATTTTTTTCCCCCTTTCCCCAAAGGGCCCCCCCCTCTTTTTCCTTTAAAACAAGACGAGGTTTACCCAAAAGGCCAGTGGCCCATCTCTAACCCCCAAAATGAAAAAATTTGCGAAGTAGAATTTCGGGGGGTTTGTTGTATCGAAACCCTTTCGAAGATCACACATAATGGACCCGTTACCCCTTTCTCTTCAAGAGCCCCTTGGATTTAAATGTGTAATTTGGGAAAGGTTGCCGTTTTGGGGGAAATATCCAGTCTAAATCCGTTTTTGGTTAGGACAAAACCAATTTCTACTAAAGGGAAAAGGCATCGGGGTTTTTTAAGAAAAATTTTTCTAACATTTTGGGAAAAATTTGGGGGCCAAGGCGCCACGGGTCTTAGCGGCCCTCCCCTTTGACTTTGCCCTTCTTAAAAAGTGGAAACCCGGGGGAAAAATTTCCAAACTTTTTCCGGGAAAAGGGCCCCAAAAGAATGGGGAAATTGAGAAGCTGCAGGGGTTTCACCGGGCCCGAAACCCCCGGGGCGAAAAAAGAAAACGGGGAAACCTCTTTCCCCCCCCGGGTGCCATTTTTTTGTTTTAAATTTTTTTTAACCGGCAAAATTCTTTAAGGAACGGGCCTTTTTAAAACACATCTTATGAAGGGACCGAAAACCCCCCCTTACAGCGGGCCCAAAATTTCCTCAACAGTACCCCTTTGGTATAAATTATATTACAGAAATACCTGTGAAATAACCTTGAAAAATTTTTCCCAAAAAAAAACCTTTTTTGCATTTTCTTTTTTTCCCTTCCTTAAATTTCCAGAAAAAAGGGAGGGTTTTCCCTTTTCCCCTCTTTTTACCTGAAAAGTGTTTTAAAAACCCCCCCCATGTGGGCCTTTACTTTTTTTTCCCCTTCCCCCCCAATCTGCCGCGGTAGTCCCTTTTTTGGCCATCCGGTTTTCCCTTTATAAAACCTTTTTTTTAAAAGCTTGGAAGCGCCAAGAAAATGGGCGCACGGGTTTTTATTTTACTTTTTTGGGAAAACAACCCCTTTTTCCCTTGCATTTCCTTCTTATTCATCCTTTACCCCCCCACCCCCCCCCCCCGAGATTTTCCCTAGAAATTGTCGGAGGGGGAAAAGCTTTTTAAAAAAGGGTTTAAAAATTTCTTAAAAGAAATTTTTTTTTTCCCCCCAAGGGAAACCGGGAAATTTCCTATTTTAAATCCCCCCCCAAACCCGTATCCCTTAAGCTCTATAAAATTTAAATGAGGCTCCCTTTTTTTTAAATTTCCCTACTCCCCCCATTAGGCCCCCCCCTTTTATTTTTTTAGTTTGGCCCCCACTACCGGCAGACTGATAATTTGACAGGGGGGACAGAAAACCTGCCCGGGGATGATTTTAGGAGCAATCGGGACGAAAATTTTGTAAATACGTTAAACAAAAACAGAACCCTATTCAGTGTAAAAATTCCCTTTTTTGGGGTTTTTTAAAAGGCCGTAAAATATAAATGCCCCAAAATTTCCCGGCCTTTCTTCTCGGACTTTGGTTTTTTGAGAAGTCCACGTTTAAAAACACCCCTATTACCCTGGTTTTTTTGGCCCTCTTTAAAACTGCAGCATTTTGAAACAAGTTTTTTTAAATTTTTGGGGAAAAAAAAAGGCCAAAATTTCCGGGTTTGGGGGGTCTGAAACTGTCCCCAATTACCCCTTTTTTTGGGTGATGTTTTTTTCAAGCAAAACAATTTTATAGATTTTCCAACGCACCGAGGGCCCGGCAGCCCCCGATTTTTGTATTTTTAAAACCGCCGATTTTCCCAATAAAAAAAGCCGTTCCCCCCTTTTTAAAGTTTCCTTTTTTTGAAAAAAAGAAAATAATTTTAAATCGTAAAAAGAAAAAGACTCCCCCCTGAACCCCCCGCTCGAACAGTGTTCTGATAACCAAAAAAAATCCACGATTTTTTTTTTTTTTTTGGAATCAAGGGAAAAATCCCCTTTCTTCGGGTTTTTTTTTTTTTTTTTACCCCCAAAAAAAAAAAAACCCCTTCCGTGGTTTTTGGGGCACCAAAAAAATTTTGAGCGCCCTGGGGTTTTGGCAAACCATACGAAATCGCCTGCCAAAAGGGAAAAGCCCAAAGGGCCCCTTGGGGACTTGCTTTCCTCCCGGTTTCAAAAAATTTTTCTCCCTTTTCCACTTTTCCCCCTTTGCCGGGAAATGTGTTTTCTAAAAAAGCTCTTTTCCCAGGTTTCCCGGGACCCACAAAAAATCTCCTGAACTATCTCGCAATGAACTGCCTAAAAGGGAAGGGAAAGGAAACCCCCCCTTTGGTTTTAAAAAGGGCCCATTCCCAGCCGAATTTCCCCTTTGAAACCGGGCTTCGGATCTAAAAGCTCACTCTCTTTTTTACGGGTTTCAACACCCATTCAAACCCTTCTTAACCTCCTCAATATATTCCCGGAGCAATCATTTCCCAACACAAACCCATTAATTATGAGGTTTCGCATCTCGCAAAGGCCTTTCCCCTTTCCCCCAAAACAAAGGAGTCTCCCTCACATGGATACAATTTTTTTTCTTTTAAAATTTTTTTTTTGTTCCAATGGAACCACACTATTGGGCCCTTTTTGGGAAAACCCCAAATTCTTTTTCCCCAATCCCACTCACAAGTTCCCGGGTTTTTATTCCCCCAAAAACCTTAACCCGCACCCGCGGGTTTTAAAAACCTCCCTTTCACCGCGCAGCATTGAACGCCCAACACGGGGGGTTGGGTTTTTTTTTGGGGTTGGTGGGTTTTTGGGGGGGGGACCTCCCCCTTTAACAAAGGGGTCCCCTGTTTGGTCCCCCTTCCCTTTGGGGATTTAAAGTAATTTTTCCCGGAATGGCCTTTTGGCCCTGGGGTCCCCGGGGTTTCCCCTCCCTTTCCCGGTTACCGTTTTGGTTCGATGGGTCCCCGGCCTTTTCCCCCTTTCCCGGGATCCGGGGGTCGGGCCCCCGTTTTCCCTTTTTTCCCATAACCCCAAATAAGGCCCTTAGCCTCGGGGGGTTTTGGGTCCCCCGCCTCTTCCCTTTAAAACCCAACTACTGGACCCTTTTAAAATCCTTTGGGGTTTTGGGCCATAACCCTAAACCCCCTTTTTCCAAAACCCCCCCCAACCGTGTGATCCAAATCCCCAAAGGCAAAAACAAAAGAGTTTAAAGTTTTCCCCCTAACCTTAAAACCCCCCCTTCCCATCTGGGGGTGTGAACCCATTTACAGAAAACACCAAAACCCGTTTAGGGTTTTTAGCCCCACTGAAATGCCCCTTGGGAAAATTTTTTTCCCCAATCAAAAATTTTTGGGTTGGGTCCCATTTGGGGCATTTAATTTTCAAAAAATTTTTGTTTAGTTGATTTTTCCCCCAAATACGATTTGGGGTCCTTTTTGTTTCAGGAAAAAAACAATTTTAAGAAAGAAAAGGAAACTTTTTGATTAATGTCCTGGGGGGGGGGGTTTTCAAAGCCCAAAAAAAGGGGAATTTTTGGGGCGAATCCCCAAAACCGGGGGCCACCTTTAATTTTTTTCTGATTTTTTTTAAAATTGCAAAAAAGTTTTAAAAATTAAAAACCTAAAATGGGATCCCTAAAATTTTTTTGTCCAAAAGGGGGTTTGTGGTTTTTGTAATTTTGGAAACAAAAGGGGTCCCCAACCCAACCCCACCTTTTTTTTTTTTTTTTTTTTTTGGGGGGCATTTGGGGGGTTTAAAACCCCTTTAAACCCCCCCCCCTTGGAAGAGAAAAAAATACTAAAGTCCCAAAACAAAAAAAAATTTTATTTTTGGTTTTCCCCAAGTTGAACCCCCTTTTAAATAAAAAAAAATACCTTTTGGAATTTAAAAAAATCCCAATTTTTAGGGGGATCCCCCCTTATTTTCCCAATTTGATTAAACCGTTTTTTTTTTTGGGGGGGGCCCGGGGGGGGCCAACCCCCCCCCCGAATCTCTATTTTGGGGGAAGGGGGGGAAAAACACTTTTATTTTTATTTCAAAAAAAAAAAAAGGGGAAAAAAATTTATGATATCCCTTAGGTTTAAAAAAATAAAACTTGGGCCAAATTTGGGTTTCCCCATTTCTTTTCAGGTCAAAAAACAAATTTTGGGTTTTAAATAACCAAAATTTAAATTTCGGGGGGGGAAAAAATATTTTGGTTAAAAGGGAATAAAAAAATAACAAAAAAAAACCCCCCCCCCAAATTTCAATTTGGTGGGGGGGGGGGGGGCCCGGTTTTTGGCCAACTTGTTTAACCAAAATAAAACTTAAAATTTGGAAAAAAATGTTTTTCTTTTTCCTTAATTTCCCCTTTTTCCAAACTAAAAAAAAAAAAAAAAAAAAAAAAAAAAGGGAAAAAAACACAAACCCCCCCCCCCCCCCCCCCCCCCCCCCAAAAACAACCAATCGCATGCAATGTCTGGTCTTTGCGGCGGGAAAAGTGGAAAAAAAACCCCAAAGGACCCCAAGCGGGGGAAAAAACGCGGGGGACACACCACCCACACATTTTGGGCCACCCGCATCTGTCACATTGGGTTGGTTGGGGGAAAAGTGAGACATTTTCTATCTTAACCCCCGCAATTTTAGAGTCTCAAAAACCAAAATTAAAAATAAGAGAATCTTTTCCCCTAAAAAAAAGAAAGCGGGGAGCATCCATCAACGCGACTATAAGCCATCTATTAAAACCCAATTTTTGTAGGTTTAAAAAAACTGTTTTTTTAATTGTATTCCCCACAAGTTTTTTTGTA
Source organism: Sweltsa coloradensis (assembly GCA_024449915.1). Classification (NCBI taxonomy): domain Eukaryota; kingdom Metazoa; phylum Arthropoda; class Insecta; order Plecoptera; family Chloroperlidae; genus Sweltsa; species Sweltsa coloradensis. Next base: position 532,546 of record JAMZAV010000276.1, read on the forward strand.
AATTTGGTTTTTAAAAATAATTTAAAGGATGAAAAACCTTTTGGGGTGTTGGGGTTTGAGGCTTGCCCAAAGCAAAAAGGTCCCGGGTTCGTTTTCCCCCTGTAGGAGTTTAATTTTTGAGTTTGATGTGGATTTGAGCCCTCAGTTTTTAGGAATTTAAACCCTTTACTTTTGGGGTTGGATCGTCCAGGGCACGATGCACATAAAAAAAAGGTTTTTAAAAACCCGGGAAAGGGAAAAAATATAAAAACTGAGTTCCGCGGCTGCGTTTACTGTGGGAAAAACCTAAACCCATTTGGCTTTAACACACTTACATATAACAGGGCTAAAAATACGGAGGGGGGATTTGGCAGAGGGGGCGAGGGGGAGCGAAATTTTTTTTAAATTAATTATTTTTTTAATATTATATAAAATTTTATACAATTTTTTTTTTTTGCAATTTTTTTTAATTTTTTTTAAGGGGTTTTTTTAAAAAAAATTGTCAAATTTACCTATCACAAATTAAAAATCGAAATTTTTTCCCCGGGGGTGTGCGCTTTGCCCCCCAAACAACTGGGGGCCAACCCCCCCCCCAAACCCCCCCATTTTTTCCCAAAATGCTCGTTAAACCCAAAAGGAAAAAGCGATATACCCAAAATTTTTTTTGGATGATAAAACCAAATGAAATATCATGTACTAGGTTTCCTACATTACCCCTTTTTACAAAAATTGTGCTGACCATTTATCTTTTGGGGGAACAACAAGTTTGCCCCGCGAAAAATAAGGGGAAGTTACGCCAATGGTATGTAAAACGACAAGTGTTGGCTCAATTTCGGGCTTTTCGGGAGGGCCGGGTTTTAATCCCCCCACAAAAGGCAATTTAAATTTAAAATTTTTTTTTTTAGGTTTGGTAGTTTTGATTATTTTACTGAGACTGATTTTTATTTTAGGGATCATCAGGGGAAATTATAATAATGCAGTTTAAGCAAAAATATAAAACTTGGGGTCCTTTGGGCCGGGGGTCTTTCCCCCGGGGCTAGGGGTTTTAGCAGTTGAGTGGGTTTTGTATCCTGTGACCAGATTTTTCCTTTGGGGTTCGAAACCCCCGTCGCGTTCAATTTTTTGCCAATAATTTTTTTGTTGGGGGTCTAGCCTGTACAGAAATAAAAACATTTACTTTTTTCAAATTTTTTGCGGGAATGTTCTTTTTTTTGCAAAACCCCCCAAATTTCCTAGAAAATGATCATTGCCAAAAGACAAAAACTAAACATTAATTTATTATTTTTGGTTTTTCCCTCCCTTTTTTTTTGGGGGACGTACATCCCAAACAAAACATTTGGAAAGTAAAACCCTTTTGCCGGGGCGAACCCCGTCATTTTACCCCCAGCTGGAATGGGGGGATATTTTATCTCAGGCGGGCCTTGGGGAATGTGGGGAGCGCATCTCGGGCGTCCCCAAAAACCCTTTTTGCAGACAAAAAATCCCCCGCCTGTCCCTAAATAACGGGTCGCTAAATTTTAGGGGCAAATTAAAAATTTTTTTATTTTTAGCGGAAATTTTTAGGGCCTCCCCAAAAACGTCCCCTCCCCAATCCCCTCCACCCTGCCCTTTTTCTCCAAAATTAGCTTAACGCCGTGACAAAACCAAGTGAAAAAATTTTTTTTTGGGGAGTGTAGCTTCCCCGTTCTTTTAAATTTCAAGGAACATCTAAATTCAATAAAAGGGCCCAAAAATTTTTTAAAAAATTAATACGTAAATTTTTTTCATCTCCCACATAGTTTAAAATTTTTTATTTTTACGAGACCCAGTCGCAAGTTTAAAAAGTAGCCTTGTTTTTCAAGGGGGGGATTTAGACGGGTTTTAGGGACGGGTTTTGTACTCAGTACGTCATTTTAAAACCCCGTAAAAAAAAACCGGGACCTAAAGGTGGGGTTTGGTCCGACAAAAAATAGCTACCGTACTGGAAGACCGTACTGAGTACTGCTGAGTACTTTCATGTAAACAGGTTTCTTAGACAAAACCGAACTGAAAATCATATTGCCAACCTAAACATAGGCCTAGTACTACGAAACAAAGGTGGTAATCGTAACAAATTATTTTCCCTGCACTTTCATGTGACATGTCAGTTTCTTGTTACTAACGTGGCTTACGTATCCAGATCGTTTTTATTTTAACTTTCCTCTTGGGGTAACATCATGGCTAAACGAATGTTGGCAGTGTTGGCAGTGGCTTTTAGTTTTGTCAGCCGCCGATAGGTAGAGTTGATGCTGAACTGAAAGTGAGTTCAGTTTTAGTTCGGTACGAGTCATGTAAACGCTTTGACACCAGATAGAATTCAACGACATCTCGGTACCGTACCGTACTCAGTCCTCCATGTAAACAAGGCTATTGAATAGAATTGTTGAATAGAGCCGTTAGGCAACAATTATTGATGAGCGAAGCGAAGACTTCAATTTCACCGACCCCCCAAAAAATTTAGCTCGGTTGTTTTTTTTTTGTTTGTTTGTTTGTTTTTCCGTCTGTTTGTTCGCTCTCTACCGGGCAAACGGCATATGCGATCTTGATGAAAATTTGACACGACCTTCGTTTTCTCTGAACTTAGACTTGCCACGTTTTTGGGTACAATCGAAGAAATATTTCTCATGAATATCGTACTTTTACGATTTTTTTTCGATTTTTAGGGCGATATTTTCGTGCCATTTGGGCCAATTTTGACCAAACGGGTAGACCTACAACGTTCATATTTCACAAAGACATTAAGGTAACGGTGATGTATTGCTTTCTGAAAGAAAAAGTTGAAAAAGTTAGCCAGAATCGAGAGAAATAAAGCTTTTAATATACGTTTTTTTTACTTTTTGTGCGATATTTTCGTGCCATTTGGGCAATTTTGACCAAACGGGTGGGTCTACAACGTTCATATTATACATGGGCATTAAGGTTATGGTAATGTAGTACCTTTTTAAAGAAAATGTTGAAAAAGTTTGCAGAATCCATAGAAATATAGCTTTTAATGAAAAATTTTTACGTTAAATAATAACAAATTAACAAGAAACAATAGAACCTTGACAACAATCACCTACAATGCGTCGGCAGAAAAACAAAGCACTTGCAAAAGTAAAGATATCCCACGCAAACTAAAAACTTTAAAAAAAAGCTCATCCATCAACGCGGCGGGACTTTAGCGTTTTCCTAGTCTAGAATAATATGTAAAACTTGGCAAAGTCCTACTTCCAAAATATGATACTTCTTTTTTCATAATCATAATGACTCAACGAAACTGAAGTACCTAGGTTTGAATAAAGACATTTTGTAGATTGTGTAAATGATACTATACCTACTTGTACATTAAAATGGAAGGCAACGGGTTCCGTGGATTAGAAAGAGTATTTTTTAAAAACCTGAAAACACGGATAAATTGCATAAAACATGGAAGAAAAGTGGTAATGATCAAGACTGGCACAACTATCCACACACCGGAACAAAGTTAAGACTGAAAAAACGCAATGCCCACAATAAATACTTTTTGGAATTTATTCACATCTAATTCTAAACAATTATGGAAATATATACATTCTAAAAATGGATCTTCAGCTCCTCTCCTTTTTAAAGTCCATGTTGTGCTTGAATCGAACCCTAAAAAGTTATCTGAAGCATTTAATAATAATTTAAAATTAAATTTTACTCCTTCTTCTGATGGTGCAACTGAATCACCAGATATTACCAAATACTGTGCCGCTAGAACACCACGAATCATACACAGTACAGTGAAAGGCACTTAAAATGCCTTAGAGTTGATTCAGCTACAGGCCAGATGGTATTCCCCCAAATGATATTTTAGAATGTGTGGGGCATCTGTGTCACCTCTTTATGCAATTATTTAACCTATCTCTTTACTTGGGGAAAGCCCCTTCAGACGGGCGTGTAGCAAATTTTTATACCGATTTTAAAACTGGCAAGAAAGAAGACATTATAAACTACAGGCCGATATCATTAACATCAGTTTGTTTGTAAAACTTTGGAACGTATCATTTCTCGAGAAGTTTTAAACACATCACAAGTGCTAAAATCCTTAATGAAAACCAGCATGGATTTGTTCCAGGTCGGTCTTGCTCAACTCTTCTTACCAAGGTCATGGATAACGGGCATATGCTCTTGAAGATCCAAAGTGCAAGCAAGTAGATGCATTGATGCAGATTGGTCAAAAGCTTTGACCAGATTCCACATAATGTTCTACTTTAAAAACTTTATAACTATGGCATACGTGGTTCATTACATTTTTGGTTGGAACATTTCCTTAAATGGAGAACACAAAAAGTAACCTTCCAAGGAGCGGAAGCATCCTCAGTAACTGTGACTTCCGGAGTACCTCAAGGTTCTGTGTTGGGCCCGTTGCTTTTTGAAAATATTTATGATGGATTTACCCCAAAGCGTTTCCTCAGAATAAGCCAATTTGCTGATGACTGCACGATCTATAGGAAATAGTTACGAAGATGACACTGATGCACTCCAGACCGATTTGGACAATATAAACACTTGGTCTGTTGAAAATGGAATGAACTGAACCCTTTAAAGAGTGTATTCATCAGATTCTCTAGATCTAAGAAACCCCTTGCGTTGGGAGTTACCAAATAAACGGTTGCCAAAACTGGAAAAGAATGGTGTCCAAATTATTGGGTTCACAATAACTAGTGATCTAAAATGGAATACGCATACTGAAATAGTAAGAGCTAAAACCCCCAGACAACTCTATTTTATAGCAAGAAACCTTCATCATGCTCACTTCAGTATTAAACGGGCTGTATACTTTGGTGAGACCTCATCTCCTTTACACCTGTCCAGCATGGGACCCCACATCAGATATTATAACAAACAAAAATTTGGGGCGTGTACAAAGTCGAGCAACGCGCATTATAGCTGCAAGGAAAATTTCAAAGTGACAGTGCTACTGCAAGACGTAAAATCTTTAGACATTCCATTGCTAGAAAGTTACAGGAAAAAGTAGAACTGCAATTTCTATGGGAGTGTTACACGGTACTTTGATCTGGACCCATACGCAAGATTGCAAGTCTGTAGTCGAGGACAGAACTTGGTAGAGGATTAATTCTCAAGCCTCCATTTGCAAAAACAAAAGCTTACCAAAATGGCTTCTAAATACAGGGCTTGTAATGAATGGAAAGCTCTTCCTTGGGGTTAAGGGAGATTCGCTCATTAGACTCTTTTAAATCTGCCCTAAGCACACATGTTTTTGCATTACAAAGTTAATTCTGCAGTTTCTTTTTTTTGATTCATTTTTTTAGTAATTCATTGAAGTGTATATTTATTTACTTATTTTCTATATTTTATGGTTTACTAATGATTGTAAAAATGTTGTTATCTTTTATTATTTTATTGTTATAAGGTTGGCAGTCACCAATGTGTTTTGGAGCTCTGCTTTTCTGCCATCCTCGTGATACATTTAAACATGAATGTGTTACGGAACAAATAATAATAATAATATAATAATAATAATAATAATAATAATAATAATAATAATAATAACTCAATCTCCCAGCGGAATTTGTGGGGACCTTGAGCGTGCAAGATTCTATACACCTTGGTCACTGCCATAAAATCAAAGGCCTGGGCTGTGATTATTCGATAAAAATGACTTCTTCAAGAACAAAGCATTGTTGTCAAATGAAACGTTCATATTTCAAGTATATTTTTCAATTTATTATTTCTTGTAGGTTTAAATCGCAACGGATTTTGTTCAGTTTGTTAGCAGTTCTCAGTTACCTGGTCACGGATGTCTGGTAAAAATTTAAGCTCAATCTATTTGGCCGTTCGGCCGTATGGGACCGGACAAACAGACATTTAACATTTTACATTTTACATTTTACATTATTACATTTTACATTTTTACATTTTACATTTTACATTTTACATTTTACATTTTACATTTTACATTTTACATTTTACTTTTAATATTACATTTTACATTTTACATTTTTCATTTTACTTTTTACATTTTACATACAGACAAATTAATCACGACCAAGGCCCGTTCGACTTGCGTTGAGACTACGTTTGCTGCGCTTACTCGTCTAATCAGGTATTTCAATTTCATTTGCTATCATAGTTCTCTTATGTTTGTTTTTTAACACTTTTTTAATGGTCACATTCCCTTCGAGATTTAAAAAAAATTAACAAGAAGGAAAGTGTTATCAACTATTATTTACATAATTTATTTAACCATTATCAGAGTTTCATGGTCACGCTAACAATTCGATTATTTTCGGAAGTTTGATAACAAAGAGCATTTAATCTACTCCAGTTATCAAACCGTTGAAATATTTATTTCAACAGGAAATAGCTTCTATGATTACCACTGATTTGTAAGGCGTATACTTTTTTTAAAAATCTTTTTGGCAAGGTTGATAAGTTCTCTAATTATTTCAACAGGAAATAGCTTCTATGATTACCACTAATTTGTAAGTCGTAAACCATTTTTATTATTAAAATCTTTTTGGCAAAATTGATAAGGTTCTCTGTTTGCCTCATTGGGCGTTTCTCATGGTGGATATGCGAGGGCGGCGGTGGATATAAAACCGTTGAGAGAGGGAGATTGAGATACTTTCTACCAGGGCGGTGAACAGAGCAGGCTGAGGAATTCTTGCAGAGCTGAACCATGCTGAGGATGTTAGTACTTTGTATCGTGGCCGCCGTGTGGCTGCAGCTACCTTCAGGAGGTAAGACAACATTAATTCTAGTAATAATAACACACATAACAAAAACTTGTAGAAATACAGCCAAACCTTACACACTCAAAAGGAATGAGATCTAAAAAAAGGGCCAAGCTCATCTACCCTTCCACATTTGCGCATTCTTAATTCATAAACGTACAGTGTCCCATAACAGCATCCTCGAAAAGCTTGGCAAAATAGAATTTGCGATTATTAATTTAACGTAGTAGTTTATCCAAGTTCTTTTTTTGTAATTAATTTAACGTAAACATGCAAATTCTATTTTGCCAAGCTTTTCGAGGATGCTGTTATGGGACACTGTACGTTTATGAATTAAGAATGCGCAAATGTGGAAGGGTAGATGAGCTTGGCCCTTTTTTTAGATCTCATTCCTTTTGAGTGTGTAAGGTTTGGCTGTATTTCTACAAGTTTTTGTTATGTGTGTGATCTTATTACTTTTTCAAGTTCCATTACAAAATTATTTGTTAAAATATAATATTTTTATCAAAGTTGATTTAATTTTTATGGTATTAGCAATAACAATAGGATGTAAAATATCTAGGCCCGGATTCATGTACATCCTGGGTATAGGTGGTATAACCATGGTATAACGACGGTATAAGGACTGGTTAAGTCTAGGCAACTCACATCCTATTAAAACTTTCCCATGTAACAACAAACGCACAACTAATGTAATTTTACACCTATTTCACTGCACCACACAGGGAAGCGATATATCTAGACGGCCTTGACCCACAGCCATGTAAATCATCAGATAATCAGAAGAATATTGAAAATTTTCACCATCTTTTGTTTTACATTTTTATTAAAAGTGACAGGAGATTGCGTGAGGTTATTAAAAGTAAAGAAAAAGCTTATTATTGCCGTAAATTTTGGAATAGCCTAGGACTATCATACCATTGTTTATCTGCATTAGGCTTGTAGTATCAAAACTAGTTATTTGTGCGGGAAGTGTGTCAAAACAAGGAAGTGCTGGCCTAGGGTTGGCTAAGAAAGACCTAGGGCTTGTCAACATGTAGTGTAAGTATTTATTTATCTAGTCCTATAGCCTAATGGAACTTTAGACCTACACTGTTGTATTATAAATAATTTTCTACATCTGGGCCTAGGCCAGGGACGGTTTCTGATTTGTTTTATGAGAGTATAATGACACCTTTTCTCGTTCCACACAAAGAAGAAAAATTTTAAATGTCCCACCATTTGTTTACGTATCGCACTTTCCCGCCTAACTCTGCTTATACCGTCAACAAGTGTCAAGTAACTATGGTTACTTGTTGATTATATGCCAAGTGTTTAGGCTTATTTTAAAACTTTATTTGGAAGCCTTCCAACAAACTTTTTCAACTTTTTTTTTCAAAGAGACTATCATTCTATAACCTTAATGTCCATGTAAAATATGAACATTGTAGCCCCACCCGTCTGGTCAGAATCGCGGGCCGACGTATTAGATGTAGTAGCAGTAGTAGCAGTAGTAGCAGTAGTAGGAGTAGCTAACATCCTTAAAGTGATTTTGAGCATGTTTCAAGCCATTTTTTCACCAAGAAGGAATGGTCGTACCCCAATAAAATTTGGCATGTGTTGTCAGGTACATAAATCCCCTCGATTGTGATAGTTTTTCAAGTTCACATCACGTTACATGACGGCTGGGTAACACCTCGAAATCACCCCAACTCTGCTTGGTGTATAAGGTGCTTGAGTGTGTAGCGCACCGCGGCTTGGCTGGCGGCGCCCTAACGGGCACCTAGATAAAGTAGAAATTAAAACTAGGCCGCTTCGCGAACGCTTTTTTTAGTCGCGTTGATGGATGTGCTTTTTTTAGTTTTTAGTATGCGTGGGATCTCTTTACTTTTTCAAGTCCCATTGCAAAATCATTTTTGTAAAATTAGGATAGTTATTAAAATTGCTATGGTAATACCAATTAAAAGAAAGTTAAATATCTGGAGGCCCGAAGATTTGCTTTTTGAAAGCATTGTAGGTGATTGTTGTCAAGTTTCTATAGTTCCTTGTCAAGTATTATAAACCTAAATTAAGAAACTCATATTAAAACCTTTATTTCTTAAGATTCTGGCTTACTATTCAACTTTTTCTTTCGAAAGGCAACACATCACCATTACCTGAATGTCCATGTGAAATATAAACATTGTAGCCCCACCCGTTTGGTCAGAATCAGCCAAAATGTCACGAAAATATCGCATTTAAATCGGGAAAAGATCGTAAAAGTACAATATTCATGAGAAATATTTCTTCGTGGAATGTGGAATCTTTAAGTTAAGAGATTTCAAAAGTCCCCTCCAATTTTCATAAAGATCGCATATGTCGTTTGACCGGTAGAGCGCAAACAGAGAAAAAAAGAGAAAAAACATTGGAGCTAAATTTTTTGAAGGGTCAGTGAAATTGAAGTCCGCTTCGCTTATCCAGTTAATTTGTTAATCAACATATTTGAAAATCAATAAAGGTCTTGTCGAATGGATGATTCTTTGTTTCTTACAATCTTTACACTTTTTCTATTCATTTCACATAATTTTCACGTTTTTAATGTTATTTCACCCAGCTAAGCTTCCTGTCCATGCAACAATGTTGATTGTTATTCGCTCTTTTTGATCGTGAGTGCACTTTTTAGCGCTAGTGTACACCCCAAGGCGCCAAAAGAGTAAATATGAAGTACAAGCCATTACACTTACACAAATCAGTAAACCAGATTTAAAAACAAACAACTAATTTTGTCTCAATAGTTGGTAAATAAAATAGCATTCCAGTGCGCTGGGTGTGTGTGTATATGTAGGCTTCTAGCGCTATAGAGCGCTCCAGCTTCCGATTATTGCGATTTACAGGACAACAATCAACAACCAATATTTTTAACATAGGCAGGAAAAGAGGTAGATAGTAGAATGTCTAGAAGGGGGTGGTTCATCGATGTAATATTAAATTATCTTGTATTTGCATTCATTACGACGTAAGCCCTATAGATATGTCCTTATCATGTCGTTTTCTTTCTTACCATGGGCGAATAACGTCGAAAAGCGGTTTAAAAAAGTTTGTTACTTAATAACCGATGTTGGGATGTTAAAATAGGGTTAGAATTACTTATGCTGCAATATTGCAGTATGTAGCAAAAGTGTATAGAATAAGATGTGAACTACCATTCTCCCAACCACAATTTAGATAGTGCAATGTTGATTTGAAAACATTTTATGTGTGTTGAACACTGTCAATAAAATAAAGCGTACAGCCAGTTATACTTAAATATTTCCTGAAATCCGAAAAGAGCGCAAGTGCCCCCGCCCCCCCACAATTACGGCGCATGTTCGTACCGTTCCATTCCAAAACTGTCTCCTTCATTCCCGCCTCTGTTCCCAGGTGAGGCCGTGTGCTGTCGCCGTCATAAGGTGGAGATGCCCGGAGTAGGCAGGTCCAAGGTGTGTGACGATTGCTCCCCCGGCACTCCTTACTGCAGCCGGACCGGAAGCTGCAACATGTTCAGCTGCAACTGTGATGGTGGATGTCGTTCCGGCCCATGCAGCGGTACCACGTTCGCCGGTATGCAGGATATGAACAAGATGATGGGAGAAATGATGGGAAGCCTCAACTCCATGATGGGGCACGGACGCAGGCGCAGCCAGACCGCGCATGACGTCATCCGCTCGGCCGACAAGGACATGGACGGCCTGATGAGTCTGGCGGAGGCGCACGATCACCTGGCCTCGGAGGGAGTCCCCGCTGACCGTATCGCGCGCACCCTGGCGGCGCTGGACACAGACGAGGACAGCTTCCTCTCCGCCCGCGAGATAGACTAGGACCAGAAGACGCACCCCAACCACATCGACCTTCAACTGAACTTACTACAATGCTTTTTGAATGCTTTTGTCACAAATAAATACTTGTTTAATTTTGCTTTACGCAAATGATACTTGGACAATAAAGAAATGCAATTTATAACAGTATGTTTACTACTCACATCGCATACACCAATCCTATATCATTGTAATTTGACTACGTATGCTATAAAGGACAGCCAACGACTGAAGGCGATGCCGATTCTTGGGATGTCAGGTTCTGAATCCTGAGATATCTTCATAAGTCAAAATAATAACATAATAATAGTAATAATAAAATATTAAATAAATAAAATAAATAAAATAATAAAAATGAAACAAAGATTGAAAGCTTTAGCGGCAAGCTGCTAGCTGGTTTTAGTTTATATGATTGATATGCACACGAGCAGAGTTTGGAACAATTAATGTAGTCCACGAGTGGCTTCCACAAAAACTCACGATCAATGAAAACACCCAAGTTCATATGGTATGCAGACATGGGCAGTATCTAGATACATGTATCTAAGATACGTATTTAAAATAAATTTGTATTTTGTATTTCAAATACCTCGCTCAAATGTACCTTGTATTTTGTATTTCAAATACCCATTTCAAAAGTATTTTGTATCTTCTTATTGCATTTATAACACAAAATACTTTTAAATAAATTATACATACTAAAATGGTAGTTTCGGGCGATCTAGTAGCTAAATCTAGAATCGACTTGACTTCTATTATCAACTTACACCGGAAGAGGTAGTGTACCCACCGCCGTATGTTTATAAATTGTGCCATTACATACAGCTAGACGGCGGCGAGTTTATCACGACGCGTCAACGTCGACGCCATCGAGCGTTAAAACTACTTTTCGACCAGAAAGTATTTTAAAATGTATATTTTCCGAAAGTATCTTAAGATACTATCTTGTATTTTGTATTTTAAATACATGTTCGTGAATGTATCTTGTATTTTGTATTTAAAATACTTCAAATGCGAGTATTTTGCCCATGTCTGATGGGATGCCACAGATTCAATTTGTTGTACGCTTTCGCAAGCGGTGTCGGTTCCGTAGTTCAAATAACCCCATGAAATATTAATTGAAGGTCATCATTTCTATTAGAATGGGCATACATATGTGAATAATTTTGTTTTTTAACGTTAATTACTGTTCCCGATCATGAGTCCAGCATTGTAGATTTATAAATCAGTGTTCATACTGTGAGTTGCGACGCTTAAGTGCCTATGTATCGCTAGTAGAACGAGGTCGTCAGCATACAATATCAATAAACACTTAACCAGATACTTATTAATTACGTTCACATATATAATATAAAATTGCGGTCCTCATATGTATCCTTATGGTATTTCAGTAATTAAATTTTTTTGTTTTACTCTAAGTTTTCCCAATTTTTACCATATACATTCTATTTTCTAGGTTACTGCGAAACCATTCTAGAACTGTAACTCGTATGCCAATCACCTCTAAGCATTCCAAAAGTTTATTATGGTTTATAGTGTCGAATGCTTTTGAGAAGTCGACAAAAGAGCAACTACATACAGATTGCTATTTAAACTGTTTAACATTAAATCAGAAAATTTTAGTAACAAATAACAGTAACAGTAACAGTAACAACAAAAACAGATAACAAACAGTAGACAGATGTGTGGCTCGTTGGTCTTGTGGTTAGCGTCTCTGCCTCCACTCCACTGCAGAAGGTCCAGGGTTCGATTCCCGCCAAAAAGTCGAAGTTTTTTAACCCCCGATTTGAATCAACCCCATCATTTCTTGTTTTGGGAATTTGAAAAACGTGACTTTAAACCGTCCTACAACGAGGCACAAAAAATTTAAAGTTGTTATGAATCGGTCTTTTTGGTTTCGGCGTTGATTCACGGTTTTCGCATGTTCTTTGCCCAGATCTATATTTCCCTATAAACTTTATCGTCTTTGATTGGTTATCGCTCACTCCTTGATTGCGTCGGGGCCTACAGGGTAGGTTGGTTTTCCTGTCCCCCCTGAAAATCATTATATATGCTGAGTAGGTAGACTCTAAATACAAATTAGAAATACGAACAAATTTCGTAGTAAAGTCATAGGAAATGTCTTTTTGAACCATTACCATCATTTTTTAAACGTGTCTGTAAAAAAAATAGCTAGAAAAACTTATTTCACAATTATAAAATAGTATCACTATCCCTCCACATCTGCACCGAACCAATCATTCGAACCCAAAATTGAAAAAACTTTATCTTTTTTTGTTTCGGGATGAATAACCCAAAGGGAATATTCCTTTTAAAACTGAATTTTTTTGAAAATAATATGTTACATTCTTTTTGGCCGAGGGTCCCTTTGAATAACTCGCGCGTGAAATTTGCTACAAAGAAGGAGAGGGTTTTAAAAAACATAACCCACCCCCTTACGATCGAAAATACAGGCAGACAGCGTCAGAGTCAATACCTTGTTCAAAAAAAATGAATATTTTACCTCGTGAAAGGGAATAAGAATGGATCAGTTACGTGCTGAAACCCAAACCCCACAGATAGACGTGTTTTTTTTGGGTTCTGCGAAGCGTGGCGGAGGCTCTCGGAACAAAGAACGCGCCCCAAAGCAAAAAGAGCTTGCTTTGTTGAGGGGGGGGGGATGACGGGAGGGCGAAAGCGAGCGGGATTCATCACTGTTGGCGGCAAAATCATTTAGACCTTTTTTCCAAAAAACTCTTTTTTTTTCAGAAAAAAAACCCCCTGGAGGGTATTATTTCAACCCAACATCGTAGGTTGAAAATTAAAATTGATGTAAACACAAAATTGATAAAATGTATACCTCTTACACAAACGCAAATATTATTTTTAAGTGAAAAAAAACAAACAGAAAAAAATAGGGATATAAAGAAAGAAAACGAAGAACCGTATGAAAATTTATTCTTTTGTTGGGACGTAGAATAGTATTTATACCCGTTGTAAATTTACTTTTCTTAAAAAAACGATTACATTATCGTGAAATAAAAAATAATTCGAAAAAAAAAACGAAATGAAAAAGGTCCGTTTAAATAAAAGCTAGGGAAAGAAGCACCCAGTATGCGTATCCAACGTCTGTCCGTCCTTCTGTGAGTCAGTGTTACGACTACACGATAAATCCCGTGCACGATCTAAAGCGATTCACCTGATTTGTTGACATTACAATTCAAATATAATGCTGATAAAGATTGTTTTTGATGACCCTGGTGTCAGGGGGTTGGGTGAGCATATAAATACCCGGCACCTCCACCAAATACGAATTTTGGAAGATGGATAAAACGTTTTATTGTCTGTTTGTTCCTTTTTTTCTTTTTCTTCACTTCTTTTTCTTCTTTTTCTTCTTTTCTTTTCTTCTTCTTCTTCTTCTTCTTTTTTCTTCTTCTTCTTTTTCGTACTCGTGCATCCGTGTTTGTGTAACTTACAAAGAACAATTGATTTTGACACTAGTGGGTTTTACTTTGTGATAATTCCCCTCAAAAACTACAAATGTATGGCTTTCATCGTATTTTCCCCCAAGAGATCTTAAAAATTTTAAAAATGTTGTGATATTTAAAAATAAACACAAGAATTCTGGGAGCGGTTTTCGCGTTTTTGTTGGGTTTTCATTTCACAAACAAACCCAAAAAATGTTTTTATGTTGTAACAAAGATTAACCAAAGTTAAAAATAATGATAGAAAAAAAAATGGGGTGATGATATTTTCAACAGATTCACATGAAAACTAAAAAAGTGAACATATTATATGCCAGATAAAAATACACAGAAAATTGCTGTTTTTGTTTAACCTTCAACTTCGATAGATCTATGTAATGTTAATTTCTTTTAAAATATCATAATCCATGAGTGAACAGGAAAAATCTAAATATCACTCGAATAGTGAATATCTTTTAGGCACTAATAATTTTTCACGAGTAAAATATTTCTATAAAGACTTGGATTACATTCGTGAGTAGCTGAAATTAAAAATAGATGTCTCACAAGTCACAATACACCGACGCACAGAGTTGGTCCTATAAACCCTTTTAGAAGATGTGAGGAAGTAAAATCGATACCCTCAAAAAACCCCTATAATAGAACGGCTAAGGTTTAGTCCCCTTTATACAAAAATTTAGAGGAAATTTATCTCATAAAGGGTGTTCGGGATATGAATCTTATCCCCTTTAAAACCCAGAGTAGCTCATATAGATACACGTGAGTACCTATTTACTATACTGGGCCCTGATTTTTCAAAATCATAGACCCATGTTGTGTTATTAAGTATTCAAGGGTGGCCAAATTTTTCAAACTAATAACCTCATGTTGTTTTTTTAAGATATTTTTTAGGGGGGGCCAAACTGTTCTAAAAATAAAAAGGACTCATGTTTTTATTAGAATTCAAGGGTGGGCCAAACTGTTTATAGTCGGAAGTAGATATTTACTTAATCAAGGGTAAGCTTGTATGTTGTAAGTAGGTACGTGTACACAGCATTGTCAAGTGTAATTTTTTTATAGCGTTAACGTGATGGAGCACCATTTTTTGGCCACCTTTAAAAACTTGTGTATGAAGTTTTCTCATATTTTATTTTGAAATTTGGTCATAAAGCTTCAATTGAAATTTGCAAAGACATACTACAGATACTATGTTAAATAAAATAAAATAAAATAAAACTTGAAACCCATTGTTTTAACTTTTTCACGCTATTTTCGCGTACCTCTGGTTATAAGGTGTGTTGAAGGCATGTTGTAACTTGAATAGTGTAGCTGAAAAAATGTTGCAGTTTTACCAGAGAATGGAGGACAAATACAAACAACAACAACAAAAGCATGTGTGCTCGCTCTGTAAAGCGCGAACAAACATACAAAAATACAAATAAAAAGGAAAAGAAAAAATACTCGAGCTAATTTTTTTGGGGGTCAGTGAAATTGAAGTCTTCGCTTCGCTCATCCAAAAATCCTAGAAGTCTTAAAGATAAAGATAATATCTTAGCTGTAAATATGTTCTTAAACATGCAAATATAACTAACAAACTAGACCTACATTAATAGCAATAAAACATTCAATTATTTATGGAATTTAATTGATTATATTTCTCTTTCTTTGTTATGGTGTCGAACTTATCAGGAAAAAATACGCGATTGACAAAATGTGTAAATATACCCTTGAGAGACTTCGTAGAAAATATACTACCAATTTTTTCTAATGGCAAAGAAGTTACTGTATTTGGAGTCCAAACTGTGCGTTTCTATGCGTTGCCATGGGCGGCCATGGTGGAATGACGTCACAATCCAGAAATTTCAAAGTCCATCTTTAATTTAACCCGGGTCTACTGGGTCTGTGGCGTTCATAGTTAATACAAGTCCAATATTGCACAGCCATTATTATTGTTGGTTTGTTTAGAAAAGGAACGAACAGATACCTAGTTGTGAACCATGTTAATGCTGAGTTTGCTTTAGGAGAGAGATAGAGACCACATAATAGGTTAACTATTAGATGAGTAGTCATGTATCTGCACTGAAGCATTACATGCAACAACCAGAACAACAAGTAGAGCTTAGCCCTTGCTTGCATTATAACTTATTCCAGTTCTAGCTTTGAATAATAGGAAAACTTAATACTGTCTATCAACCGCGGAATGTGCAAAGGGACATTATAGGTTAAACATTTTTCAAACGTGTATTTTTAGCTTATTACTTAAAAAACTTATTTTGAACATTTTGCAAAACAAAATAGCCAAGTTAATAAAAAAAAAAAAAAAACGTGGGAATTAAACCTGTTATAGGGTGAAGTATGCCCCTCTTCAGGTGAACTAGGTATGTTGAGGATATAACAATTATTGTGGAGAGATGTCCGAGGGCTGTTTTAGAGGATTCAACCCCTTGCATCACATTAACGACTGAGGAAAACCTCGGAAAAAACCTTCAGTCATGATTGCCGGTGTCGACGGGATTCGAATCCGGGACTTCCCGAATCAGTCGCGCGCTTAAAGCTCGAGCCAACACTGTCGTAAAGAGAGATACGGAATTTTGTTCTAAATGTTATTCCCGAACAAAGGAATTAATCATGCAAGATTAGTTTATGATAAGTTAACGACTTAAATGAGAATGGAAATAAAATAATAATGAAAAGTAAAAATGCGAATTTTTTACACGATATAATATAATCGTTTGTTCATTTTCCGGGGATTATTTTTTAACCAAAGGTCCCTTTTTATTTTCTTAATCACCTACGTAAGCTCAAACAAAGTCCTTGCAATTGTGCAGGACACATGTCAACCATATCCACGGTAGATCGCGCCCTTTTTCATAGACTCTTGAAGTTATGCATACACCCTATACTCACTGTCAGTGCTCGACTATTTCATTTAGAAGGATCAAGTTTACAAGCCTAAACAAAGAGATCGGAAAATGTGTCCCCCATTCAGCTAAAATGAATTTAGGGTTTTACTTGATCTTGTACCAAGTTTAGTTCCCGATAACTGCAAACACTTCACTCATTGACTACCAACGCTGCAGAAAATAATAATATTTTTTTGTGAATTTTTCGTGTGAAACCAACTCAACAGTGCGATACTAGAAGGATAACGTAAATGTCGCTATGGATATATCAATCCTTATCACCGAAATTAGCATGGCTAACTGCTTGATAACGATTGACATATTCAAAGCGACATTCACGCTATATAGAATCGTACTGCTGGGACAATTCCAAAGATATCTTAACACCTATAGTAGGCTAGATTAGCAGTGTCCAATACCTCCGCACAGGCGCGAGCGTAGCAAATTGAAGCGTCGAAAAGCCAATTCAAGATGGCTATTAGGCGTTTTAATTAATGCTTTTTTAATGCAATAATGTATTTTACTGGATTGTTTGAAATGGTTTTAGCTTGTGTAGCATGGGAATGAACAAACAGAAACAATAAGAAGTTATTCCATAAGGGAATTTAGTAATCATTTGGTGTAAATGGCTAGTATGCTCAGCTGTCAAAATGACGGCCATCTTTAAAAATATTTGGGCTATTCGTTCCCATTTAATTAACAAGCAAACAGAATTTCAAGATGGCTTCTAATTGTCACGGATGTGTACCAATGACTGCTAATCTAGCCCATTATAGGTGTTAAGATATCTATTGACAATTCACGCCTCTCTTGTGGTGTGGCGTTAAGCGCGCGACTCTGATTCTGGAGGTCCCGGGTTCAAATCCCGTTGAGACCGGCAATCCTGACTGAAGGTTTTTTTGAGGTTTTCCTCAGTCGTTAATGCGAATGCAAGGGATTGAGTCCTCTTAAACAGCCCTCGGACATCCCTTCACAATTGTCCTATCCGCAACATACCTATAGTTAGACACCTGGAAGTGGGGCATGAATTATCTGCACCCTGGGCAGGCTTCCCGCAAAAAAATATTTAATGTTTAAGTGCTGTGAGGAATCACTCCCTTGCATTCGCATTAAAGAATGAATAAAACATTACAAAACTTTCAGTCAGGATTGCTGGAAGGGAGTATTGATACCTGGAGAGTCTGGCACGTTATGTTTGTTACACATAAGTCGACTGAAAACAGTGTATATATGTAAAGTTGTCTTTGAACATGTAATACTTGTTGATGCAAGTCTTGTACTTGTATGTACGCCTTGTATTTTATTTCAAAAGAACCACGTTCGCTGACCGAGACTAGAATCCAGCAGAATAACAAGCAGAAATAAAACCACAAGACCAACTAGTCCTAGGATGCACCATACTTTGTATGCGCAGAATATAGGCTACAGAAGAAAAACACAGATATAATCTTACGATGTTTTTATCAAAGCGAACACTGTTCGTGACATAGAAAGGGCTGAGAAAGCAAAAGAACCGTACAATAGTTCCCTATAATAAAGGGCAGGAGGGATCTCAAAATAGAGAGCGAAGTTATTTCAACAACAAACTGTGGAAGAATGATACTATAATAAAACTACTGTTTTGCCCCCGCAACCCAAGTATTAAAGTTGCTGAAAACGGATATTAGGCACCTGATCCCAATAATTGACTGCACTTTGTTTGGGGGAGCCACACTCCCCTGACCAACAGGGTGACCAACCAAATTCTGTCTTTAAGAGACATGTTCTCAAGAATCGCATTTTTAGTTTAATTATTTTTGACGAACTTGTAGTTATATTGTACAACGAAACAAATTTAAAAAACCGCTTTCCAATTTGGAGAACGCATTGGTTTACATACAGACAGACGGGAGAAACATTATGTATACCTCATATATATATATATATATATATATATATATATATATATATGTATAGCTCATTTCTTTAAATATACACAGGAGTACTTTTAATATAAAATAAATTTATAATGTTAACCATATTGCCGATAAATACCAAAAGCAAATTATGGTAAAACAGAAAATCAAAGAAAGCATAGAAACCGAAAACAACACATTCAACAAAATTGTATAGAAACGTTCCGTTAGAAATATGTAAACGGTGACTTTGGAGCCGTCCTAGCAACGAGGCACATAATAAATTCAAAGTTGTTCTGAATCGGCCTTGTTGATTCTGGCGTTGATCCGCGGGTGTTCGCACTGTCCATACCACTGATTGCTATATTTCCTATTAAAAAAATATCGATCTTTGGTTGGTTATCGCTCACTCGTCGATTGCGTCGGGGCCTACAGGGTTGGCTTGGTCGTTTTGGTTTAATGTCCCCCACTGAAAATCAGTTATGCCTGAGTGGGTATAGACTCTAAATACGAATTTATTGGATGAGCGTAGTGAGCGTAGCGAGCGAAGCGAAGATTCCATTTCACTACACTGGAGAAAAAAATCCGGAATGTTTTTTTTTTCTGTATTTTTGTCTGTCTGTTAACACGATTCCGGATAAACCGATACTCCGATTGCGATGAAATTTTATGGAGGCCTTCGAAATCTCTGAACTAAGAACTGCCACGTTTTTGAGCGCAATAGAAAAATTATTTCTCATAAAAATCGCAATTTTACGATTTTTTTTCGATTTTTAAAAACATTCTTCGACTTATAACACCTACATGCTTTATTCGATTGTAATGAGTTTTTTCACAGAACCTTAATTTTATGAATTGACATATTCGTGTGAAAATTTGAGCATAATCAAATAATTATTTCTTATGAAAATTGCAATTTTTACGATTTTTTTAATTTCTTCTGCTTATAAACACCTACATGCTTTATCCGATTATAATGATTTTTTCACAGAACCTTAATTTTAAGAATTAATATATTCGTGTAAAATTTGTGCGTAATCGAATAATTATTTCTTATGAAAATTTCAATATTACGATTTTTTCCTTTTTAAAATTACGATTAATTAAAAAAAGTTAATTTTTTATTTAATTTGATTTAATTTTAAAAAAATTCAACAAAGTTCTGATTTTTTCACAGAACAACAGAAAATCCGAAAAAACACATGGCAGCTCAATTCACCAATTACGCTCATCCAACAACGCGGCGGGACTTAAGCGTTTTCCTAGTTTATTTCATTTTTATTTAAATAATCATTCTACACTTTTCGCAGTGATTTGGAAATGAGATTTAGAACGTCTTTTTAGATAACCTCTTTAAAACCGTCAGTTTTATTAATTGCAAATATATTCAAACCATTAGCACGGAGAAAAATATACAAAGTACATACTGGTAATGAGAATCGTCGTGAAGATCGTGTAATCAAACGAAAAAAATCTAACGATTTTACAAACCACAGTTGAATCGAAAGCTTAAAATGCTGGGAAAAAATTAATTGGATTTTTGTTAATTTCCGATTCACTTCGGCAGTCTTTGTTGAAAGCTTTGGCGCAATTCATTCACCGAGTTCTTCTATTTCCTTCCAGCACTCTCGTGGAAATGAGAGTACGCTCTGCGACGCCCGGGGCTACACTGGTGCACTGTTTGCACTCGGACTCGTTTCCAAGCGATTCATATTAAAAGAGTTTCTTCAGCGTTCGTGTTTACAGTTTGATATTGCACAGATCAGTTTGTTTAATCAAGACGAAGAAAGTAACACCTGCTTTACAGGGGATATTACCCCAAGAAATTATTTTTTAACCACATAACCTATAGCACAATATTGCAAAAGAATGGGAGTAAAAAAAAATATATCTTGATTTAACACGAAATTTTTAAGCGTTTTGATCCTTCTTAAATTTTCGAAAATTGGTGTTTGGGAAATTTCTTAAATCTGCTTTAACTTGCTTCTTTTTTGTTCCACATAGATACTAAAGATACTTACCACTCTAACATGGGATAAAATGTGTCTTGAAACTGTGCACAGATAAACACTCCAACACGCAAAAATATGCGTTCTGAAATCACACACTTTCTTGGTTTTAGCATATTATTTATTACTTTGACCAAACCACTTGTCCAAATTAATAAAAACGGATTTACAGAAAAGGCAGTCGAGTATGTCAATACTGGTCAATGTTTTTAGGCCAAAACTCTCCATTTAACGAACCATAGATCTTCTTCATGTTTTGTATTTTGAAAGATTTTTAATGATGGACCTAGCTCGAAAATTACTATATAAGTTTGACAACTTTTTTGCGGGTCATGGTGAACCCCATATTTTTTTTCTGTAACTCTGTAAATTTAAAACTTCACAAAAGCATGTGAAAAGTATGAAAAAATATACTAATGGAAGGGTTGAACGTTAATAGCAGCAATTGGACATTTCTCCCTTACCAACCCAATCCAACCAAAACACCTAGTCAGTCGGGTGAACGTTCTTTGTGCCTAGACTTGGTACAGCCGGCCAACAGTGAAGTGAGGGAAAAACGCCGACAGAGTTACGCCCCCAATTGTTGGGAATCGATTGTTGTCCCATCAGCCGGAAGAGGCTGTCTACTATTTTTAACTGGTGGCCAGTGGCGTAGCGCTTTAAGCTTGAGCAGCCATGGATGTAACAAGCTAGGGTAGGGAGCGAAGCTGATTAGCAACAGATCGCTGAAGAAAACAAAAATTAAGTATCACATTCCTTTTATTTGTTCCACACCTCTTTGTTTTTTTTTGTTGGTGGAGGGGGCCGGGTACAAAAGAGGGATAAAAACTATAAAACATATGTGCGTGCAATTTATAATAATTTTTCGTTGGGAAGCCCGTTTCAGAGTGCAATGCATGCCCCTCTGTCTTAACTAGTTTGTTTTGAAGGGATGTCGAGGGTGTTTAAGAGGACTAACACCTTGCCTCGCATTAAACGACTAAGGTAAAACTCGGAAAAAATCTCAAGTCGTGATTTGCCGGTCTCAAAGGGATTTGAACCCGGGATCTCCCGAATCGGAAGTTGCGCGCTTAGTGTTCAAAGGGGAACACTGTCGGTTGGACGGATAGAAAGTGAAGAAAGTGATGATTTTTAAATTTTATCTTTAATTTTACCACTGATAGGTTTAATAAAGCAACACAATGGGTTCATTTTTGAGAATTAGCAACGAAAAAAGACAAATGTTTTATAAAATTGCAAAAGGTTTTTAAACGGTCGTAAATGTTCTTTCAGTGGTAATTTGTAATGAACTTTGTTCCAGTATGGACTTATAAAATGCACATATTACAAAGTCCATATAACTGAAACTGTATCGTGCAACAACTGTGCAACTATTACCCAGGAAAATCTGAGAACTTTATGTTATTCCCGCAAAATAACTTCACATCACATGCCCACTCTTTCCATGTGTCGCCGACAGTTGTTGAAATGGAGAAGCCCTAACAGGAATTCAAACTCGCGACCTCCCGACTCAAGATGAATGATGAAAAAAAAACAAAGACAAACAAACCATGTTTGTGTCTGTTGAAGACAATCCGCTCAAAGAGCCGCATCACTCTGCAGGGAAGAAATCTAATTAGTGAGGAGCAAATCAACACCGCCTACTCGAGCGAGATCCAAACCAATCAATGAGTAACATGAGGACTCAACCGTCAAAGCAAACGAAAACCAATACAGCTAATTAGTTGTCTGGTTCATGCAAACAATCACATCAAGATAGTCTGCTATCTACATTCCGCGTCACAAGGAAACTCGACCAAAATT